>JAXRKP010000670.1:27500-162500 GCA_037039925.1 Doris montereyensis | reverse complement strand
ACTATTATATCATTGTGTGTATAAAGTTGAAAATTGTCAATGTTCGGAGTGTTTCGAAGAAAATTTCGAACCCATTCTTTCTTATCGACACCGCCAACGGCACGGCCCCTTTTGAAAGTTCTGGGCGACTGCTGAGACTGAAAGAGTGCTGACACAAAAAGACACTGGCATTGTTTTGATTTACTTGCAAATTACTCTATGATGCTAGATCTAGATCTAGATCTCAGACTGAGTTAGCCTGCCGTGTCGATACATAATCGCATATTTTCAAATCTAATATATGTATAGATATTTCCCCACGAGTACATACATTGCTATTATCTCGGTCTACCATACATAAACCATCTAGACTAGAGCTAGGGATCTGAATCGAGAATCTAGATCCAGATCGACACTAGAGATAGGCTAGAGCCGAGCTATCTACTTCTATTAGTTTAGGGTCCCGTTCAATTAGATATCTAGACCTTAAGATCTAGATTTGTATTGTAGAGACTAGAATCTAGATCTAGATATTTTATTATCTAGATAAGATCTAGAGTCTAGAGATTCCACACCTCAAAGATGATCATCGCTGCTGCAGTAGCATGTATCATACCTATCCTTGCCATTTCTTGGATGGTTACTCTGATGTACTCAGGACTGAATAGCAGTAAGTAGGGGACAGAGTTCCATACTCAGACAAATTCTTTCAAGGGACATAGCTGAGATAAAAAATAGTTGGGGCTCAGCAATTGTGGGGGAGGGGAGGATAAAAAAAGCAGTTGCACTGTTGCAGCAGTTTTCAGAACCTGTATGAGAAGGATTTCAGTTTCTGTCATTTCTTCAATCTGACACGATAAGAGAAACTAGACAACGAACAGAGTTCAAATGTCACTGACATGGTCAGTGTGACTTATCAATTGGGACAAACCTTTGAATCAAAAGTGACCAACTTTCATTTGCTAATATATTTGCCATATTTATGTAAAATAGTCTAATTTGCATAATACTGCATAATAATATAGATGCTGTAAAAGAACAGGTTTAATTTTCGTGAAACCTATCACAATCCCTAAAGGCTGAATTCTCCTCTGCCCGAAATATCCTTTTTTCTCTCTACATTTTCTTATTGTCTCTGATGTAAGCCAAGTTAATTGTATGCTGAAGAAACTGAAAATACATCACAGAATTTTATAAAGAAAGATTGAAAAGAATTCTTTCCTTACTCTGTGGCATTTTATGTTTTCAGTACTTATTCATTCTACAAATATATTACAAGATAAAACAAAAAATATAATGTTTTTAGATATGAAATAATGTTGGTTTTTAAGTACTTGAATATACATGCATGCATTTCATTCAGAAGAGTTTTAAGTCATTAATCCCATTTGAAACTAAAGTGTACTTGAACATCAACAGATTTTGTTCCCCCTTCACCATGGCGGTGGCTCATAGATTCATTTACCTTTGAAAATGGCTACACGTGGAATTCACAACAAGAGTCTTAGCCAGTCAGGTGCGTGACAGGTAATTCATAAAATAGACAAAATGTATTATAAAATATATGTATTGAGAAGCACTAGATAAAAGAAACTGAACATTAATGAGTACAAGAAAAACTTGTGAAAAGCAGGGTAAAGGAGAAAAAAATAAAGTAAATTCAACCCCAGACGCCAAAAGATTACATTGAAATCACAACGAAAGAGACCAGAAAACCATATATTTTTTCTTATAATATATGTACTTTAGTTTTTAATTTTCATATCAAACTGCGTCTGACCATAATGGGCATATGTCTGTGCATGTCAAGATTTGTTCAAATGTTGAACATTTTTATGTTTTTTTTTGCAGTCTATATATAATGTATATAATCTTAGTTTTATTTTATATTTTCTGTTATTATTAATATTGTATTCTTTTCGATAAATGTAGGATGAATTTTTAGTTTAATAGCCAGTTTTTATGTTGCCCACGGCATCCAGCAATAGAAAATATACACATAATAATTTCATATATATATATACATTTATAGATTTTAAAATGATATTTCAAGATCTCTTTATCTGTCTGCCTGTTTTTCTGTCTGTCTGTTTCTTTGTCTGTCTGTTTTCTTTGTCTGTCTGTTTCTCTCTCTCTTTCTCTTTCTCTCTCTCTCTCTCTCTCTCTCTCTCTCTCTCTCTCTCTCTCTCTCTCTCTCTCTCTCTCTCTCTCTCTCTCTCTCTCTCTGTCTCTGTCTCTGTCTCTGTCTCTGTCTCTGTCTGTCTCTGTCTCTCTCTCTCTCTCTCTCTCTCTCTCTCTCTCTCTCTCTCTCTCTCTCTCTCTCTCTCTCTCTCTCTCTCTATCTCTCTCTCTCTCTCTCTATCTGTTCACATAAAAAAATGATCTTCCTTAGGCCTGTGAAAATGTTTATCTTTTTTAAGGGCTTCCTCTGAATGTTTCTCTTTTCTTTATTTCTTTTTTATTTAGCAAAAAAAGGAAAACTATCCTTTAATTTTTTATGATGTCACTTTAATGTCATTTACTCTAAATTGTTATATTGATTGATAATTGTTTTTCAGCTTTAGTGGTTGGATTCCTCATGTCAATTTCTTGTACCGCTTTCTGTGTTCTCTGCTGGCTTTTTTCATCTTTGCCTCCAAAGCAACGAAATCTAATTCATCTAAAAAAAAGAAGTTGGAAGCTGATTTTAAAGAAGGTAAAACTATCATAATGATTAGAAATATTGTGTTTGACAATATATGGAAGAAAATGACCTCATATCGTGAACCATGAGTGTATGTTGCACAAAATGAAAAATAATTACTATTAAACAAAAATATCTGAAAGAAAGAAGTTTAAATCATTTTATCCGTGATGTTTATGTGAAATTCAAATGCTTTCAGTATCACAGAAAAACTTTCTTTCTTTCATCAGGAGGTCAACGCAACTGGATGCAGGTTATTTGCAATGGAGGACCAGCAACTATTTTGGCCATCTTGTACATGCTTGAAGTAAACAAGTAGAGTTTATGATCGTTTTATTGTATATGATGTCAGATTGTTTTACAGTGCTGGCTTACAATAACAAGATTGCATAGTTTTGACTTATAATGAGATCAACGAATGCATGAAAAATTAAACTTTAGTGGATAGTTGTAAATTCGTCATGACACTTTCTTTCTTATCAGTTCCCATTCTACCTTTTGGTGGTGTATGGGTTCTGATGCCTGAGATGATCTTTCTCCAGGCTGCCCTGTCCTGGCATTTTCTGTTTTCCTTCCAAAGTCTCTTTTATATCTTCTTCCCACTTTCTCCGAGGTCTGCCTTTTGAGCTTTTACCTTGGGCTTTAGCACTGTATACTGATTTAGCTATTCTATTGTCCTTCATTATGTTTACATACCCAAACCATCTCAATTGATTTATTTCAGTCTTAATTTTTATGCGATCTGTTTTGGTTTGATCTCTTATTGTTGTGTTTCTGATTTTGTCTCTTTTAGTTTTCTCCACTACTCTTCTTAGATATTTCATTTCAGCTGTTTGTACTCTACCATATTCTGTACTATCTAAGGTCAAGGTTTCGTTGCCATAGAGGAGAGTAGGACAATAAATTGTGTTGTATACTGCCATTTTGTTTTTTGTTGACAATTCTTGTTTACCTATAAATGCCTTTCCTAGATGGTTATATATTGTCATTGCCTTTTCGATTCTCTCTGATTTGTCTGAGTTGTCTCTTGGTTTTTGTAACTTTGAACTTGTTCTTAATTCTCCTTGGCCACTTTAAGATTTTGTGTTTTAACTTCCCTAGTTACTAGCATTGTTTTGGTTTTTCTTTGCATTTAGTCTCATTCCTCTGTTGTTTAATTCATTGTTCACCATGTTGATATTCGACTGAAGGTCACTTTTTGATTTTCCAAACAGAACTAAACAGAACTAAATCATCGGCAAATGAAAGTATTGATACATTTACTGGTTTCAGCTTCCACATACCTACAAATATGTGGTCTTGTACACTTCTTCCTTGTCTAAGTTCTCTGATGTTCTTCAATCTGATCCTCTACTCTTTTCTTTGGTCTCATTTCCGGTATCCTGGCATGCCACGTTTCCTGATATGCTAAGCAGTGATATCCATCTATAGTTTGAGCATTCCATAGTTGCTCCTTTTTCCATGTTTCCAAGATTATACTCTTCATTGCCCCCAGAACAGCTTTTGATTTCTTTGGTAGTTTTCTTGAAGTCTTTGTCCAAATTCTTCCCATTGTTCCTGTTTTGCTTTGCTCACTTCCTCATTGGAGATGGTTCTTTTTCTCACGTAATCTATCCTATCCTCTGGTCTCGTTGTTTGCAAGTATTTCTTCCAGGCTTCCTTCTTTTTTTTTATCTTAGTCTTGACATTCTCATTCCACCATGCTGTTCTTGTCCTATCTCCCTTAATTTGTGTCGACCACAGACCTCTTCAGTACAACTGAGGAGTGTTTCTTTATACATTTGCCGCTTTTCTTCTATTGTGCTATCATTCAGATCCATCTGCTTTTCACGGATAAACAGTTTATCCTAGATTGGTATATCTGTTTTATTATTGTTTTATTTAGTTCCTCTATTTTGAGTTTAGTAGCTTTCTTTCTTTCCTTTTCTGTTTATTTTCTTCAGTCAGTAATCTCATTTTGGCAATCACTAGGTGTTTACTCTTGCATCCAGAGCTGCTAACTGTTATGTAGTCTATCATTGACTTTTCACATCTGTCTTCATTTACTCTTGTATATTTGTGGATATCCTTATGAGGAATAAAGGTGTTGGCTATTTTCATGTTATTCTTTAGGCAAAAATCTATTAGTCTCTCTCCATTTGGAGAAGTTGTTGTCTCTCTTTCTTTACCTATTACTCCTGACGTTTCTACATTGTTGCCAACTCCAGCATTTAAATCTCCTAAAAATAATGAGTTCCTGTTAGGGTTTAAGATTCTCTGCAGCTATTTGTAAATCGTTTTTCGAAGATATCTCTTTCATCTTTAGCGGCATCTTCGTTTGGTCCATAAGCTATTGATAATTTAATTTCTCCTTCCGTTTGGTTTGATATTTACCTGTAATAGCCGTGGGTTTATAATTTTCCAACTTTCTAGTAGCTTTTCACACCTTTTGTGGACTAGGAGGCCTACTCCAGCTCTAGCTCTATCTTTGACATCTACTCCTGAAAAGATTAAAGTATGATTTGGTCCTACATTTTCTATTCCTTGTCCTATTTTCTTTGTTTCTGTAATGGCCAAAATGTCTACTTTGAATTTTTCCATTTCTTTAACTGATTCTATCTCTTTTCCATTTATTGCCGTAACATTCCATGTTCCAAAAATCACAGTTCGTGTTCGTTTCCATGTTCGTCGTTGAAAGGTCAAGCCGGGTATATTGCATTTATTTCTCTGAATCAGTTTGATTTTGGATAAGCAGGGATTAGCCCACTGTACCCTAGGTAGATGGTGGGGCTGCCACCTTGAGACCCCTTATCAGGCCTTATTATTTTCTGTCAGGGTTAACTCCCTTAGCCTTTGGTCACCCAAGACCAGCCTGCAAGGCAGCAGGTTGTTATTTTCTGTCAGGGTTAACTCCCTTAGCCTTTGGTCAACCAACACCGGCCTGCAAGGCAGCAGGTTGTTTTCTGTCAGGTTTAAGTGTCTTAGCCTTTGGTCAGCAAAGACCCGCCTGCAAGGCAGCAGGAGACTTGTAGAGGGCGGGATCGTCTACTCCCCATACATGTGCTTACCTGTCCACTGCCCGGCATTATGATACATGAAGATATAATTGGGTTTTATGTATTCTGAATATTTACTGGAGGACTACGGACAGCTTAACATTAACATTTTTTTCGTATAGTTCCTATTCTTAACTGATTGATTACATAAATATTGTCATGTATACCGGCAATCATAAATAATGAATACAAAAAGAGTTGAATAAAATGAAAACACAAAACATAACTGATTGTTTGGAATTATAAATCCATTTCATGATTTGAATTAGCTAAAATATAAAACATTAAGGTTCTCTAGATTCAGTTGCTGCTAGGCTATCAGGAAAAAAAAATGGCACTTACAGCCTAGAACTTTCAGATAATGTCAATATTGCTTGTGACATCGCATCTGCATCACATACTGTTGCAGAGTGTCTGAGAGAATCTTTTAGGCACTGCCATGAGTGCAGAACCCAAATCCTCCACATGATTGGTGACATGTTGGCAAGCCCTTCGGTTGAGTTCATTCCATGTGTGCTCAATGGGATTCATGTCAGGTGAGTTTGTAGGCCAATCCATGGCACGACATTGCTGCTGTACAAGAAAATCCCTGATTTTATGTTTGCTGTGGCGAGGCATTGCATTATTTTTGGGTGGTTCTGAAAAAATGGTACGATGATTTGTCACAGAACTTCTTCACAATAAATTTCTGCAGGGACTTTTACTCTGAACGCATGAAGAGGTGTTTGATTGTGGTATGAAAATCCCCTTCAGCCCCACAAATGAGTATTTCTTCCTCGAAATGTATTTGCAGGATCATAGGTAAATCGCTCCATTGGACAGCGCCAAACTCAAATTCTTCTGTCTCTACACGAAACATTATAGCGGCTCTCATTAGAAAAGACAATTGACCTCAATGTTCCCTCTAGTTTTTCTAGTCTGTGTGTGTGTGCACATTTTTGGGTTTTGTGCACCATTTCTCTCTCGTTTGTGAGCACAGATTATAGGGAACATTGATTGACCTCCATTCCATCTTCTGATGACAAATATTTTGATGCACCCACATCAAACGGTTATTCTAGTGTCACCTAGAGATGAGTGTCTAGTGTGAGGATGCATATTTCTTAAGCTATCTTCATGAAGTCTATGGTGCTAAGAACTCTGTGTAGGCCATGTGTTAGGGCCGCTGTCCTAACAGCAGTTTTGAATCAATTATGAAGATATGAGAATGTTAGAAATGATCTTGTACAGGAGTTGTCACCCTTGGCTATCCTATTTCGGGATGATCATCAGTGGTCCCAATCACCAAATTAGGCTGGTTTAACCTCACTGTGATGGAATTATGATAGTTAAAATGCCTCTCGAAACTTTCCTTGTGCCAATTCCAGCATCCAGCATTCCAACCACCTGCCATTGTTCTTAGAATGATAGTCTCGGCAGCTCAAAGACACCTATAAATGATACTTTGATGAACAGGAAAATTAATGGCGGGTTTTCATAGACTTCAGTGATTGCTTACCAAAGCCTGCAGTGATCTAAACTTTGATAGGATATCAAAGTGTTGAAACGTTGATTTGTATGTACTATTTGTGAATTTCATGTAGGGTTCAAACTCATCGTCAAAAATGATCAAGAGTGAACAACTAGCTTCCAGTAACTATAACTGATTGAAAATATGTCATGCTTTTGATGTATTGTTTTATGCTTGCTAGTATACATGACCAGAATTCCATTATTGTGATAGAGTTCAGTAGGGATGCATTTATAGATATCATTATTATTCTCAAGGGATAAAAAAATGTCTGATGTTAAAATGAAGATTGTTGCCAATTATTGAATATATATTGAAGTAAAAATAAAAGCAAGCATTTAATAGGAGTAAAATAAAGTTTAAAAAAGATAAAACTGTGTTTAACTTTCCTTTATTGTTTATTTCAGGTTGGTTCAATAGACTTGCCAATAGACTTTAAAACAACATATTCTGCTTCATGGTATGCCTTGAGCGTCCTTGCATCTATTGCTTGCTCCTCAGGAGATACATTCGCATCAGAAATTGGATCTGTTTGTGGCATTAAGGACCCATTTCATGTTCTCAAGTGGAAGACAGTACCTAGAGGTATCTGATGATGCCGAGTCATAAATTGCTGAGAAACTATGGAAGTTTTAGACCTAAATCTTTTCAAATATATACATAATTTCCAATGATTCCATGGTTTTTCTTACAAGCTTTCTTTATGAAAATATTATTGACTAAAAGACTTTAAAAACTTTTTTTAGAAATCTTACCTTACAAAACTCATGGCATCAGTGGCTGAGTAGTTAGGCTGCTGGACTTGGAATCATGAGGTCCTGGGTTCGAATCCCAGTAAAGCTAGGTTCAAATCTCAACAAAACTAGGTTTGAAGTTGTATTCCTTGGGAAAAACACTTATCATGCATTTTGCCCACTCAACCCAGGTGCAAAATGGGTACATGCATTAGCTTGGGGGTTAAAAACCTGCGTCAGACTAACATCCTGTCCAGGAGGTGATTTTATCACCTGTTCTGCTTCACGCTATAGAAATCAGGATAAGCTCTGTAGGATGTAATGGCCTTGAAGGAACTGTTTTTCAGATTAGTTTCCTGTCTAGAAGGTGATTATAATCACTTGTTCTGCTTTTATGCTATAGAAATGGGATAAGCTCTGGCTCAATGGGCCATAATGACCTTGAAGGAACTTAACTTTACTAAAAGATTTAAAGATTCACTGAAATGTTTAAAATAAAGTTCCTCTTATTTTTCTTTTCTGTGTGGGATAAACATTATCTGTGAATTCTATTGATTACAATGTTTATGGTTTGATGATGTTTACGGTTTAGCAGTCAGATCTCTAGGCCTAAGAAGGAAAAAGATGTATAAGAAAGATTATGAAGAACTTCTTTGAAGTTTATTTGTGGAATACATTCTTAATCTTAACATTTAGGCTGATATTGCTGTGATATATAATGGTTCTTATGATTAAGAAAGGATAGATAACCAATTACTGTGACAAGATTATCTGTTGAAATAACTTTTCGTTATTTTTTGTCATGGACTGTTTTTGTTTGTTTTGGTTTTCCCAATATTTAAAATAATTTGTTGATGTTCATGACCACTTCTCTCTTCAGGAACAAATGGAGGCATTAGTTTGATTGGAACACTCAGCAGTTTCTTTGGTGGATTTATTGTAGGCGTTGCCTTCTACTCTGGCTCCTTATTGATGATACCATCGTCACACCTTGGAGATTCTCCACATCAATGGCCTGTCATCATTTATGCAACCTTTGCAGGCGGTTTAGGCTCATTTATTGATTCACTATTGGGTGGCTCATTACAATATTCAGGTATGAAGGGTGGGTGGGGAATGGGACTGTTTATTAGTCAGATCTATAGGCCTAGAGCTGAGACTCAAAACAGGAAGGAAGAGGATATATAAGAAAGATTAGAAAGAGCAGAAGTACATTTCTTGAAAATTTCATTCCTTTTCATTTTCTACTGATCACAACACTGGAATCTGTTGCATCAAACAATAATGATTAGGCCTGACTCAGTTTTAATCCAGACAATGATTAGTTTTTTTATCATTGAAAACATACTCACCTCTAGTTTGCTTTGATATGGCGATACCTTTAACCTGGTCAAGATGTTTCAATGATGATGACAGGTCTACACTGGAACAAGTGTGCCATTGAGAGCCGTAGAAGTCAACTATCGTTTATCTGGTGGGTGTCTGGTGTCAAAATCAAAGAGCCTGGTACTGGCTAGGAGCGGCTAGCAGAGATTCTAGTATTTTCCAGGCCTACAAACCTATGTAGATTTACAATGAAATGTTCCAGACAGATAGAAACGTGGCAATGCAAATCTGAATTTTAATTTTCAATTTATTGTATCGAGTTTAGCAGGCCATTTATACTTCAGATGAAAGAAAAACTAGCCTCTTAGCAGGACTGAAGATTATTGAAGCGACATTTTAGGCATGATAATCAAAGAAGAAATAAATCTGTTACACGTGAAAAGCGGCCTCTTAGGTAGAGTCCACTGTATACATATGCTTTACTTTCATGGATGCAGCCAGTATGACCTGTTTTGATGAAGGAAATAATTCCCTTCTTTATTTTGTTTCTTTTTTTAAAAATGTGGTTTGGGGCGAAATGGGGGAGAGTGAGAGCAAATTATGGATTCTATTGCCTTTGATCAGTAATTAAAAAAAAATCGATTTCTATGTTAATACATGTATTCATGATTTTTTTTTTTAAGATAAAGAGAGTACTTTTATTATTGCATTATAATTATGATGTTTTCCCCTAGGTCTTCATACTGAGCTGGGATGCATTGTGGAACACAAAGGCCCCAATGTTCAAGACATTAGTGGAAATGAAATATTGGATAACCACTCAGTCAACCTGTTATCCTCTGTGATAACTAGCCTCATCGTACCCTACATCAGTGCTCAGACCTGGCCTTTTACCTCTTAGGATATACATCTACATCTTGGCTGTGAATAAGAATTTGTTTTGTTTTTTTTTTTTTTTTTGTTTCTTTTTTTCTCTTCCAGTTTTTGATACCTATTGGAGTGCATTCAGGGATCAACAACACACCTGTAAGGAGGTCACAAGGATCATTAAGATTATAACATAAGTCAGTGTACATGGTTAAAGAAAGCCTCTTCCATTTTATATTTTATACACTCAAAACTGAGGTTCAGTTTTATTATGTCTCAGCGCTCAGTGACTGGAGTGACTCATTGAATCTGTGCCCATTATATAATGTGTTACAGGTTGTGGAAAACGTATGATTTTCAAACAACCTCAGATACTCTGAAGCTGTGTTTCCACATGCCAAGTTGATTTATGGCAGAACATTTCTGAGACTGAAAGCTAGGATGGTAAGATTTGTCGTGTCTCAGTGCAGATGCCAATGATATTTAGGACAACTTTACTGATCGTTCAATGCATTATTATTGTATTTATCCATTACAGAAATATTATTACTTTTTGAGTTCTCTTTGCTTTTTCTCAT
The DNA here is from genome assembly GCA_037039925.1 of Doris montereyensis. Taxonomy (NCBI): domain Eukaryota; kingdom Metazoa; phylum Mollusca; class Gastropoda; order Nudibranchia; family Dorididae; genus Doris; species Doris montereyensis. The sequence continues at coordinate 151,788 of JAXRKP010000670.1, read as the reverse complement.
TGGAGAGAATTATCGAGACAATATTTTCATTCAATAAAATCAAACCCGCAACCTCTATGTCATCACCCATTGCCTTGTCATGAAAAGAGATCACACTACCAACCAAGCCAATTATGCTTTGTCTTGAGAAAGAGCCAAAAAGTTTGAAATGTTTACTTCAAAGCCTAGTGCTTCAAAATGTTTTTTGTAGAAGGTTGAGAAGCCTTAGCTCGTTAAGGTTGTCCTAGTGTAAAGTAGTTTAACACTATTTAACTTAAAACTTAGCAAGACCCAACGAATGCTTTTGAATGTTTTCAGTTTACAGAATAGAAACCAGTGGGCATTAAGTTACATGTCTCCTGGTTATATTTTAAACATGAATAAAGAGAGTCAAATAATTGTTTGAAATGTATCTTAAATGTTATGTCAATTTATTATTTTGATATTTAAATTTCAAGAGAAGATGATTGACTCCTCCTAGAAGAGATAGATTATGCTCAGCTTCCCTAATAAACAGTAACACTTGGGTTTTTGTATTCAGTGAAATCCCTAAATTTTATTATATAACTTTGCTGTTGTTATTAGCATCTAAATCATCATTATTTTTCTCATTGTTAATGTATAATTCTAAGTTAGTCATTCTTTGTTCGCCAAAAACTCTGTTGCCAGGCCACTAAGAGTAACCATATTTTTTGCGTGTAGGTTCTAAATGATCCCAAGATCGTTTTCATTTGAAGAATTCCTCTACCAGAAGTGACGTTCTATTATTGAAAATGTCACTGTTTTCCCGTCTTTGAGTAGAATTTTCATTCACCTATGTCACGATTTTGACAGGTTATAATTAAAAAGTTGGAATAGTACCATTCACACCTACCTGCACAACCTCAGTATCGAATACTTATCCGATCTAATAATGGTACTGGGTATCATCCGGGGTATTTATAACATGCTTTTGTTTATATTATTATTATTAATAACATCATCATTATCAACATCATTATTGTTATCAATATCATTTTCATTACAATTCTGATTAATTTTGCTGTTATAATTGAAATCCTTATCATCATCACCATGGTTTCATTATAACTGTAAATAAGCAGGCCCTACCTGAATTTATTGAATTCAAAGTGTGTTATGTTTATGTGACATTTTCATATTCTTTCAGCTTACAATTATTGTTGCACTCAGAATTCAGTGCTTGTGTTTTATTGTGATATTCTACGATATTGTGATTGTTACAAAGAAAATAAAAAGAATGAAATGTACAAAAAAGAAAGAAAAATGGCTTGAGAGTTTCATGTCTCCTTTGTGTTTTTATACATATGGTTATTAAAAGAACTTTTCTATAAACTTGGTACAGGGAAGATGGGAATTTTGTTGTTCAATGTTTTTGTGATTAAAAATGTTATGGCTTTGCTCTCTGTCTGTCTGTCTCTTTCTCAGTTATTTTCATTTTTTCGTTCTTAAAGAGAGTGAGTGATGAATTATCAATGTCGCAAAGAATGATCCTCTGGTCCAATAGTCATAGTGTCCTTTGAAAGCTTCAGTGTCACTTGATGTGGTTTTTGTTTGTTTTGCTTTTCTATTGTGTTTGAGTAAACATATAGACTTTCAAAATCTACTCAAATGAATAATGATTTACAAAGATATTGTAGCCTACTAGTGCTATTATTCCCATCATGAGTTAAAAGTGCTTTTTTGTCAGAAATTTTGAAGTTCATAATCTCATCATTAAAATGCTTTGAAATGCATTTTACTTTTGGAAACATTCTTCATGGTCATCATCTTACGTTGGTGTGTGCTACTGGTACATTCTATGTCCTTTGTTTTGCTCTGTGGTATATATATAGATGTACATCTCTAACTTTGACCGCTTATAACTCAGGAATCACTGCAGCCACAACTTCCGTATTTTGCATGTAAGTTCATATAGCCTGCTTTAGGTTCTTAGCGCATAAACTCTTGGATCAAATCAGCCTTTGAATTGATTGGAAAGAGATTGTTTTGCCTGCGATCAACAAAACTTTTTATTGTTATTAATTCTTTCATTCTTACAGTAAAAAGCCCACCAAACCTCAGTATCAAGTGCTAATTTGCTCTAATAATCGTACTGATATCACCAGTAACGGATACAGTGGTTTCTGAGTCAACCACAGTCAAAGTTCAAGAGACCTATCTTTATAACAAGAGAAATCATAATCCAACATTATTTATGGGCATGCTCGTATATATATATATCCTGAGGCGGCGACCATCCCCTACCAGGCAGGTCTCAGGTTGCGGATAGGGGGATAGATATAAGGGTTAGCTAGTCGGAGAGGGCGGGGGTGGGATTGACCCGCCTATTACAAACAAAAAAGGAGAGCTTCTCTCGACTGAGGCTGAAAAAGATGCAAGATGGACCAAACATTTTATGGAAATTTTAGACAGGCCACCACCTCCAACAGAAGCAAGCATTGAAGAGGCACAAGAAGATTTGACTATTAGTATAGAACCACCTAGTTTAAATGAAATAACAGTAGCTATTAAAACTTTAAAAAATGGAACAGCCCCAGGCATAGACAACTTAAACACTGAACTTTTTAAAGCTTCACCTGCTTTTGCAGCAAGAATACTACATCCACTCTTCACCAAAATATGGACAGAAAAGAAAACTCCGGATGAATGGAATGAAGGTATAATAATAAAGATTCCCATAAAAGGTAATTTGCGGGACTGCAATAACTGGAGGGGAATAACACTCCTGTCTATCCCCAGTAAAGTTCTTGCAAAAGTAATAATACAACGAATATCAAATGCCATTGATACCTACATAATGAACAGGCAGGGTTTAGGAAAGGAAGAAACTGCTTGGACCAAATTTTCACATTAAGAAACATTATAAAGCAATGCAATGACTGGCAGAGACAACTGTATATAAACTTCATTGATTTTTAAAAGACATTCGATAGCCTCCATCGAGAAAGCATTTGGAAAATTCTAAGGAATTATGAAATACCCCAACATCTTGTCCGGCTCATTAAAAGTTTCTACAATGAATTCACATATAAAGTTGGAAATAGCAATCAAAATTTTGAAATTAAGACTGGTGTCAGACAAAGGTGTGTGATGTCAGCAACCATCTTCATTATTGTTATAGACTGGGTGATGAAGCAAACAACCAGTGATGAACACAGAAGAATTAGATAGACTCTCTTCTTTTCGCTAGAGGATATAGATTTTGTTGATGATTTGGTACTATTAGCACACTCACATCACATGCAAGAGAAAATATCATGGCTGATCTCTTTTGGTCAACAGATAGGTTTAAAAATAGACCTTACAAAATCTAACCTAATAACATTAAATATACAAAATCCCTCTCCAATCCTCATCAATACCAATAGCATACAAACAACCAAGGAATTTACATATTTAGGCAGCATTGTCACAAGTAGCGGAGGAGCTGACAAAGACATCAACAGACTTCTAAGTAAAGCAAGAAACTCCTTCAAACTTCTTCAAAATGTATGGAAAACAAAAAAGAATATAATATTAAAACAAAACTAAAAATCTACCAAAGCTGTGTCCTATCAACTCTACTATATGGATCTGAATGTTGGTGGATGATGGACAGAGACATAAACAAGTTATCCTCATTCCACACCAAATGCCTGCAAAAAATCCAAAATATATTTTGGCCAAACAAAATTTCAAACGTGACTCTTCTCCGAAAATGCAAAATAGACCACATGCAAGATATCCTGCTTACAAGATGATGAAGGTGGATAGGGCACGTTTTAAGAAAAACAGAAGGGAACATCACCAAGATTGCCCTACATTGGACCCCTGAAGGGAACAGGAGACGTGGCAGGCCAAAGACAATTTGGAGAAGAACAGCAGAGAATGAGAATAAAGACTTGGGCGAAACCTCGAATTCCATAAAGACGTTTGCCATGAAAAGAGAGAGATGGAAATCCTTCATTGCTGCCCTACATTCCAACTGGCAGAATGGGCAGTAAGTAAGTAAGTAAGTTGTATATACATAAATTATATACATATATATATATATATATATATATATATATATATATATATATATATATATATATGTGTGTGTGTGTGTGCGTGTATCTTTTATCTTGCAGTTACCCCTTAATTCCCACTGTGATCACTAACTGCATATGGTGGATGCGGTAAATTCTATGAAACAAACAAACATCATCCTGCTGTTGAAAAACAACCCTTATAATATATTATAAACAATTTAGGCAAATCAGACAATGACAAGTTCTTGTTTTTAGGTATAAAATCTATTCTTTATTAAAGTTTGAACATTGATATAGTCAAAAAGAGTTTCACCAAATATACATACTTAGTTTGATATTGTTAAAAAGTTGTTTTCTTAGCTTTAAGATATAACAATGATGGTATTTCAATACAGTGATTATCCTCTGCTCTGTCCTTGTTTCTTCAAAGGATTTGTTTTAGAAAAAGTTGATCATAAACTCTTAGGATCATATGCAAAGGACAAAATAAGTGGACCAGTGGGAATGAAATATTGTTATAAGTAGTGTTTTATAAAACTGACAACAATAGAAAATATTAGAAAGCAGGATACCTCTTAATATTTTCTTAAAAGCTTAAATTTACTGTTTTTATAGGATATTTGTCTGGCATTTGTTTTTCTTTTTTCCTGTTTTATTTATTTGTTGTGGATCATGAGGATATGGGAGGCTGCTTATGAAAATGACATTCAATTCAATACATCCAACAGCGTTCTCTTAAACATCAAGTGTAGTGTTATGATGATCAATAAAAAATGGGAATAAGGTTAGTATAGCTACCAAGGCATTGTAATTAGAAGAAAATAGACAGCAACCTCAGGCAGACAGTTGAGGCGGGATATGCATAGGTAAAGAAGAAAACAGAAATAAGCAAATTGGGTTGCAACATTCGAAAAAAAGATACAAAAAAACCATCATAAAGGAAATGGAACATGTTTTCTTAATAATGAATAAAAATGAAAGACTTGAAGAAAAGCAAAATATGGCGAAAAATTCTTCAATACTGTGCTGGTTGAAGATTCGAAGAGGAGTTGCACCCCAACTCTCTGAGCAAAGAAAGTTTCCTTCAAATCTTATTTGATTAAGTTAATGTGATTTATGATTTAAGTAATCCAAAGGAGAAAGTTCAATGTGTTTTCAACTGAGAATTACTTGCTGAAAGTGCTAAATTTCATCTCTCACATTTAATTATTGGCCACATTGAAATACAACAATTTTACTCTTCATTTTATTGATAAGACACATAGGGATCTTTAAAGTTTAGTAAAAAATGAATTTTTCTTTTGTGCTGACTAGCAATGAAAGTATTTCATGATGAAGAGATTTTGATAAAACATGTTAATGTAAAATACATCAAAAGAGATATTTGAAGGTTTTAATTATCACACACTAAAAGCAATTCAGTGGTATTTGGGAAACATGAAATGGCTAAACATTTAAATTGATTGAGTCTCATAAAGCAGCATTAATTAGGCCAACCTGCATTTTCTGTCACTGTGTTTTCTATTTTAATTGTAGCATTTATAATCCAATGTATGTGAAAGTTTCTAATGACTCCTCTGCTTTTTATCCTTGGAAATTACAAAATAGAGTTTTTCATACCAATGCTCATGTCATCATAGATTCAATATTTTGTAATTTTTTAAAATTACACATCTAAGGAAAACGAAAACTCTCAATCTGCATAAAATATTGGTATGAGGCATAATTTTTTCTATTGTTATTAAAAGGTGCACATTATACAATTTTTAAATACTTATCAAAGGACGTCACTGTTTTCATTTACTTAATTTTTTAATTTTGCGAATGCTGTGGCCTGCAATCAAGTTTTGTAACTATTTGATAACTCAATTTTGTTTTCCTTTGTCTCTAAAGGCCGTATCAAAAAAAGTAAAAAGAAACAACAACACCGATTTAACTCTGATGTATGTGAAATTTCAAACAATATTTTATGCATTAATCCTTTGTTTTGGAAAGAGACTTGCTTTTTTTTAAATGATTGCAGGTCCTGAATTTTGTCAGGACAGGGAAAATAGATTGAGTCATGGAAAAATCTGCAGTATGCTGATTGTCTGTACAGCATTGACTCCAAAATGATATCATCGCTCAAATTTTTGAGTAAGAGTAGGATTTGAATTCAAGTGCTTAAATTTCTGAAAATCCTCTTCGTTGTAGAACTTGTAAGACTTGTACTGAGAGCCAGGGTTTTCATGTACCCATCGATCTGCTGGAGGAACAAAGTTGCCAGGACCGTCCCATCTCCGCCTCCAAGCCTCGGTTTGGAAGGGAATCAGCTGTGGATATGGCACCCCTGTGAAGTTGGCTGGGTATCCTGACATGGAAATGCCTGGCAAAACAATAGCATCGTATAAAGTCAAAATATCAAATGATTATGATGCCAAGCAAATGGTGGTATCCATATCTGAGCAGTTACATGTAGTAGACTAGAAAATACACCCAGAGATGGAGCAAAATGGGAAGCAGAAAATGACAGAAAATGTTTCTTGTTGTTTTTACGAGGGTAAAATACCAATCAGATCCATCCATTTTTTTCCCCCTTAGGATAAAGAAACTTGGTCATATTAAATTCTATTTTTATTACAATTTTCTGTGCCTACTTCCAAACATACAACATATGTACAAATTTGATAAGTTATGGACATAAAATGAGAAGTATGGTGATAAGATTGCCTAGTTTTGTTAATATAGAATTTCATGCTGATGGAGAAGTAAATGCAAGTTATCGAACACAAGGCATAAAGTGTCAATAATTGGTTCATTAATTGTGATAAGGAATTTTATTCCGTAAAATGAAAGATCAGTATGTGTAAATCACTGTTATGTTGTTTTTTTTAATTGTTATTTCTGAACATATGAGAACTGGAAGTCTAATAACATAGGCTGTAATAACTAATTGAAGAATATTTTTTCATGGAAGTAAATAAATATTCATCATGAGTAGAAATTAATTCTTTATCAAATGTATATTACAAAAATATACTCTAATTTTCAACCTTTTGTTAAATCTACATAAATCTTAATTCTTCTTTACTAAATGGCTCCATGCTGGGTTTTCATTTTTGATCTGTACAATGTCTGTAAAACAAGGTTTAAAAGCTAACCCCACAGGTCCCATAAACTGGAGTGAATTTAGGAGAATATAAGTCACAATCCAAAGTCAATATAAGCATTTTGATTCACACTCAAAGTCAATCTATGCACCGGGACCCAAACTCAAAATCAATCTAAACAGTGGGATTAACACCCAAAGTCAATATAAGCAGTGGGATTGACACCCAAAGTCAATATAAGCATTGGGATTCACACTCAACGTCAATTTAAGCAGTGGGATTCACACTCACAGCCAATCTAAGCAGTGGGATTCACACTCACAGCCAATCTAAGCAGTGGGATTCACACTCACAGCCAATCTAAGCAGTGGGATTCACACTCACAGCCAATCTAAGCAGTGGGATTCAACAGCCAATATAAACAGTGGGATTCACACTCACAGTCAATCTAAGTAATGGGATTCACACTCAAAGTCAATCTAAGCAGTGGGATTCACACCCAAAGTCAATTTAGGCAGTGGGATTCACACCTAAAGTCAATTTAGGCAGTGGAATTCACACCTAAAGTCAATTTGGCAGTGGGATTCACACCCAAAGTCAATTTAGGCAGTGGGATTAACACCTAAAGTCAATTTAGGCAGTAGGATTCACATCCAAAGTCAATTTAGGCAGTGGGATTCACACCTAAAGTCAATTTAGGCAGTGGGATTCACACCTAAAGTCAATTTAGGCAGTGGGATTCACACCCAAAGTCAATATAATATAAGCAGTGGGAAAAATAATTTCATCGGGTGGGTTTCTCCATATCGAAGGTGAAAGCCACAAACCATGTAAATCTGAAATTAGTAACACCTTTTTTCCCCACTTTTTAACAATTAGAAGATAGTGGACTGCAGGGATGAATGCTGATGCCATCACATGGGAACAAGAGCCTAGAAATGGAGGAGAAGCATTATGAAGATCCAGGATGGATGTGGGGCAGATGGCAAAATTGGCATCTGATCATGTTCAATGGCGACCCACTGTTCGGCCTTATAAACGAGGATAAGTAAGTAAGTAAAGAATTGGGATTCACAACGTGTATTCCTACAGTCAGTGTTTGTTTGTGAAAATAGATAAAAAAAGTGCAGCATCAGATTTTCTCAAAACATCCAAAGTTGGACTTGCACACTCCAAATAATATATGCTTTTCCTGGTGTGTGATCAATTGGGGAGTGGGATTCTGTAAAAGAACCCAAATGAAAACAATTTTGTGGGATAGAGAAATCTAACCTAAAGTCAAATGGGATGTAACATCTGAAATTTAACACAGAGAAGATCAAAACAATTTAGGAATTATGATTAAAAGATGGAAAGTCAATTTAGATGAATTGAACATCCCTAAAATAGCCTCTTTCAATTTGGCCCTCGGGAACAAAGAGGATTCAGGTCATCCAAAGTCAGAAATTTAGGAGAGAAGATTCCACCTAAAAGCAGTGGGATTCAGATCCAGGTCAATAGGCAGTGTCTCCACTCAGGCAGCTGTTCACTGGCAAAATTCAATATAATATAAGCAGTGGGAAAAAATCGCCTCACACATTTAAAATGCTGGTCCCAAACTTGATTTCACGATTAATAAGAATCATAATGAAAAGAATTTTGCTTCTCCATATCCAGGAAAGCCACAAACCATGTAAATCTGAAATTAGTAATACCTTTTTTCCCAACTTTTTTAACATTTGGTCTATAATTATGTCTATTAGACCTACAACAATGATGCACCATACTTACACAGATGGAGTGTTCACATCCTTTTTGATTTTCTCAAAACATCCCTAATTGCCCTCAGATGTGCCCCTGATAACAAATATAGGTCACCTTTAGATATTGTGGAGGAGAAGCATTGAAAAAAGCCTGTAACTCTGACCACAGGAGGAATAACAAAATGAAAAAAGTTTATTTAATATAGGCCATGCCATAAGATCAGGGACCATGTTTACTACAGATGACATCAAGAGAGAAGATTGGCATCTGATCATTATTAAAACCCACTGTTCGGCCTTTGTTGACAAAGACCAGCTAAAGATAAGTAAGTAACTAAATGTCAACTTATGCTTCATTCTGAAATAAAGTTGAAAATCATCGGCGAAGGGAAGGCTATTCCAAAATCGGCTACATAAAAATGTGGATAGCAATAAATCAGAGGAGCACCATCCGATGTGTATTCCTATTGGGTCTAGTTTATAAACTGGATGCAAACAGATGTTTGTTCATTTTTTGTGAAAATCAGTGTGGATAATTGCCACTTGTGGGGTACTCGTGGTTGTTATTCCCGAATCTCCACTCAGGTTAGATATAATCCACGATAAAATGAAGGTCGCAGCATCATTTTCTTTGATTTTCACAGGAACGAACCAGCCAAAGCCCCAACATGGGAATCCAGAGCCTTGAATTCATTGTGACTTGCATTTTTAGGAAAGATGTTCTTGATTTGCTTTGACTCACATTCAAAATGGTTGGAAATTAAAATTTAACAAGATCACTGTTGATACAATATGCGAGACATATTTTCCACAATACTCCTTGTTTGATAATGGTCCTATGGAAACGATCAATTGTTATTTAATGGACATGTAACTGTTTCTCCATATCAAACAATTCGAACGGACTGTCCAAACTGAAATGAGGGATGGTCAAACTGACAACAAAAATTTTTGAATCTTTTATTTAATCATCCGAAATCTTGATGAGTTAATCAGTTAGCTCAGAAAAGAAATTTTGAATTACCAGATTTAATATGCAGTGTTTGTGAGAAACTATGATAGATGACATAACCCAGCAAACTTTTTATGTTCAGTCTGAGGGAAAAAGATCAAGAACAATTTTCAACTGATGTGGTGGCCACATTATTAATTCGAACTACCTTGACTTAGAGGAGGAGAGAGAGGAATGCATACCCACATGGGCCTAGAAGACAGATCTAAAGTATTTGCCAAACATTGTACAAGTACACAAGAATGCACATGTGTATTTTAAATTTACGTTAGTGTTTATCATTAACTGGGGCATGAGGAATGTGATGTATGGAATATTTAGTGTCTATGGACACCCTGTCATGCTAGTAAGAATGTCCCCTCTGGAATAATGTAAAATCCTGTACATGCCTTATTTCCTGTGAGTATGAACACAAATGATATTGAAACCACAATGCTCTTTGTCCAATCTCGTGATAACAAAAACTCTGTAACAAAAAGAAGTCTGTTTATTTAATATAGAAGAAAATCTTGAAAACCAGATTTAATACAGGATGACATCAACTTTTTACAGAAGATCAAAACAATATCATGACATTATTAAAATTCTTTACTTGTTGAAAGACAGCTAAAGATGACTAGAAATGAACTGACCTGAAGGTTGAGGCATGCTGTCTCTCTTTCTTTGAAAATCCCTGTACTTATCTTCGCTGTCCATGTGGATAGCAGTAATCGACTTGTAATCCATAGACGCTTGAGTACAGTATGCAGGGCCACGATAACAATATGACAGTCCGTCTCCACTCAGGTAGCTGTTCACTTAGGATTTACCCTCGCTCAAAGAGATTTTGACCCTTACTTGTCGCATATTTGCAAAATGCTGGTCCCTTGCTTGTACTAAGGAAACGATCTGACATTTTTAAGCTGTCAAAGCTGAAATGAGAATAGAAACACACAGTGCTTGAATTTTTTCTTTTTCATGGAAATAAATGTTATTTGTTGAATTACTTTGATGTGTAAAGATGAATTTATGGTCTATAATAAGAATTAGCTAGACCTACAACAATGATATATGAATGCATACCATACTTACACAGATCTGAGTATTTACATGGGCCATTCTGAATTCAGTGCATCCATTTACTTAAGAAGATGTACTTTAAACCCTATAATAATAAAATAATGTACAGTGGTTTCAAGATATCTCCACACTTATGTAGACAATGAACTACGATACCGATACATATTACACTATAATAAAAGCATGTTATATCCTGGCCATGCCATAATGTCAAGTAAGACATTAGATTGAGTCAGTGAACGATACTGTTCCAACTTTTTAATTTGTATAAGACCTGTCTAAAATGGTGGTAGAAAAGTTCTATACAAAGAAGAGAAACAATCAAATTTTCCTTAATATAATGTCTCTTCTGGTAGAACATTCCTGAAATAAAAAAAATGATCTTGATATCATCTAGAAAATACATGCAAAATATGGTTACTCTTCGTGGCCTAGCAACAAATCCTTTAACGCCCAAAAGAACAACCAACCCAGAATTATATATAACAAGCATGCCGGGCGTATAGCACGATTAATAGATCTGGTCAGTATTCGATACTGAGATTACGCAGGTGGGTCTGAGCAGTACTATTCCAACTTTTTTAATTATACAACTTGTTCAAAATAGCAGGCTAGCTGAATGAAAATGATGCTCACAACGACGGAGAAACAATGAAGTTTACATCAATTCAACGTCAATTTTGGCAGAACATTTTCTCAAACAAAAAAACAATTTGGGGATGACTTAAAGCCAAGGGATCTTAAACATGTACAGAGTGTCGTGATCTACACATGGGACCTCCTATTTATCATCCGTCTCTGATGGGGCTAGGTGTCGATCCACCTACCTGGATAAGGGGAGTTGATTTTACTTTAAAAAACTCGAGAAAATTTTTCAACTGTTGGTGGGGATCGAACCTACTACCTTTTGGTTGAGAGGCCGACATCTTGCCTCTGGACTACCGAGTCCCCTTTTTATAGTACAGCTTGGTAAACAACAACACCCATGGTTTATTTTATGGTGTTTAGGAATAGATAGACGTGCAATAACGAGATAATATTAAAAATGCCAATCCTCTCACTCTACTTCCTCCTTCTAGCCCTTCTTAACAGTGATAATAACAAAACCTGTCCTTTGAATGCTCATGAAAGTTCATAAGATTTAATCTAATTGGAAAGAACGATTGCAGAACAAAAACACTTCATTGCTCAGTAATACTTGAACGCTGTATTAACATGTTCTCTTTAGCATCAAATTGTATTGGTAGACAACTAGAACCGAGACTGTGATAGTTTTGCTTGGACCAACGTTTTGTCCTTAAGGAAAATAAATTACAATGCTTTTCAGATCACACCCAAAAGGGAATGGGTACCAACTCCAGCTGGGAGGTAGAGCCTGTATCCTAACAAAGGGTCATTATTGTAATCTTGTATAATCTATTCTTAACGGTAGTACCACTACAGAAATTACGAAATGCCCTTTTGTGGGTATCATGGCCTTGAAAATAGTGTTGATAGATCAATGAGAGCATAAAATATACAGTCTTCACTTCGGTCTGTAGGCCTACCTTCCTTCTCAGGTTCAATTTAAGGTTCTGGTTCTGCCTTATAATGCTTTTTAATGTAAATTAAATCAGACATCTATTTTTTAATTGAATGGATAAAACAAAGTTTTGCATATTTAGAATCTATATTAGATCTATAATTCTAGGTCACAAATTGGAAGTGAAGTGTATTCATTTCCAATAATGTTTTCACCCACAAAGTAAATGGAAATTAAAGCCGTTCTCTTTTTAATTTTTGTTTTCGACTTGGAATGAAAGGCTAGGAAACACAATTTTCCTAATTATTATTTTGCATCAACAGTTTATATTTGTGATAAAGTATTGACATAACATACCGAAACGATGATTTGAAACGGGGCTAGAACTGTTCAAGAGAAAAGGCTTTAGTTGACATGGTGCCTAGCAACTAAGTTATTCGTCGTAAACTGTATGCTTAGATATAATTTTCAAGCATAAGAGAGCTCTCAGAAGAAAAAATTGAAGGTTCGAAAATTTTAGTTTTATAATAAAATAGTCGGAGGGATAAAACTGACTTTAAGCAAATTACTTATTTATCTAAGGTGGTTGACTTGGAAGTTTTTTTTTCTTTTTCTCAAAGTGATAGACCTAGATTAAGTCTTTTAATTTCACCATGTCAATCGACTTGAAACTGAAATTTGATGTGAAGAATTGCGTTTTATTAGGCTAAAACATTCACCGGAAATATTTGGTACGATTCCGGGGTTAGCTTCTTTCGCTTTCTTTCTTTATGGTACATAGGAAGTAAATTAGCCCATCCCGGAAGGCTTGTAGATATTCCAACCGAAGGCGTTGTAAGTCTCGAAAATTCATTGTTTGGCTCATATTAGCTGTAATGTTTACATATCAATAAACACAGATATTATAGTCTCTCCCCTTTGACTTTTTGCCGCAAGGCCCTTCAACGTATTAATTAATCCAGATCCAAATGATACTTTGCTTTCTGGATGTGGATGCAGTACGAGTATGGTTATAAGTCAAAATTTTACAAAAAAAGCTTTTGACCTTTTCAGATAATTTAGATCTAGATCTAGACGTGAAAGAATTCATATAGATCTATATATATATATATATATATATATATATATATTTATGTTTCATTAAGTAAAAATGTTGATAGTTATGAATTTAGAAGTAATTGAAAATTTCAAGAACAGTTATAGGTTAGCGCAAGTGACCTAATTGCAAATGAAGGACCATATGCGACCCGTTTCCAAATGAAGAACTTTATAATTACCGCTGACTGAGCCGTTTGCAAATGAAAGACCATATAATTGTTTCAACTGGTACGTAGGCTTTACCTGACTCTAATTATTATGATATCCCCCTGGTGAGGGTCCATCCAAATCCTATTCAGGGGTGGGTCATTTCTTTGTTTTGGTTAATTGAAGTGTAAAGTTCATTGATTTTGATTGGATGTTAGCAAGCAGGAGACCGTATTGGATTAATATCGTGCATTAGCAGATAAAAGTGACAAATTATCAGATTAAGTTTCTAACTATTTGTCCGTCGAACCCAAAACACCATTCTTTCAATTGAAAGTGAACATAATCTCAATTTTGGAAAATAGTTTTTCTGAAATTGAATTACTCTGCAATGGACTAAGTAATCGTCACCGCCACTACTTATGTCAGTTGGTCAACTCATCATAACCATGCTACTATAATTATTTAGAGAGAGAAAGAGAGAGAGCCTGGGGAGTACGACTGTCCATCAGAGTCGAGTAAAGCCTTAATGTCTCTCTCTAATAATTAGTATATACTAGTACTGTTAGTATTATATAGCCTTTCATTTGCAATCGAGCCTCTGCTCAAGCTCACTTTCTTCCAAATGAAAGGCTGTAAACGACAGGGGCTTGCAGAGGTCTTTCTTTGTAATTCGTGAATGAGAACCCAATGTGGGTCAAAGTGAAGACTCGAAAGACGAGGCGAGGGACAATGGTTAGGGATGCTTCGGCTCAGTGTCCAAAGTATGACGTAACTGAAAGCTGGCAAAACTTATGTATTTTATTCATTTGGCTTACAACTTTAAGTCAATCTTTCAGTTTTGTTCATGTGTATTAACAGTTTGTGAATTAACATCGAATTATAATTATAATATATATAATATATAATATATACACACTAATATCAATTAAAATTATCAGTTTTTAAGTTGTATTTTAAACTTTAAAAAATTCAGAATTAAATAATGATTGATAATTTTCTTTTTACCTCCCACCGTAATGCCTGGCGCAGCTGCCTAGTTGATAATTGTTGTATACATGTAGATCTAATTACAAACAGATCACGGCAGTGAGATGGTACTTGTTGTTGTAGAGTCTTATCATAGATAAATTTATAATAATTTATAGATCTTTGTGCTCCTAATGATTACTGTAATTACTGTGTTTATTAATCACCAATGTTGAATGAGGTAGATTTTCTTTTAAAAAATAGCTTCAAAGTTTGAAACATGAGGATAAGCTGCAAATAAAACATTTAGGACCTCCACTGAAAAACATCGCGTTTTTGGCTTTTGAAACCTGTCTACATATTATACTGTCAAATGGTTGACTATTAGTATTATAAGCATAGAAAACAAAAAGCGCTTGTTTTGCTTCAATTGTTTATTATTTGGAGATGATGGCATTGGGTCAAAAAGTGGTCGTGTGGACGTGAAACATTTGAAAGAAAAGATTAAGAAGTATCAACGTATTTCAACCCATATGGTCAATGCTGTTAAATACATGACGAACGAATAACAACATATATCCAAAACACTATGGGACAAGATCGACTAAATTCTTTAATTGTTTTAAATGTCGGTTTAGAAGGGTTTAATAAGGAGTATAAATAATTTAAACCAAAGAGACATCAATCGATTTGCATCATTGAAGAACAGATGAGCTCAATTCCCCTACACTTAAAAAAGAAAAGTGTTTGTGACGTCATATTACGTTGATTTGTTATTCCTTTTAAGTATCGTTTATTAAAGTGTCCCTCTAGGTGTCTAAGGTTAAATCCGCCCCTGAGTACATGTGCTAGTAAGCCTAGTAATTGTAGGAGTGGTACCGATTGTTGGAGTAGTTCATCTACAGACCTTTAGGATTCAAGATTTCAAGTTAAATCGTCTGCTGTTTTGTTGTTGTTTTCTACAACTATGTCTCATTTACTATTTTATGATTGGTTTTGCCTTTTTCAAATTGGCTGGTTAAAGCCCATACTTATGCTTCAGGCTTATAAAAAGACGCAAGCTCTCTCTCTGTCTGTCTGTCTGACTCTCTCACTCTCTCTCTCTCCCTCTCTTCTCCTTCTCTTCCTCTCTCCTTCTCTTCTCCCTCTCTCTCTCTCTCTCTCTCTCTCTCTCTCTCTCTCTCTCTCTCTCTCTCTCTCTCTCTCTCTCTCTCTCTCTCTCTCTCTCTCTCTCTCTCTCTCACACACATACACATACACACACATTCAAAAATACACACGCTCACATAGGGTCTACAATGCAAGATTACTATACAGCATCCTGATCAACGCAGGTACCTATAGTATTGTGTTAATATTATGCTAGTACAATACTGCATGTGTGGGCTACAATACTACATGAGTATTGATTATTTTTTCAAGGTTGCCTGTTATTTCTTTAGGGCTAGTCACATAGGCTTGGTAGAAAGTTTTGGGCTTGACTTGAATAAATGAAGTGAAGCTACTTTGAGCTTTTCTTTTAATACCTGCGACTCAAGTCCAACGTGGGTGGATAGCGGGGCTACTGGTAGGTTCTTCCCCTTTCACCTGAGATCAATGTATATATTAGAGGGGTAAAATTCAATAAAACAAACAAACAAGTCCAACTGACATCCATGCCCTGCACTAATCACGCCCGTAAAGGGAGATAACTCACACATGGTGTTGACATTTAAAAAAACTATTTTTTAGTTTGTATTAGAATTTTTTCATTCCAAGAGTGGCGGGTCTGCATCTGTTACTATTGCATTATAAGATAGATAAAGATAGAGGGGGGGCATACTTGAAGAGAACATTAGGGAATATTGTAGTTGTAGTAATATGTTTTGGAAGGAAGTAAAGTGACTAGAGTAAAGAGTCATGGAAGAAAGTGAGTAGAAAATATGAAAAATACGATGGAAATAAGTGGCTGCAATAAAAGAGGGTTGTTTTTTTTTATTGTGTGTGTGTGTGTGTTTGAATAAGTATCTGGCTAGAGCCTATCAGGAGGAGGGAGGGGCACACCTTTTAATAACTGCTATGGGATTTGTAATTTGCAAAACATGCACATGGCACCTGTGAAATTTTCACTGATGTTTTATAGAATCAGAGGATGAACAGTCTGCAAGACTATAATGGTTTGATATACTTTTGAAAAATAAACCCATAGATATATATATAGGTAGTTACCATACAGAACTCCAAAACCCTGCCTTGCCAGTCGAGCAATGTACTACTACAGGACTATGATGATACAGATCTATCTTGAATGTTGATTCTAAAAAGTTGGCATGTCTCATAACATTGGGGTTTTTTATATTGTGGCCCTTTTATTTAAATTTCTTGTACATATATTTAAATGTAATGCTCTTACGTAATATTATTTTGAAATTTTAAAGGGGGCCATACAGTTTAAGGTTTTTTTTCAAAGCTTGTCCCCAACCCTGTTATACATCTTCGGTCTTCAGCTGAAATCTTTCACCCAAGCGACAAACAAACATTCATGGCACCCTACAGAGTCTTGTCAGGGCTATGATTTTTTTGCTGGTTGTATAGTCATGGTATTAGATGATGGCTCGGCATGTCATGGATTTTGGATAGAAAGTGTTGTCCACAAAGTCGATGCAGTGATGGCGCTTCCTTGTTCACACTTGATTGCTTCCTTGTTTATAGAAGAGGATAATATATGCTTGTCATCTCCATCACAAAGTCTCTTCAGAAGACATGTTATGTGGAAATTACATTAAAATAGTACACTCCAAAGGGAATAAATGGTTTGTTTTTCACATATCTTCAGATAAAGAGGAAGCTGAATTTGATCACAATCAAAGTGCGATAGAGACAAGAATATGCCTGGTGCACGAAGGCCTCCTCCTCCACTTGTAAGTATTATGACAATTTATTTTGCCTCATTTTACCTTTTCATATTATATATTGTATATCTTCAAGACCACCAGTTAATCCATAAGATGCACGAGGTTTGTTGACTTTATGAATGAGAAACAATTTGCATTTGAATAACAAAAGTGTACTAAATTTATTCTCAATTTCTTACTTTACAGCCTTCTGGCACAGAACAATGCCCACCTCCTTGCCCAACAGACCTGGAACAAATGCCAGATCCATAGCGGTATGCATGGGTTTTCATGAGTTTTGGGGGTTATGTCATGATAAATGACAACATTTTTAGTATCCTGGTCTGACAGTCATGAAGTGTTTCACCAAACTTTGGTTTGTGAATAAATTGAATGAATTTGGCTGCTCTGATCTGATTTTAGTAAAACTAATAATCAAATAAAAAATGAAACGAAACCAAAAACAAAGAGGAACTAAAATGACTTTTAGTCACTTTCACTTTTAGTGGAGGAAATTTTAGTTAGGTAACCTCTATCTAAATTATGAATAGGTTGAAAGGTGAACTTTCAACGGGTTTGATGCATGAAAGGTGAGAAAAAATCATTATTGGACCAAATATTGTGTTACAGTTTTGTCAATTACGATCACTTGATTAGAAGATAAGTTAGCTTTGAAGCTCGAGTTGCGGAAATCAAGTCTTTAACTGCAATAGCGTTATTACAATTGTCCAGTTCCATACCATCTGTATTTGATGTAGTACAGAGACCGAATACTGTGTAGTATGTCTATTAATAGCATTCTCTATTTGGAAGAAAATATTTAGGGCTTTAAAAATCTTTGATTGGTATTGTAAGTAAATCTTTTCTTTTAAGCCGTAAATGGTAAGAGGTTTGTCTCATCAGATCAGCTTAAACTTAACATTAGAGCAACTAGACCAGGCTGTCAATATAATCAGTCCTAAAATTAATAGTAACCTGCACTCATTTTACTCTATCATGGTAAGACTAGAGAACATTGTCAACAGAAATTAAACTAAGCAGTGGCACTAAAGACTTTTCACTTAAAATAATAAATTGATCAATGTTCAAATTTTAAATCATGCACGCAAACAGCACTGCTCAGTAATTCAATTAATAATAATAATAATAATAATAATAATAATAATAATAATAATAATAATAGTGGACATTAATAGTGCGCAGCTTTTCCTCCGAATAAGGAGGTTCTGGGTGCAATTACACCAAAACTCAGTAAAAATTACATAATTCTAAACGTCAAAATGGGATAAAAAAAAAGTTAACATTTTGTTTAAAAACAGTTAATGACGACGACTGTTTAATGCTAACTGGCAGTTTGTTCCAAGTGGTGGCACCAAAATGAGCAAACGTTCGATGGCCAGCCTGTAGTCAAGTTCTTGGTATTCGTAACATCAGGCAATTATCAGATGATCGTAAGTACCTGCCTGGTACATTTGGCGTAAGCAACTCCTGGAGATACGTTGGCGCAGATCTATCCAAACACTCGTACACAATAGATGTAGCCTTGTACTTGATTCTTTCCTGAATTAGTGGGTTGTTAGTATTTCGGAGAGGGAGAAGATTGAATGAACTGTGAAAATATCTATTCTTAGGAACTGGAGCCCCCACCTTTACCAAATCGTCCAGCGGCGGCAGCAGGGATTGCTGATGTAAGTAATATTTTATACACGTATATATATATATATATATATATATATATATATATATATATATATATATATATATATATATATATGTTTATTTATAGAATCAGATTTGCTTTTTCATACGGCATATGTTTTTAAAACTTTTTATCAAATATTCCCTTTAATTAAGAAGAAAACAATTTAATATAGTCATGTCCAAAAGAAAAGTTATAATCGTAAGTTACCTACTTATTTTGACTTCAAGGATAGTGATGGATTAGTCAATTTTTATATGATCTGAAATTACAATCATTGCCAGTCATTTTCTTACCAATCATGATATATTTCACTTAGCCTGTTTTTATAAGACACAATTTTAAATATCCATTACCCAAAAGTGATCTTGCAAAATAGGAAAAGATGTGGGCGGTCTTTTGAACACTTTAAGCCCTATTTTCAGTTTCTCTCAGTTTGCTTTTTATTCTTATCTTTGTCTGTCTCTGTCTGTCTGTCTCTTTTTCGTGATCTCTGTTTGTTTGTATGAGTGTGTGTTTGTCCATTTGTCTATATCTCACCCTCTCTGTGTCTTTTGTATGTGTGTATGTTTGCCTCTCAGTCAGATAGCTGTATCTTGTTTTCATGCCAACTCTTCATTTTTTAACAGTTTAATATTTCTTTTCTCCCTGTTTTTACTTCTTAATTCATACTTTCTTGTTTGTGGCTTCAAGAAAATGTTCTTTATATTCAGGCAGCAGTTATATGCCTGTCAGTTTTCAAAATATTTTCATTGTATAGAATTTTTCCCCACAATCAAGGTATGAGCCTCTTGACAATACCATGTGCATTTTTTTCTATGGTACATATGGCATCATTAGTCAGAGGCAAAATGTCAGCCTCTGAACCCAAAGGTCGTGGATTCAAGCCCCGCCAACGGTTGTCAAATTTTCTTGAGTATTGTAAAAGATACAATCTACCCCCTGGTTCCGGTAGGTGGATCGACATCTAGTATCATCAGAGATGGATGATAAGAAAGAGATTCTGTGTACAGATCACAACACTCTGTGCATGTGAAAGATCCCTTGGCTGTTTACAGGGCAGTCCGGGCAAAATTAAACCCCCTACCAAAACCCCCGAGATCACTTTAGTTGTGAATGTGAGTAAATAAAATTAAATCAAGTGAATATGGCAAACAATTCATCAAAATTTGTCAGATAAACTTGATTTTGTGCATCCCAGGATATGTATGAAGACATGAATGCAGGAAGACCTCAAATCATCGATGCCAGGCCTAACAAAAGAAAAATCTCCTCACACACCCCCGCTACTTCCAAGCCATATCCCCAGTGCTAATTCTAGGGTATTGTTGACAACTTTCAAAACTTATATGCCAGTTCTATAGCTGCCCATGTCCATATAACAGCTTTGTATTATATGTGCATCAATTCAGTAGAGATTGGCCTATTCAATAAGAAGTATTGACATATCGAAACTAGATAATATTTTTATAGATCAGGATATATACATAAGTTCATTATTTTACCAATTTAAAGAAGATTCGTTATTATTTTTCTTCCTTAGAATGTCGTTCAATCTCAAGCAGGACATGTAGCACTCTTCTTAGATCTATTAAATCTCCTAATTTTCAAATTTATTCCTAAAATCTAAAATTTCAACTCATCAGTGACTCCTTAAGGCCATCGTTATATTTTTTGAGACTCCATTGACAGATGAAGAATTCCTAATGTTGTATTTATCAATTTTAAAAAGTTGCCCATCTCTAATGAAAAGTGCATAAATGGTTTACATGTCAAAATGCAGTAGAATTGAGATTTTGAAAATATAAAGTGCCAAAGTTGAGTTCTTTCTCGGCTTTGTTTATTTGTATCTATGTTGAAAGTTTGGTGTTGAAAGAAAAAGACACAAATACACTCTTTGTGTGTAAGCAGAACATTTGAAAGGACAATATTACATGTTCTTTCCTATGTTCTGCCTCAGTATAAGTAATTTAATACTTTTTTGACATGTGAATCATTTTTTTAATTTTTTAAAATGTGTTACTTTTTATTTATGTTTGCATAGCTTAGATACATATCTTAAACACACCGCTTATTTGTTTGCACCTTTGCCTGACAGAATAATATAAAAATAGATGTGCTTATGTAGTAAAAGTATAAATTAAAGAAAACTAACCTTAAAGATGCATGCTCATTTTTATTAATTGTATATGGAGTAATATGAGTGGTTAGCAGATGCTACTGGTAGGTCCTACTTCTTTTTCCCCACTCTTTCACATATCTTTCTTGCTAATTCCTTTGAATTCACCCTTAGATCCTTGCATATGGTAAACAGTGTAAATTTCAATGAAACTAACAAATATGGAGAAATTGGATTATCATTTGTTTGTCAAAATATTTAAAGAATTGCTGATAGAATTAAGGAATAAATATATCAATAGACATTATTTGACATATATGCACATGCATTATATACTTGGTGCTCAGAACCTCCTAAAGTGTTATTCTTTTTTATTTCAAGTGAAAGCTGTTAAAATATTAATTTCTTAATTTTTATGCATCCTATCACCTTCATTTATGGGAAAAAATAGGGAAGGGGATGTCTTTGTTTGATTACACCACCATGTCTGTCCATTGCAAACTTTATGTTATATGGGCTTCTTCATACAACCTTCTTAATTGATTGATTCTTCTTTACACAAGGGTCAACATGTCGAGTTAAATTATTACAACTACAATTTTCCATTATATTTTAGAGATGTACTAGATATGTGTGCCTTCTTTGCTTTACACTGGAATGATGAACATTCTCTCTTATAGCTGCATGTCAGAAAATTGTCTTCAAAATAAGTACTAAGAGCATGTTATTTATTCATGTGTGAATTTTTAAGTCATATTTTATAGTATTTTGACAAATTTTGACCTGAGAATTTAATCTAAGAGTAAATGTTTTTGTTAAGCCATCATTTCTTTGGCCATTAACCTTTAAAGGTTTGGGTCGTACTGTCTTGTAACAACTATTTCAGTCAGTGTATCATTGAAATGTTGATATAATCAATAGGTCACCTTTAAGTATGAATAGTTTTGTACACCACAGGAATGATATAAATTATCATTAGTACTCAAAGACATGATCATGAAAGGTCTGAATTTGAGAGGCATGACACTGAGAGCCTTTTACACACAGAGCTGTTTTGTTTTGTGAAAAATTCTGTCTTTGTTTTCACCATTCTTGGTACACATATAAGTTTGCTGCATCATTAAAAGGCATTGTAAGCTTTTCGTTGTTTTGTTTCTCATCATGTGTCAGCCAATGTGAAGTCATACTTTTGTTGTATAATTTCAAGTTATGTTTTTAAATAAGAGATATAGTGATTGATGCAATTTATAGTATTGAAATTTCTTTTGACAATTTGATTATATTTCTGAGACTTTTGATTCTTCTCTACATACTGGCGGGTGAAAGTCATTTTCATCCGTTCCTGTTGTTATGCAGACTTTTTTTCTTTATAAATACTGTTTTTCAAAGTATATTATTTCTTTATGCAAACGTTAGAGGCACGTGTTAAGTGAAGAAATTATTTATGGTATTAGACCACCCTGAAAATATTTATGTGAACAAACATACTGTATCATGACTGATGACTTGTTTCTTTTAACAGCTTTTCTAAGCAAAACGTTCACAAAGTCGGTGTCTTTATCTTGGCTTAATCATAAAGAGGACTAAAGTAAAAGAAACTAATGCTTTGGTCAATTTCTAAAAAATGATTTCCTAAACCCAAACACACCATGTCAAAATGACTTATTTCAAGCTTAGCTAAAACCAGTCAATCACTTCCATTGAAAATTGTTTTTTTGACATGAAACCACACAAAACAACACACATTTTGTATTTATCTCTTTTTTCATGTTTTAATTAATAAATTAATACAACTTATCAAAATATCAATAGGGAAACTTTGAAGTTGACACAAACTAAGGGTAGTAGAGTTTTAATGACCATTTGTCACACTCTCTTGATAATTTTACATAAATATTTTGTGTTATACATGTATACACATGTGTGTATATATAAATATATATATACAAAGAGTCCTTTGGGGAATAGATTTCCTGTTAATCAGTTGACATCTATGATTAAATCCAAGACCTCCATACGCCAATGGGAAACAGGCAGCAGTTCTTCAGGAAGAGAACGTGAGCATTATCAACGAGATGTACAGAAAGATGATGAAAAACAAGAACGATCAACTTTAGGTGAAACGAATCGACCTGCTGAAATGGTACAACTTTCTGTTTTCGTTCACATGATGAGACAGCACTGTATCTAAATATGACTTTTGGAGGCACGAAATAAGTTTTAAATGCTGCTTGAACACCTTTGTTTCTTGGTTAGTGTTCATAATATAGTGTATCGTTTCTTTTTCCCACAATGGGCGGGAATATTTGAAGTTCTGAAATGTTCACCTGAAGGACAATGTAATAAGAAATTGCATGATCAAACATGTCACATTCTTTAAGTTTTAAAACAGCTTAAAAGACATTGCTGTGGGAGAAAGGTGTATAAAGAAAAGGACTGTATAAAATATCAACATCTTTTGATGCATGTTTCCCTTTATCTCTGCTGCTTTCATTAATTTTCTTTTACTACACTTCTGTTCCTTTTTTCTTTTCCTTTTTATTCCAATTGTTTTTCATCTATCGTTACATGGATGGAATGCCATTGTTTCTTGAAATGAGTCGGGTGTGCTTTGTTTTTTTAGTTGTTTTGATGTGCTTTCTTTTGATTTATCTTTGGATTTTTGAAGATAAAAGGTAAAGTACATTATTTATCCCCAAGCAGGCCATTTCATTCAAAGTCTTTCTTTACTCCCTGAGAAGCATACAGTACAACAGCCTGTTGGGGGCTTCATACTTACTCTTACAAGATCTTTCTCTACCTATAGCTGAATACTCATTCTTATATGAGTCCAGTGAGGAAAGTAGAGTGAAGTATCTTTCCTATGAGTACAACATTGTGGAAAAACACCTGGACCAACCATGGGGTTTGAACCAGTGTCGTCATAATTACAAACTCTCAACACTGCGGTTTTTGCCACATCTCTTGTTTTGACCATATGAAGTTGAAAATTCTCTCGCACAGGAGAAAACTTCATTTGTAACATAGCAATAAGAAATTCCAGAGAAACTATCAAGAACGATTCTCAGAAATTAATTCTTGGCAAATTTGATGTGTACATAATACGTCACACCCTTTATTGAGAATGTTCAATGATAAGCACGTTTATACAACAACAATAAATGCTTTAAGGTGAAGGACTCACCTTGTGTACACTAGAGATCTACATTTTATTCTTACCTTATATTCCCTAAAGTGGTGTTATTAGCCTTTTGATTACCCTGCTGGATAAGTGAGATATTGAGGTCGTGGGTTCAAATTCTGTCAATGCTACGAGTAGTAGGGATCACTGCGTGTTGAAACCACTTCAGAGTTTTCGATTTTCGATAAGAGAGTCTTTGGAATATCCTGCATAATCCCTTTACATTCCGCTCCAGCCTGCACAGGATATCTCAAACTCTATACTAATAGTAAAATTCACACTTAATAATATTATATTTAGAGAAATAAAATTAAGAGGGTGTGTTAAGTATCTCTTCACCCTCTACTGCTATAATGATAGTAATATTGTTAAGTGGAGATCTCGCTCAGCCCCAGACCTACGAAAATGCTTCGATAACGATATTTTTTAACTGACTCAGGGAAATATTCCTTAGTATAAAAAATATATAAAACACTATTCTAAATAAATGGAAGGAAAAAGATGTACTAAATGCTATGAATTTAAACCATTAGAGAAATATAATAAAGACTAAAAAACTTGTGGGTTTTCCTTAACTTGTAATAACTTTGCCAATACAGACCATAAGAAACATTTGTTGTCCTTTAGATTCTTTACATTAATTATATTGTGGGATCTGAATTATAGAGGTTTATAAGAAGAAGCCTTTAAATAATCTACTTTATAGAGTTTTACTGTTGCTTCAGTTATTCTATCAAATAAACATTCACTACCTCTTTCTTGATAACTATCAACCCATGAATTAAAACTAGTTGTTAGTCTATTTAAATAACTATCTATATTATTCTTAGACGTTATTGTTTCTACCGGATGATTATAATAGGCGTCAACTATTTGTGTTGCTAATGGAGTTCTATAATCACACTTAAGAATTATCTTAATCTTTATTGGAGTATTAGTTATAAGTATTTTGTCTTTAAGTTTATTGATATATTTTATTTGATCATCTTCATCAATATCATCGATGATAAACTCTCTAATGATAACACTAAAGTTCTTCTTTTTTATAAGGGTCATTTTTAAAGGAAATATTTTAGATAGACAAATATTCTTATACTTCTATTTTATAGTAATAATAATCAGATCGATAAGTTGGATTTATATTCATAAACTCTTGATAAATTGTTTATATTTTTCTCTATTATTTTGATAATGTTTTTGTTTAACTTCTTTTCTACAAACTTTACATGTGGAACTTATGCTGCAAGGTTTTGTACAGTCTTTATCATATTTCTCTAATGGTTTAAATTCATAATATTTAGTGCATCTTTTTCCTTCCAATTATTTAGAATAGTATTTTATATATATTTTTTACTAACGAATATTTTCCTGAGTAAGTTTAAAAAATGAGCGAGATCTCCACCTAACAATATTACTATAATTATAGCAGTAGAGAGTGAAGAGATACTTAACACACCCTCTTAATTTTATTTCTCTAGATATAGTATTATCAAGTGTGTATTTTATTATTAGTATAGCGTTTGACATATCTTGCGCGGGCTGAAGCGGCACGTAGAGGGGTTGTGCGGGATATTCAAGACTCTCTTATCGAAAACTCTGAAGTATGAGCCCCTACTGCTGCTACATCCAACATCGTGTTTTAAGGAAAAGGCACATTACTTTTATTTCCTGGCTCGATCCAGGTACAGCTCAGGAACAAAATCTGCAACAGACTAGTGTCCTGTCTAGGAAAGGATGTGCTATCACATGTTCTGTTTGATGCTACTAAAACTAGGATAAATTCTGGCTTTGTGAGCCTAATGGCCTTAAAGAAATGTACATATGCTTATTATATTCCTTAGACATTTAGGAACATTGTTTTCAAGTTATAAAGTTTACGCATATCCCTTCATTTCTAGTAGCCAGAATCTAGCTCCTTGTCAAATCGGAGAAGAAGACATGAGTTGGAGTTATGCTCTATCCTGTGGCTCATTCAGTCATTGCAGTATATAAAGATTAGAAAATGTCCTACCCAAAACCTCCCTTGGTCACCACCTGTCATTCAACTCATTGGCTGAGAATTTTATTGTCCTCACTACTCATAAACCCATGTGGAACAAAAAACCTTGTTAAATTCTGAGCTGGAAAGACTGTCTGAAGTGATATTTTTGATGAATGTAGACTGAATTCAGTTGCATTGATATGTGAATCGGGACAATAGACGAAAGTGAATAAGATAATAATAACAATAATAATAAGGTGATTTATACAGCGCATTATCACCAAAGCCTCAAATCGTTTTACATAATAATAGTACTATCATACATTTAAATACAGGGATAGAATAAAATGATTTTAACTCCAAAGTTGTCAAATTTGTAGCTAGGACAAGATAATTCTGAGCTGATTAGAGTTGCAGATTGGGGTTAAGTTAACAAACTACATATATGATAGAAGTCGATTAATCCCTTGTGCTGTATAGGGAAGTATGAGATATATTACAATGGAAAGAAGGTTTCTGAACTTCGCACTACAAGAGTAAAGAGTTTAAATATGTACTCTAGGTCATAGTGAAAAGGAATAACGGACGTTTTTGGCAGGATGTTGAGACATTCCAATGGAATTTTTTCATGAGATGGATTTCTGTGGACATTTTTTTTGTATGACAAGACTTTGACATGATTTAATTGTTTTGTTTGTCATTGAGAAATTTGGTGTTTCTTCATTATTTATTTAGTTTGTTAGAGGCATGAAATATTATCATACTCAATCACTTCTTTCATGATTTTAAGAAACTCGTCTTAAATTGAGAAAACAAAAAAAAATTAACAAAATTCTTCTTTAACCCTTACGTTACCACCCATTTTACACCGAATGTCTTTACCACGTATTTTGGTTTAAATCCTTAGAAATGACTCATACCAGGAAAAGAAGTTCATTTCTAAACTACAATAGATATGCAATTGAAACTTTCAGGACATACTAATGATATATTGTGCTACAGGAATAACTATTCGAAGTATGCAATTGAGGTTATGTGATTATGGCAGTCATCTTGGATTTTGACAATTTATGTTTGTTTGGTCATATCTCAGTGAAAATGACAGTTTATGGTCACAAAATACAACATTGTGAAGCATATTATGGGCCAATCATCATTTGTGGGTTTTATTGTAGTGTGAGGAAGACAAGGGAAAAATTGGACAATAATGTGAAAAAATACAATTATTCCTGTTGCATGACAAACACAAAAAATGCAATTATTAAGAAAAAATACACAAAAGAACACAAAAACAGTAATTAAGAATTTTAAATTTTATTTTGCTGAGCTGTCCTGTCTCAGTAGGTCTTCTATTCTTGTGTTTTCTGTGGTTGTGTGTCATATTTGTCTCTAATTTTCAAATATTCTCAGTGCCAGGTACTAGCGTCAACAGTTTTTTTTTACTTGTGCTTTCGAAGAACCTCATACACTTTGTTGTCACTGTCGGAGTCAATAAGCTCTTCAACATATTTATCATATTCGCTGCATCATGGATCATCACTATCTTCAACTCTAGTCTCGTAAGAATCAGATTTATAACGGTGCATAATCTGTTCATCATCGAAATCCACGATTTCTTGGTTGTCAGTGTAAACAAGGCGGAAAAAGAGGTAAAATCTGGGTCAAATCGGTAAATTTTGAATGGAAAAAAATCATGCAGTAGCAGCAGTCTATTACGATAGATGGGAAACTACTTTACATAACAATTTACTAGTGTTATTTTATGTTCAGCCTTTTTAGTGGAGCTGGTCAAGTTTCGACCTCAGTCGAACTGGAAGTCAGCAATATGAATGACAAACGGAAGTTTCGACTATAGTCGAACTCGGCAACGTAAGGGTTAAAGTAAGCACAGAAAACATACACATGGATACATATTCACACATAAAAGCCACACATACACATAGAGGTATGTACACACATTTGTTTAGGCGGTTGGCGGGTTCTATTGGTAGATCCTTCTTCTTTGATTTCACTCTTTTACATCTTTTACATGATTTTCATCTTGCTGACTTCTTTTTAGTCCATTTGATGGAGGAGGTAAATTTCAATGAGACAAAAAGTACACATTTGCCAGTACAACTGATCATGACAAATTCATTTTCTTCAGTCATCATATTCAATCCGTTGTCTGCCATCTGCTTGTAATGTGCTCATTTATTCAATGTTTCCTGTAAAAAAAACTGTTTGCCTCTGCTTCACCACAATTTTCTCTTCCTCCTAACACATTGTTCAGCAGCAGCTTAAATCCCCCCTTTATTTCAATAAGCATTCACCTGTTTTTCTCCTTGTGATTTAAGCATTGTAGGCATTCTACTAATAAATTAGCTTCAATAAGCCTAAATATACTTTTTACATAGAATATTAAGTAATGTGGAGAACACACTTTTCATATTATGCCAGTCTACCCATTGATGTTAACCTGCAGTCGATTGAACGCGACCTAGTCTACGCATTAGTGTTAAATGGAAACATGAACAAAAACACTTTCAACCTTGCCCGTTCTTAGTTTTTAATTTTCCACAGGATTAATAAAAATGGTGGAACGTTTTCTTAAGTTGGCATGTCCAGGTCTAATCAATGAAAACATTTTCCTAGCTTTTTTGACCATGGCCTTATTATATTTATACGCTGAACCTTACTTCCATTATACTATGATATGATTTCAAAATCTCATGAATTGCTGCACAGCTTCTGTAGTTTTGGTCATTTATTGAGTGAAATCATTGTATAAATGTTTGTTTTTTTACTTTGGCTGCCTTTCTCATGCTTGCTTATTAACTTGTTAGCGTATAGAGAATATGTGAATGATATAAATATTAATTTACGCAATGTTTCATCATATACCCCACATTCTTTCTTAAAAATAAAAATCAAGCAGCGATACTCAGTGACACAGAATTGCTCACAATTGTTTTTATGAGTCATCCCTATGAGGAGTCATGAAAAAGAAAATGTTATGCTTTGGCATACCATTTGCAGAGATCTGTTATTAGTAATTGTAGCTGTAATCTTTATTCTCTAACAAATTTTTTCGTGTATGAATTTACCCACTGTTATGAATATGAGGGAGTTTAAACTTTAGACTGCAGACATCTGAATAAAGGTGTTTTCTTAAATTTTGATCTTACAACATCAAAATGCATTTAAAATACGTGTCTAAATTTGAGTAAGATTTCAGGAAATTATTGTGTTTTGTGTTGAGTTTATAGTCCTTACAAAAATTTCAGCAACTGGAAACCTTAGTGATGGACGAGACGTATGAAATGCCTGTTTTCAATGCACAGGCAGATTTTCGAGACAACATTATCAATCAGCAACAACAGAGGTATTAAATTTACCTTTTTGCTTTCCATCTTTGCATCTGACGGCACAAACAGTTTTATTACTGTGTTTTAAAACCATCACATTTGTATTTGAAGTATTACTTGTTTCCCATCAGATTAAAAATAAAACCCATCCCAACAAACTAAGCATTTGTCAAATATCTCAGAAAATCTCAATCCTGAGATCTATGTTTGTGAAGATATTCAACAAAATGGCTATTGATTTGTAGAATAAAGTGTATCATTACAATTCAGGTATTTTTTTCAGATATTGTAAACATTTATGCATCAAGCTCTCATGCCTTAGTGTGAGATTGAATTGATTTAAAATTAACCACAGCAAATCTGCTTCATGTTAATGATAAATTAAAGCTCTAACTGTGACCAATTGATGATTTGAGCAAGAAAAAAAAAAGTACTTGAGTAATCTTCATATTTATTAAAAAAAACAATTGGTAATGCTTCTAAAATAATTGGATGGTCAATAATTTATGAAAACAGCACTATATTTGGAGATGGCAGCAAGATTGCAGCGTTATATGTAAAAGATAGAAGAAAAACACCCCCAAGTAAATTGTAGTAATAGTATGATCCAAAATTGAAGTTTTGGATATAAATTACAAAACTGCAACTCTGAGTACCACTAGAAACTGCACACTTCTTATGGAATTTAAAGTTGTTGTAGTTGTTCTTTTTTTCTTTAAAAAGAAAATTATATTGCATCTCACATGTTTTTATAAAGTTGTCAAAGTATTAAGTAAGTCACTTCAACGTCTTAAAAACTTTCACTGCTCATTCAATTTGTTTTGTCTTTATTGTGAGCAACAATGAATATTCCATGCCGATTTTTCTGTCATTCAATAGTTTTCTTTATCAGTTCCCATTCTACATGAGTTAAGATGCCTGAAATGATCTTTCTTCAGGCTACCCTGTCCTGGCATTTTCTGTTTCCTTCTTTGAAAATTAAATCTCTTTGCTTTAAGGCCTCTTTTATATATTTTTTTCTTCTTTCTCCAAGGTCTGCCTTTTGGCCTTTTACCTTGGGTTTTAGCACTGTATACTGATTTAGCTATTCTTTTATCATTCTATTTACATTCAATTATTAATATAGTTTAAAGTGATTTTTTGGTAATCGTAAAAAATATTTGAAAGTTCTACTAATAACCTCTAAGATTCAAGATTTCTTTGATATATAGTTTTGTTTCATCAAAGATGATTTCATTTTTTTTCATATTCATGTCTTTAAGTGGAGGATTTTTGCTGAGCTCTTTTTTGCATTTACAATATTACATTATTTGATTTTGCTCTTATGATGCCGTCATACATTTCCTAGCATCTGAAAGATTAAAAAAGTTATAAACATAAAGATTATCCCCACACAAGTGAAGGCTCACTTTTTTTTACATCATTTATATTATCTCTCAGCAGGCCACTTCATTCAAAATCCTTCTCAACTCTTTGAGGAGCATACAGTACAACAGCCTGTTAGGAGCTTTGTACTAACACCATAGCAAACTCCTTCTCTGCCTATTGCTGGTACTCATTTACATCTGAATCGAGTGAGGAAAGCAGAGTGAAGTATCTTTCCTACGAGTTCAATATCATGCAAAAAAAACTGAGCCAGCCAGATATTTGAACAAGTGTTGTGATTGGAAACTGTTGATTGCACAACAATATCTCCAACTTTGTTTTTCCACTTTAAAATGTTTACATCAGTATAATTGATTGAAAAGTATAAATCATCATAGTTTTAGTACTGAATTTTGTTTGGTATTATAGCTTAAAAAGAAGAAAATTAAATTTGGAACATTCGTTTTCAAATATATATATATATATATATATATATATATATATATATATATATATATATATATATATATATATATATATATATATATATATATATATTTTTATATAGATACATGTACGTATTACATAGTTATAGTTATATACATTTGTGTAAT
Organism: Doris montereyensis; assembly: GCA_037039925.1. Taxonomy (NCBI): domain Eukaryota; kingdom Metazoa; phylum Mollusca; class Gastropoda; order Nudibranchia; family Dorididae; genus Doris; species Doris montereyensis. Next base: position 119,961 of record JAXRKP010000670.1, on the reverse strand, counting down.
ATACATGTATAGGAATGAAAATCAAGACTTTGATGATGATTCAAGTGAATGTTGGTCTGATTCGGAATTTGATGAAGTGGTGAGGGCATTCTTCATTTTTCCATTTATACAACTTTTTTAAGTTCCAAGTTTGCATTCTCAGCACTGCGATGAGGCAAGAATTTGCTTGAATTTCTTTGCCCCAACACTTATGCAGTTTTCAAGGTTGTACCAATACCCTCGGTTTTGGCATGCCTTCATGCTTCCATTACCCATCTCTCCCTTAAAACCTTGCTGTTTTAAAATATAGTTGATATTCATTGATAACACTATAACAGACTGAGTTTTTATTTCTGCGTACCACCTCATGTGGTCGTATGGGAACATGATAAACTCATGACATATGTAACATCTCCAATTGTCTATTAATTAATTAAAAAATTGGAACAATATGGAGAACAATCGAGACAAAACTTCTAATGTGAAGGTCACAATAAAATAAAACTCTAAACTTAATTTAAATGGAATGTGCGAGCATTATATGCCGTATAGTGCTCAGATTTGATATGTTTGGATGGTACGTATAGCTATATACTATAAACTTGTGAAGGAGACAATGCAGGTAAGTCTATCACATCAGATGATGGACAACGATGAATGGCTGGCCAGGTGTAGGACTTAGATAAACATTGAACATGATTCCCCCGGCCGGACCAATGAAAATGAAAGACGGCACGTGTAGCGTACTGTGTAGGTGTGTGAATGAGACAGCACAGATCTACTGTATACATGATGTATATGCATTGAAGATTTATGTGCATTCTATACGATTGTATTGTATTATGTGCTTAATGTATCAAATGAGATTTTTTAAACACCAAGGGTAAAGAATATGCAACCGCCAATGGTATATTATGTAAAACACTGTAGATAGGACAAATAAACATACTTTTCCCAAATATCTTAATTATGTACATGTATACGGTTGTTCCATGCGTGGATGTCGCCTAAGTGGCATGATTTTGGTGGGATAGCACTGTTCCATTTAAACTGCTTTGACTGTATTAACAGAAAACGATATTAACATTGTTTGTTTCATTTTCCTTTCTTTTGTGTGGAAACATGGGATGTTGACTCCATTTAGAGTGGATACAGGATTAAGTATTAATGTGATTGCTTTGAAAGTTGTTTCATAAGTAGCTATGGCTTACATTCTTACAAATTTAGCTTTGTGTTAACCAATTAACCATGTTGTTTTCATATGAACTTTGCCAACCAACGCCTTGCATAAACAGGCAGCAAAGTGGACTCATGGTTTCTCAAATATAATTTTACCAGCTTTAAAAAGAGTGATTGCAGATGGCTGCTATGCATGAGTGTGGATTAAAATTACGAATTACGTTCTATAAGTTATGGGGCAAATTTCTGTGATAGGTTGTTTCATTCTGTACCATTTGAATCATGCATTTAATATATATATTTTCAAGCTTGAATAGTTTTATTGTTTGTATACATTTTGTTAATGCTTACCATGATTACCTCTGTTGTACAACTGAGAAAGCTTTGTCTTCTAACATCCTTGTTTTCACTCTTTAGCCTAAGCCAGACATAATAAGTCACATGTCAAATTATATGTTATTATTATATAGTCGTTTGTTGCTGTTTGTTATAGGATTTGTTTTCTTGTTGTTATTGTCTTTTTCTGTGGATTGTTTTTTTGTTTTGTTTTGCTTTTCTTGGGGGGGGGGGGGGAGTAATTCTACATACAAATGATGAGCTCAGTGATTATTTTGAGTGTCAAAAATAAACACAAAAAATTGCAAGTTGAATCTCTCAAGCTGATGATAGAAAAGAAATGTAGGGTAATTGAATAAGTGTATGTCATACCACATGTAATCAATTTGAAATATGTTTGTATTTGTCTCTCTATGTCCCTGAGATGACCACGAATTAATTTTAATTAAACAAAGAAATCTATGTGTCTGTCTCTCTGCTTCTGTCTGATGGGTGGTTGGAAGGTGCTGCTGGTATGCCCTTCTTCTTTCCTTTCCCTCTTTCACTTGTTATCTTTTATCATGCTGTTTTCTCTTAATTCACCCTGAGTTCGCCACGTATGGGGACAGGTTAAATTTCACTGAAACAAAGCTTTTGTTTGTCTCTTTGCTATTTCTCTGTCTGTTTGTGTCTGTCTGTGCAGACGTTTGGTGGGACCCATTCACTCTTTCACATATTTTCATCTTTCTGTTTCTTCTCATTCCGCCCTGAGATCACCATGCATGATGGACAGGGTTAAAAAATTGTTTCTGTCTGTCTGTCTGTCTGTCTGTCTGTCTCTCTCTCTCTCTCTCTTCTCTCTCTCTCTCTCTCTCTCTCTCTCTCTCTCTCTCTCTCTCTCTCTCTCTCTCTCTCTCTCTCTCTCTCTCTCTCTCTCTCTCTCTCTCTCTCTCTCTCTCTCATTCTCTCATTCTCTCATTCTCTCTCTCTCTCTCTCTCTCTCTCTCTCTCTCATTCTCTCTCATTCTCTCTCTCTCTCTCTCTCTCTCTCTCTCTCTCTCTCTCTCTCTCTCTCTCTCTCTCTCTCTCTCTCTCTCTCTCTCTCTCTCTCTCTCTCTCTCTCTCTCTCTCTCTCTCTCTCTCTCTCTCTCTCTCTCTCTCTCTCTCTCTCTCTTTCTCTCTCTTTCTCTCTGTTAACCCTGTAGGATGGTAATTATAAGTCCCCGTTCATTATTTTGATTTGTGTTTGACATGTGACTCATTTCACAAGAAATCAACCCACATACTTTTCAAACTTTCAAATTATACTTTTCACCTAATGTCTCTTTTGCTCTCAATGGAATAACCCTATCTGGGTTTTTTGTTCAATGTAATGCATTATTCATGGACAGCTTCTCTATGACTATGACCACTGTATGATTAATACATGTACTCACTGTGTGATGAATACATGTGCTTGTCTATATTTATACTACATAACATGAAGACATATCTATATGTCTGTAATTTGTGTGTCTTATTTGATTCATATATTTTGTGTATAGCATTTAACCAGTAATCCTTTTGGCCTGCAAATTATTTGTACATGGTATTACTTTCTCTTTCTTTTGACTTGCTTTTTTTTGGGGTCTTCTCCATGTTAGTTGGATGGTAAGAGATGTTGCTGGTAGTACCCACCTCTATTCCCTGCTTTTCCTGTCACTGGTCCCACCAGCCCTTTGTCTTACTCTTGTTTTATTTTATTTTTAAAATCTTTGTAGTGTAAAACATTTGTTTCCTGTTAACCCAAGTTCCTTTAGCTTAAACATACATTGGTGGTTGGTGGGCACTACTGGTAGGTCATACTCCTTTCCTTTCTCTTGTGGGCAGTTGGTGGTAGCTACTGGTAGGTCATACTTCTTTCCTTTCTCTTATGGGCAGTTGGTGGTAGTGGTAGCTACTGGTAGGTCGTATTTCTTCCTGTATCTTGTGGGCAGTTGGTGGTAGTGGTAGCTACTGGTAGGTCGTATTTCTTCCTTGTATCTTGTGGGCAGTTGGTGGTAGCTACTGGTAGGTTATACTTCTTTCCTTTCTCTTGTGGGCAGTTGGTGGTAGCTACTGGTAGATCGTATTTCTACCTTTTATCTTGTGGGCAGTTGGCGGGATCTACTGGTAGGTCATATTTCTTCCTGTATCTTGTGGGCAGTTGGCAGGAGGTACTGGTAGGTTATACTTCTTTCCTTTATCTTGTGGGCAGTTGGCAGGAGGTACTGGTAGGTTATACTTCTTTCCTTTATCTTGTGGGCAGTTGGCGGGATCTACTGGTTCTTCCCTGTATCTTGTGGGTAGTTGGTGGTAGCTACTGGTAGGTCATACTCCTTTCCTGTATCTTGTGGGCAGTTGGTGGTAGCTACTGGTAGGTCGTATTTCTACCTTTTATCTTGTGGGCAGTTGGCGGGATCTACTGGTAGATTGTATTTCTACCTTTTATCTTGTGGGCAGTTGGCGGGATCTACTGGTAGGTCATATTCCTTTCCTTTCTCTTGTGGGTAGTTGGTGGGAGCTACTGGTAGGTCATACTCCTTTCCTTTCTCTTGTGGGTAGTTGGTGGTAGCTACTGGTAGTTCATACTTCTTCCTTTTACTTTTTCCACATGCCTTTCTTTCAACATGCTGTTTCCTCTAAACTGACTCTGGTAAAGTTCAATCAATCAATTCCTTCTCTCTTTCATAAATCTTTCATCATGTTGTTTCCTCATAATTTACCTTGAGATTATTGCATATGAGGGACTTATGCATTGTGATAAACAAAACAAAGCTCAACCATTGTACTGAGTTGTAACGTTCTATCCTAGACATTTATTACTTCATGCATTCCTCCATTCTGTTAGTTGGCAGTGTCATGGCCTTGCATGGCTTTGTAATGTAACCCACCTTGCTTTTTATTTGGCATTCATTTACCCGATTTTCCACATTAAATTCTTACAAAATCGTTTTTGAAGTTAGAAATATGAAAAAGATGTGCTATTTTGTCAATTTTTAAATTGCATTTCAAACTGAATTTTAATGACGTTTTCAAAAATAGCATGCATAATGACAGACAAAGGCTTCAGAAAAGAATGCTTAAGGATTTAAGTCTGTTTAACATAATTATTAATACTTTTTTATAACTAATTGAGAATTTCTTATGGCAATTTGAGTCATGGAATTATGGGGTTGAATTAACTAGCACATATTAAACATTGAATATCCGCCAAGAATGAAAATACAGAGAATTTTATATTCAAATTGTACACATTGGCATTATTAAAGAAAAATATGCTCAAAATGAAAAAAAAAAAGTAAATTTATAAGTAACTGACAGCCAGTTACACCTATTTTCATGAAATCTGCTTTTTATAAATGAGATCATGTACTAAATACTTCGATTTATATCATTCCTCTAATCCTACACAGGACAATGACTGTGAAGCAACAGGTAGGAACCCAATCTGACAAAGTAGTCATGATAAGACTAAGAGCTTTTTTATATTCATCACTATTCCTTTTCCTTGTTCCTTTCCTTGTCATTCTTTAAGTTCTCTCATAGCTCCTGTGGGCGATTGGCAGGTGCTATTTTTGTCCTTTTCCACATTCACTTCTTATATGTTATCTTACTGTTTCCTTTTAATTCACCCTGATATCACCACGTGTGGTGGACGGGGTAAATTTCAATCATTCAATCAATGGAGGGTCCTTGTTTTGTTGTCTTATATAATGCTTCAATTGCTATCCTGTTTTCTTGGTTTTGTTTTGATTTGTTGTTGTTTTGTTTTTTCTTTTTGGTGTTCTTTTCTGCTTTTGTTTTTGCTGTCTTTGCTTTTCTGATTTTCTTTTCATTTGTGTTGTGTTTTCTTCTCCTCATCTAGATCTATTTCCTTCATTTTCTCCTTTTTCTTTTTTTTCTTTTCTTGCACTTTTTCTTCTTATTTTTTATTTGTTTTTGTAGTCTATCTTTTGACTGCTGGTTGATTGGTGGGTGGTGAGGGCTACTGGTAGGTACTACTTCTTTCTTTTCTCTCTTTTACATCTTTCTTTGATCTTGCTATTTCTTCTCCGTTCACCCTGAGATCACTACACATGGGGGATTAGATAAACTTCAAGGAAATAAGCAAGCTGCTGGAAGAGATATGAGTCATTTTGAGATGTAATCATGTAAAAATAGATATTATGATAGATTTGATTCCATCTCTCCTATGTAAAAATATCTGTATTACACGGGAAAGTAGAGGTCAATTTCTTTTCGAGTGCTTAAAATAATTGAAATATTACGAACTTTAAAACATATTTATTTAAAAAAGAGAATTATTTTCTGAGACATGTATATATTTATCTTTATTTCTTGTGATTCAGCCGATGATGCATATGTAACGCCGGATGGTCAACTGGTTGCGGTGAGCATTTGCCGTCTTGACTTGAAGTTAAATGCAGTTTGAAATTTGCTTTTCATGATATTTGATCCATGGCTCTTATATATATATATAAATATATGTGTATGTATATATATATATATATATATATATATATATATATATATATATATATATATATATATATATATATATATATATATATATATATATATATATATATATATATATATATATATATATATATATATTTATATATATATATATATAATATATATGTGATATATATATTGACAGTGAAAGTCAGAAACTGTGTGAGTCTAATTCTGGATGTTTTGAGAAAATCAAAGACAATGATGCTGCACTTTTTAAGTGTTTGCAAGTATCAAAAACTAGACCCATTAGGGATACACAGATTGCTCATATGGTTATTATATGGGTTTCTATTGGTTCTTATGCCTCAGAATTCTAACTAGACGAAGCATAGGAGTTTATTATTGTTGAAAATGGGGGAAAAAAGGTGTTACTAATTTTTTACTTAAACGGTTTGCAACTTTCACTGTCAATATACATGTATAAATATATCTTGATGGCATATCTAATGTTCATGTTACAAGCTTATGTTTGAAACTCAAAATGATTATCTCTTTAACTTAGAAAAAGGGTAAAAAAAGAAAGTTCTTTCGACCCATAGAGCCGGCACATAACCTGATTTCTTTAGTGAGAAGTGGAACAGGCAACAGTAATAGTACATCACATTATAATCTTTTATTTTGTACTTATTCTTACACTGTCTTTTGAAATACACTCAAGTTGTTATTCATCTCAATATTACTAGCATGTACATTGTTCTTGAATTGCTTGACTTGCTTAGGCAATTTGACAAAATGTTTTTTTTAGAATATGAACTTACATATGAAATTGATTTCTTTCTGCAATAAGAAATGAAATTACAACATTTATAAAGTATTATATACTCTCCAATGGATCAGCTCAGCATCTTAACAGATATCCAACATGAATTTAGACAAAAATAAAGATATGAAACTCATCTGATAATAATAATAATACAGGTAAATTAATATAGTAATTCCCTCAATCAAAGTGGCCAAACAGATGTTATCCTTTTAGACCTCAAAAGCGTTTCACAAAGTCAATCACAATGGGTTACTGATAAAACTTAAGAGCTGTGTTATTATAATTTCTGTTTTTGAGAGAATGAAAATGAAATAAAATCTGTTTAGGAAGAACATAAAAAAATACCAGTTGAAGGCGCTGAGTCTCACCAAAACCAGTACTTCCAAATGTCCCACACTGAACTGTTTTAGGTTTTCTTCTCTGTTTAATATCTATATCAATGATATGTACCCAAATCTTTCATCATCAGGTACCAAATTAAGATATTTTACAGAAGGTATTCTCTTGTAAAGAAAATCAATAACTTATAAAATTGTAAAATATTACAATTGAAAAAGTACAAAAGAATGCAGTCTGTAACTGATAATTACATATACACAAAAGGAAATACCAAAGCAACATTAAATAAGAAGGATGGATTTCTTTGGAAGAACGAATAAGAAAAAAAACATTCATCATTAATCTCATTAGTTAAACTTAAATCTAATGCCAAAACAATTACACCAGTCTGCCAAGCATACATCTTCACTCATTTTACTTTTTTTATGAAATATGAAAAGAATATGAAATTGAAATGAAATGCCAACAGAAATTAATTGAAGCTGTAGCATTGAAGACTTCACCCCCCCCCCCCCCCACCTCCAACAAAAAAAACCAACAACAAAAAAACACAAAAAACACAGGGTAATAAACTCAAAATTGGATTTGCCTTACTTAAATTCACATCATGCATGCTGACAGTAATGCACTCAGTAATTGGGTAAGTTTTATGAAGGAAAAGAAAAAAGTTACATTTTTTCACATTTTACATACATACATGCAAGACATCGCAGAAAGATGTAAGGGATTACATTTTTAATTTTTAAGTACATTCTTTGACATATTAACAATTATAGATATTTATGTTTATAAACTTTTTTTATTTTTGTTCTCCCAGGAAGATATTTATGAGCAAGCAGATGAAGGTAAAGTTATCACCATGAAATGTGATTTATTAAGTAAAAGTCATATGTTTGCAGTTTAAATTTAAAATATAAATTTGTTAGAATGATGCTAGAAAGTAAAAATAGTAGTGATATGGGCCCGTAGTCATAGATTCAACGTTTGGACCAACATGGTCACCAACCTGTATCCCATTAAATGATGGATGCCGGCGTATGATATGGCCATTGCCATCAACTCATGCAAGTAACAACACTTTCAAAGGCTTTCTCAGAGCTCAAAACAACTCAAATCCAATTAAGATAGATAAGACAAGACTGATGGGATGATTATATAAAATCTCTTTTTAAAGACATGCATTCTTATTTCATGAGATACTCTATCATTAAGATTATGGTGTCCTTTTTAGGGCATGTCCTATAAATTTATTTAAAAATTGTTGTTGACCGAACCTCTTTTTTTCCTATTCAAACATCACGGTTTAAAATGCTATGAGCATTGACTTTTTAAACCTAGGGCAAGATTTGGCCAAAATTTCTTTTCTCTTTTTTCACTCTTGAAAATATACATTACATTTTGTTGAAGGCAAGCAGTGATTTGAAAGCAATCTAAATCTTTGTAGATGTTAAATCAAGTTTGGTAAATTGCTTTTCTACATTATATGGCTTGATCTTGATGGCATCTTGCCAACTTTTCATGCTAGCCTTAAAATTCCAGTATAGATATATATGTATACAAATATCTGCTTGGATATTCTCAGGTGAAAATCTTCCTTTGATCTCTAGCTTAGGTGAATCTAGTCATAAAACAAATGGACGAAGAATTGAAAATACATTGTACCCATGTTGGGCAAGTTTTATATCATTATCATATTATGGTAGTTTAAGGGACTCTCTCAGCAAAATCCAAAAGTTATTATCCGAGTCCAAAATCAACATAACTGGCGTAAGATGGCAACCAAACAACTCATCTTTTATGACGTGACAGTGTTTCTTATGAGATGTGAATAAATGGCCTCCCTTTTGCTTTCTGGTACTAACATTGATTGATTGATTGAGACAAAGGCATCAATGTATTTGATTAATTTACAAAATCATCATGATTCTTGAATTTTGTTTTATATGTACCATTTTTTCACTTGTTTCTTTATATATTTTCCTTTACGTTATAAACAGGGCTTTTTGAAAAACCACATCCTCCCTCACATGCAAGGAAACCATTTGGAGCCAATGCAAATACCCTTGGTATTAATATTAATCCAGCCACACTTCAGATGAGTAAAATGAAATTGGAATCTGTATCACCTCAAGAACCATCACACACCTCTGCAGTGAGTTTTGTTTCTTCCTTTAATTTTTCAATTATTTACTTATTCGATTGCCTATCAGTTACATTAATAAGACTGGTAACCCTGTACCAGTTCATTGTTTTGGTAATTTTTTCATCAAGAATGAAGAATGCCTCAAGTGAGAGAGTTTCAGCTTTAATGATTTTACACATGAAAAGACCATGGCAATGTGAAGTAATAGTATAATACTGCAAGTACAAGGAACATAAACTCCAGTAAGAGTAATTAAGAGAAGTAGGACAAGAAGATGACATTTCAGACAAGTATGGACCACAGTAATACAATCGCAACACGACTTATGTAAGGAAAACTTGTGCAGGTGACCTGAGTTTGATTCCTTGAAGACCCAAGCCCCATATACTTACACATTATGTATGGGCATGTTTTTTTCTCTTCTGATCCTCTTGTTAATTCAGTAGGAAATGGGCAGCAAGGTTTCTCCAGACGCCCGCGAAGGAAAGTGAAAAGCAATGGCAAACTACCACATTTTGTCGTATGCCCTGCAAAATCAGGACTCTAATCCTGATTACTTTACTCTTAATTGCCCGATGCTCAACATTGAGCATTAGTACTTTATTTGGCTTAGAAAAAGAGAAGAAAAGAAAGAAATTGAAAGAAGAGAAAAGGAAGGGATAGAAGAGCAAGTGATAGAAATCAAGAGAAAAAGAGATGAAGATAGACAGAAGAGAAAGAAAAGAACAGACAAGGAAAGGCAAAAAGAAAATACAGAATGTAAACTCTATACAATAAGGAAAAAACTGAAGCAAAAAGCAATTAAAATGAGGAATTAAGGTAAACACGAATGGAAGCAAACTCAAATAATCATTCTGACATCCTGTATACTCCCTGGAACTTATGTCTTTACACATATATAAACACAAGCATTTTCATAGACAATGATGATTATGATTACTCTTTTACCACATTATTCTCTTTTTTGTCAACGATGATGACAGTATTCGATATTTAAGTTAGGCAAGCTTTTCATTGCAGATCTAATGACCGGAAATGAACAAATGAGTAAAAATGACAATAAAAGTTTCGTGGATCGCAGGCAAACCAATCTTTTTCCAATCAATTAAAATACTAATTTGACCTGAGAGTTTATTCGCTAAGAACCGAAAGCAGGCTTTTTTAAATCTACATGCGGAATATGGAAATTGTGGGTGCAGTGATTCCTGAGTTTAGAGCGGTCAAAGTTTGAGATGTACAGTTATTATAGATTTATTATACATAATTTATTATTATTCATACCATAAATCCTTCACCAAAAACCTCAATCCAACATACGAAGTAAGGAAATCTGAGCTATCTACCGTTACCAGGAGTAAAATGTCTGTAAAACTAGTTTTTCTTTCTTTTGAATTTGCAGGTTTGTTATTTAAATTTTTTTTAATCGTTTACTTTCAATCCCAAATAGCACTATAAATATAAATGTTTGCTCAAGAGACATGACTCTTTTCTCAATATGTTAAGATATCTTAAAACTTTTTTGTGTTTTTTTCCACAGAAAGGGCCAGGTAAGGAGACTGAAGACAGTATCAGCTTTCCCTGAGATTTGGTCCCCATTTGAATTTTCATTTTTATTAATGTGGCTTATATTATTTCTTATTGTTTTTTATGAACCTAAGGTATGGCATTTTTTTCATCTTCTTTTTTTTATGTCATGTTAATCCTTACAGTGATGCTATAACTTTGCAGCCCTCGATGGCAGCCAAACACAGATTATATTTTAAGCTGTCAAGAGTGTAAATTGAAAGGGTTTTATTCTTAGTTGATTCAACTAAGATCCTGAGAACTATACTTTATGTGTACAAAAATGATTACTCTTCGATACCATTGACTAATAAATCAGACTGCATAAGAGTGGTGTCTGTAGCCTAAAAGTCAGATTCTTGGATGAGATTTTGAAGTCTGGCATCAAATCCTGCTAATACTAGGGCCGTCATTGTATTCCTTGAGGAAGACATTTAACATGCAACTCCCCACTCGACTTTATTGCAAATTCTAACCATCACAGCTGAGGGGGGGGGGGGAGAGGTGACAGACTAGCATCCTGTTTGGGAGTTGATGTTTTAGTCCCTGTTCACTTTCACTCTGTGAAAACCAGGCTAAGCTGTAGCTCTATAGGCTGCAACAGCCTAGAAGAGCTTTGTCATGTGTGTTTGGGTCTTCAGGAAAGTAATGTTAAGGCCTGGTGTGGCTGTGAAAGGATAGTTGACAGATGGGTTGACTACAGCTGGAACACCTATTTCCAATGTCAACCTTTAATTTGTGGTCTGTCTAAATAGAAATTGTCATTGATATTTGGACAACGGAAACACTGGACTTTTTGGATATCCACACTCTCTTCTTAATCAGCAAAATAAAACAAATACTTCAAACATGACTATTTTGTTACCCACAGTTTCTTGTTAAGTGTTAGTCACTGTCTCTTTTTTCCTTTCTCTTTTTCCATTGTAATTGCCATAAAATCAAATAAGAGTACAAACTTCGCTGTCAAAATATTCCAATACCACAAAAGAAGTCTTTTAATGGGAGTCAGTATTTAATTTAAACATTTATTTTTGAGGTCATACAACTATAAAATGTGCAAGGGTTACAGGCATGATATTTCCCGTGTGGCATGCTGCAATTGCCCAGGGAAGGTTACATACATTTCAGTTATCACCTCCCCCCCCCCCTCCCCCTCCCCCTCCCCCTCCCCTTCCCTAGATTAAAAAATGTTTGGGCTTTGGTGGAATATCACAGCTATCAGTTAAGAATAATACATTTATGGAGGGAAAATCATGATAGAAATGTTTGGGAAATGGAAAGCAATTAAAAAAAAACTAACATGTAGTTACTAACGCTGGAGACATGATTATGGATGGAAATTCAAAGCATACTTTTTCTTTTTTTCTTTTTGTTCTGGGATCTGTTATAAGCATATAAATAACACTTTGTGATGTGTGATAATGTTTTTCTTACTCGTTCATGTTCAGAATTTTGTTGTTGTCCTACTCTATCAATCATAATGTGAAAAATTGTTAATTATTCATTCCATGTAGCATTAAAGAATGAAAGACCTAAGCCTCCTCCAAAGCCAAGATCAATTCCTGAAATGGGTGGCTCTTCTATTGTAAAAGCTTTAACAGAAAGCCTCAGTGCTAGGATGAAAGGGCGGAAGTCAGCGGCGGACAACATAGATGCGAATGAAAATCCGTCTGAAGACAATTCCAGCACTGGCTCTACTTCCTCTCAGTCGCCAGCTGAGCCCTCTAGTGGTGAAGAAGTCAGACCACATCTTCCTTCTTGTCCATCTACTGCTTCAAAGGTGCTTTTACATGTCAGATGAGTACTCTATCGGGAGCTAGACTTATTCCCCTTTGCTAGTTTAGTTTTATTTAAATTGAAAACGATGCTTATATACCCTAGTATATGCCTTCAAACTACAAAATATGCCTTGAAGTATTTTAAAATATTCAAATCTGTGGATATTTGTATCAAACTTAAATTGTTAATTTATATAGACAGTAGAGATTTTTAAGTTATCAAAGTTGCGAGATAATTCAAAAGCAATTCAATTACTGTATTAATTTTTAGTGTTTTATATTATTGTGTCTATTCTTGTAACTATATGTATGATCTAGAGCTACTAACATCGATTAAATTTACAAATATAGCATTTGCACAACGTATATATGTAAATTATTACGTTCATAACATTTAACTATCATTAACTCTTTTTCTTTTCTTTCCTTTTTCCATTTTCTATTATTATATTCCTTGGTGGTGAATTTTAGTCCTTATTCAATTTCATGACATTAAAATGGTACCTTTTCTTATTGCCTACCAGTAATATTCTAACAGGAAGAAAAAGCAAACTATAGAAAATAGAGAGAAATCGATTTGACTTTTAACGTTGTTGAATTTATTGAAGACTACAATGTAAACATTCTTTTGTAGCTAATCAAGGCTTCTTTGTCACATATGATATATTTTATACATATGTGTGTGTGTGTGTTTGTGTTAAGTTGTCTTTAATCAAGTATTAATGATAATGATAATAATAATAATGATAATAATAATAATTATAATTATGATAATAATAATAATAATAATGACGATAATAATAATATACTATGATAAAAATAATAATTATAATACTACTAATAATAATGATAATAATAATAATTATAATTATAATTATAATTATAATAATTATAATAATAATAATAATAATAATAATAATAATAATAATAATATAATATGATGATAACAATATTAATAATAATAATGATGATGATGATGATGATGTGATTAAGAACGACAATTATTAGATATGTAAATACATGTAGACAAACATTTAATGTAAACATTATGTGCATACATACATATAAACACATGTATAGATAGATGATTGATTGCACTTTTACAGTGCATATTCATCATTGATTGTTGCTCCGTGTGCTCTGCAATGTTGTGTATGGATACAATTGTAGGTATGCATAAAGATAAAATTTTCACTTCTGTTGACATATGAGCGTAAAGATAAGTTTCACAGATAGGCAAGATGTAAAATGAGCATTATTTATAATATTCTCAGATGAGAGAAAAAGCAATATTGATATGGCAGACAGCACTATGATTATGAGTGTAATAATACTATTTTGTACAAATAATACCAATGAAATGTGCAATATTGGATCAAAATATGTCCACTTATATTATACAGTATTCTCTGCTAAATTAAATGTCGCCAAAATGCATGGTTAGTCATGATGCATGCTTTTTTCATATAATCGAATTCTTCAACGCTAATTTCCCCCTCAAAATGCAACAATAGCTGGCTTGACTTCGTCAAAATGAAACAGATTTTCACATGCTCTCTTTCTCTGAGATGAATAATGGCTTGTGGTCCTTGACTATGTTAAAATACGCCTTTGCCAAAATGCATGTTTTTTGTTGTCACTCGTAGACCGTGCATTTTGGCAAAGAGTAATGGAGTAACAATTAAGTATGCTTACAAAATGAATTTGAAGGTATTTTACTTTACTATTGTGGTGTTGGTGGCCAAGTGGTCAGGCTGCCAGATTTGGCATCATGAGGTTCCAAGTTTGAATTTTGGCAAAGCTGGGTCCGACATTGTATTCCTTGGGAAAGACACCTAACACGCATTTCCCCACTCTACTCAGGTGCAAATGGGTACAAGTACTAGCTTGGTAGTAAAAATCTGCATCAGAATAGTGTCCTGTCCAGGAGGTGATTATTGTCACCTGTTCTTCTTCACGCTACAGAAACCGGGATACGCTCCGTCTCTATGGGTGATAATGGCCTTGAAGGAACTTGAACTTTACTTTACTATGAAAACAATTGTCGGACAAAGAGGTTTTAATATAATTTAAAAGACATTTGATACAATGCACTAAACAATTCACAGAAATTTTTCTGAACTTTACTATTTCTTTAATCAGCTGCTTATCCTGATATGACCTAAAGATACTCTTATGTTGAAACTCTTGAGCATGGAGAATACAATACTATTGAATTCACGTCAGTTAAGGAAGATTAAGCACAGCTTTTTATTATGTTACTGTTACATAGCATTTGAATAGTTCTTCTTAATATCCATATTTTAAGATAATGTTAGATTCAACGTTAATGTAGACAATACACAATAAACTTCAAATCTCGTATGTGAAATGTTCACGAAAATAGGGCCAACATTTCCTAGAGACTCAGGTCAAAATTGAGAAATGATAATCAATATATTGGTTGTTTAAGTCTTTTTGCATAAACTTATGACTTGATGGAAGGTTAAGGAAATTCATCATTTTGATCTTTGAAAGACTTACTGAATCATTTCCTCGCTTTTTGTACTGATTTATTCTGGCAAACATTACATCTACTTGAGATTAAAAAAAGTTGTCCTCACCCTTACAACATGGACTGATCAACTGTCTGTAATGTTTTCCTGATTTCTTCATCTCTATCACTGCTTCTTTATGCAATTCAACACTGAAGAATTCCACTGCGATTTTGGATGCCCTCCTTTGCCTCCCCGTCCAAATGATCTAAAGATTCTTGATACAGACAGTTTACTTTGGACTTCAAGATCAGCTCCTGTGTCTGCTTCCAGCAGCGTATGAACAGTATACTTGTCTTGATTGCGTAATTTTTCTTCTTAAATGGGCTTGACTGTCTTTCATTCCATTCGTTTTTATATTGTTCTTGATGTTATAGCATCTGCATGTTGGATCCTTTTTGGAATGTGGTGGAAATATAATTTCTCTTAGCATAACATTCTATCCATACTAGTCCTATTATTTTACAATGAAGACAACCCGTTTGTTGTTTTTCTGTGGAGAGTCAGCTTAGGCATCATAATATCATTACCTCTGTAATATATGCTCTTAGGTTTTTAGGAGTCATGTTGCAAAATTTAAAAACAGACCCAACTCATCACAAATAATCATCAATAAAATGATGATTTTTTGAAAGGTCTCGTGTCAATGTCACAATAAAATCTGTAAAATTGTAATGACTAGATCTTAAGCAAAATCTGTCAAGTAACATTCATGAGTTCAGAGTTTTGCTCTATTTTTTAATCATTGGCAGTTTCTTCACATCTTGTCTATATTCATAGTTCTAGAATATTGTTCTAGTTTTAGAATTAGTGTTTTGCACCCACTTTATTTGATAATAAGCATGCAAAAATATAATTTTGACAGCTATTGACATTTTTTGTTTTACTTTGGGTATGGAGTTCATCTTTCAAGATGAATTGTACGAAATGTGTGATAACTAATCAACTCAATGACATTTTCAATTTCAAGAAGCTTGCTTTTTATAACAACTTATCAGTTAATGTTATACACAAAGAGTGTTGCAAAAAAAACGTATTCTAAACGTACAGCTTCTTAAAAAGACAGCATGATCATAAAGATATTGGAAACCAATCCTATAATTTGCTTTCATTTAACAGAATGATGAAAAGAATGCACTCTTCATTAATCCTCATTTGAAATCATATTCAATATTAGCAGGGGTTTGAGTTTTTCATACTTGTAACAATAGCACAGAAATTAAGGACCTCTTTGTGGCTACAAATTTGTCATTCCTGATGATAAAATGAAGCAGAAAGGTAAATTTATTGAACTGAAATAGTTTTGCTGCAAATGAATGTCCAAATTCCAATTTGCAATTGATTAATTAAAGAGAACAAATTGGCATTTCAAAATTTGCCCACGTCATTATATATTAATGTCAACCATGCTTGTACTGTGATGTCCTAGGAGGAGCAGAAAAAAAAATCACTACATCAATACAACCGTTGAGGATTTCCGGTTTGGTTACTGAGCAGGACAGACGGATGTGACGAGCTCTTTTTCACTTAATTAGCAGTTTTTGTGTGGAGATACGACATCGCAAAGCCAGTTACCGGATTGCCGACGATGCTGGAGTGTATCATCAACAAGATTTTAGAAGAATCTCGCCTCTTACAAAATAGCTGGAAATCAACAATGCACCACCCTCGTCCTTCGTTTTGATGCCATGAATGACATGTGTGTGTCAACGATTCATCATTCGACCCCTGCCAGCTTTCGATGGAAGTCACCTAGCCAATTACAACGTGACAACCTTAGACTGCAAAAACATCACATGTCATTGTCAAGAGAGAAAACAACATCTGAAAATATCATTTTAGCTGAAAAGAAAGAAAATTTATCTGCTAGCACAGGAAAGACAAGCAACTCAGGATTACTACACAGTCAAGATAGTGCTGTCTTTTCACACAGTGTGCTAGACTTATCACCAGCCACTGATAACTCAACTAAAGAAATAGTTGAAAAAGGATTTATTGGATCAGGATGTGTGCAACACGACAAAGAAAGTCAACACATCACAAAGGACCAAAACCATTCTAAAACAATCAAATACGGCGACATCAAAGAAAACATTGAACCAAAGCCTAGGACTGACACACATAGACAAGTCAAGGCCACAAAGCTATCAAACAGCCTAGAGGACATAAAGAATCACAACAACAACACAACAGAGCAAGAAAGTACAGAAAGCGACACTGACACATCCGATGATGAGGGCACACACAGCGAGGGCAAGCACACATCAGACATTGAAAGCCTTGAGCAATTTGACAGCAGTAAAATACACATGCAGATATCCAAAATCAAGAAAGACACAGGACATCGCGTCATACAGCTCGAACGCAACAACAGCTACACGAAACTTATATTAGATATCTACGAATGATCACACTCCATTCTTGCGGAAACAGAGGATTTTATAGAATATTGTGTGAAAAACAGAATGATACTGAATTTCATCATAAAAAGTAGTGATGATAACAGCTCCTATGCAAACACGCATCGAAGACACCTGCGAAATTGGCGAGATGAGAAACATTTTTTATTGAAATTGAGTATCATATTGACGTACTGAATATCCTGATATTTTTGTCCCACCTTAAATGCTTGATTATCGAGACATTGCATCTTATTTGAAAATAACTCCAGATTTACAAGAGACAACATATTGTCACTTTTAAATGTCAAGTTCTGGATCCCATGACTTGCCTATGTCAAATTGCCTGTTTCCTTTTGTATAATAATGTCATTAGAATTATATATCTTTAAACGATCTTATCAAGTATTATCCATGTATCAGTCCAAAACATGCACCTAACTCTTAGAGAACTGTCAGAACACACGACCCTCTCATTTTTATTACTATTCCTAGGTAAACTGTTATGAATTTGATATAAACACAAAAATAAAGATTTTTTAAAAATTATTAAAATACAACCGTTGACTATAAAACCAGGGGTATATAATCGCTATGTACAAAAAGTAGAATTACATGCACTGTCGACAAGCTACAACAATAATGATGTAGAGTATTAGTACTGCACTCCAGCTAATGACACACTCCAGCTGATCTCTTTCCTCTTTTTCAAGATGGACAGACTATCTTATTTACCCCACCCCCTCTCACTTTTAGTTATGTGTGTACGCACTAAGTCATTTAGGTAATAGACGCCGCATGGTGTAGAATGTAATACAATGGAACCTCTCTAATCGGGACACGGGGAATCGGGAAACCCCACAAATCGTGATGATTTTACAATCCGCCCGAGAGTTCCCGATTAGAGAGGTTCCACTGTAATAGTAAGCAAGCACAAGTCTAGACTTAGTAAATGAAGGCACATTGTACTTGTACGTTATTTAGAAAGATCGTTAGGCTTGTTGGCGTGTTATCTTAAACCATTCATCAAATCAAACTTTATCATGGGAAAAAATCAATACATCCGGTGACTTTTCATTATAGACTGAAGAGGACGGGAGAAAATTCACTTCACTACAACAATCACAACGGATGTATTGAAGTCATTGCAACGGTCTAATTTTCATAGAGGTTTAATGACATTGGTGCCAGTTCCAGGAATAAGATCAATGCATCCAAAGAGCACTACAACTGACTTCACTACAAGTGGAGTCGGATGTATACTGATATTTTTTATATCTAAAATGCTATATCATTGGCAGAAATTATAGTTCTAGCAGTGGAGGGGAGAATGTAAAAGTTACAGAGACTGTCAAGTTATTAGATACGACATATTGGCAAAGGATGTATCTGTGGGAATGGGATGGGGTTGGAATTAGTGGGAAAGAAAGGGGGGCGGGGGGATCGAATGTTCTTTTTTGTCATGAAAGAGTAAGAAAAAAAAACGAGGGATAAGAGGTGACCTGACCGGGGCAACTGGCTGAAAGACGTTATGCATCAGGCAACTGGGAAGGTCTTTACACATGCATTTTGCACTTACACCACCCACATAAACACATGCATATATACAAACAGAGAGGGAGACAGACAGACAGAGAATTTGCTGAATCTTTCCATTTGCTATCTCATTACTTACCCTCTCTCCGTGAGAGTCCATTAATGAAGGGATTATACCCTTTAGTGGGATTCTTGTAGTTTGAGTCAAATGATTGCAAGAAGGAAATCAAATGAAGAATACATCTTTATGCAAATTTGACTCTAAGTCTAAGCATAACAGTTGTGTTATTAGTTATATCTAGTATCTATTGTATGTGCACAAAGTTAGTACCTTTCATTTATATATATATTTATAAACAATATTGATAGTGTGTGACAGGTGAGAAGCATCTACTTTGGATGTGTACTAGTTTTATTATCATTCTTGTACACACTTTATGTTTTGATTTATTTCAATTTCACACTATTCAGTGTACTCAATACTTGTTTTTATATTGGATTTTTCATTTTCTAACAACAGTTTTTTATTTTGATCTGTGGGGTTTAACACAAATATATACAATAAAAACACTGATACTTTCCAAGTTAAGTAATCTATTGTGAATTCAATCTTTTTTTTAAATACCTGCATGAATTACTTTTCTCTTTTTGTCCCCTTCTTTATTAGATCATCAGTTTGTTTCTGGAAAAAGATAATTAGTATATTTGACAAAAAACCCAAACTTTGATATTGTATAATGTATTTATTTTCCTAATGATGAGTAAAAATATAATTGTCTTTTTTTGTCATCAGCTAATAGAAAACAAATGAAAGATAATAACCTGGTCATGCTGACAGTAATAAAGGAAGTGGCTGAGTTTTTAATAGATCTATTAACATTTTCATTTGGACTAGTTCGATTTATATCTGCACTATTGGCTTTGAGATAAGTCTATGAATGTTATTATGCCTTCAGATACTCTATGTCGAACAATGAATTTCTGAGGGTTAGAGTAAGGTTTAAAAACAAGGACTTACAATATTGAGATGAAAAATTATTTACAAGTGAGACCAAAAAGGAGACACAAGTATTAAAAGGTTGTCTTGATGAGGGTGTCTTTAAATGTTTATAAGTATAGAAATTTAGTTTTGTTACGATTATGAAAAAGTGTTGAAAATTTTAAAGACTAGATTGGTTATTAAAATATTTTTTATTTATGTGTTAGTAACTATTTCTATTGAATCCCATTATTTCATCATTAGTCTGAAAAACCCAGTCCTCTGAAGATTGTACTTTTGAGTCCCAAGAAACCTGAGCGTCAGCAAATTTTACAAGAAGATGACTGTGACCTCATCTATGATGAAGCTGAATCAGAGGTAAAACTAAAGCATAATAAGAACAATACATAACATTCTGTTTAAGTATCTTTCATGGAGGTTAGATAGACTGCTCAAAAACTGTCTAAAGTCATATGGTTGTCAGTCAGGGAGATATATTATTATTATATATATATTAGACACAGTCAGTGAAAACGCCTAAATGCATTAGTCCCCTTAACACAATTTTTCAATAGAAGCAAAAAATGTAATAGGTCATCAACATAGGGCTGCAAACACTATGTATGCTTTTTGATTACAATTTAACAACTGATTTAGTCTGTAGAATGTAGTAAATGGGGACAAAAAAATCAGTTGTTCACAAAACAGACTTACATGGTTAGAGTTGAACGTTTTGAAAGATCTAAACAAGTAAGTTCGCTTCTTGACTTGCCTAACGAGGTTAGAATTTCAAGGCAAGAAGGAAAATGGAATCTTTGTCTAGATCATGTGTGTAACTTGAACCTTTCTGTTAGTTCAAGTAGGTTTAAATTTAGGCATATATTTAGTGTTTGACTTCTTCCTAGATGATCCAGCATCATAAAGATTAGTATCTGATGATTCAAAATCAAATTCACTTGTAAATTTAGAGCTAATTCTTAGATTGAAAGGAGTTTTTCGTTTTGGAGGGCAAAATTATTGTCTACTAGAGCCATATCCATCTACTTTCGATTTCAAACAAAGGGCGTACTACCTAATAATAATTCTAAATCATGTCTCTGTTTGAATGATTCGACTACGCATGTGAGAAATCTGATCCTGAAAGGTTTAGTGAACAAGTGGGGGCGGAGGAATAGGAATGTCAGCTAGAAGAAAAACAATAGGAAAGTCAACTAGAAAAAAATAAATAGGAAAGTCAACTAGATGTAAGAATAAAAAAAATATGAAAGTCAACTAAAAAAAATAGGAAAGTCAACTAGAATTTAAAAAAATAGGAAAGTCAACTGGAAAAAAATAAACAGGAAAGTCAACTAGACCAAAGAATTAAAAAAAATATGAAAGTCAACTAGAAGAAAAAAAATAGAAAGTCAATACCCACTGTTGTCTGGTTTGGCAGCCAACAGTTTATTGACGGGACCCAATACGTGTTGGTATCAGCAGTGAGTGTGTTTGAAATTACATACAGATAACCTGGAGGTAGAATTTGAGATGGATTTATAAGATGTGTCTTTGAGTCAAAATTATGCTAGTCTTTGTGCTTTGATATGATACATAATTTTGTAATTCATTGTATTCTTGTACTGATATGAATACAATAACAAAATTAACAAATTAAAAATCATTGGTTGAATAACGTTATTTTAATCTCCTTCATCTAAAACTTAACGTTCAAGTCTTTCTAATTAGACTTCCGTTACTAATTCATTGGAAAATACATCCATATTGTACAATGATATGTGTATATTTTTAGAAAGAAAAAAAGAACGATTCAACAATAAAACTTACCTCATAACCTTGCCTATCATTGAAAGAATAAGACAGACTTAAAAACCCTTGGTATCATTTAAACAATAAAACAAACCTAAAATACTATGACTATCATTGAAACAATTAGACAAATTTAACAACTTCAACTACCTTGCTACATTAAAAAGAAGGAAATAACATTAAATAATATTAAAGCCCCATAGGACCAAAGATGAGACAAATACAAAGAATAGGCTTTCTTTCTTTCTTTATCAGTTCCCATTCTACCTTTCAGTGTATGGGTTCAGATGCCCGAGATGATCTTTCTCCAGGATGCCCTGTCCTGGCATTTTTTTGTTTCCTTCCAAAATGTTAAATTTCTATTCTTCAATTCTCTTTTATATCTTCTTCCGACTTTCTCCGAGGTTTGCCTTTTGGTCTTTTACCTTGGGTTTTAGCACTGTATACTGATTTAGCTATTCTATTGTCATTCATTCTGTTTACATGCTCAAAGCATATAAATTGATTTATTTCTATCTTAGTTTTTATGCCATTTGCTTTGGTTTGATTTCTTATTGTTGTGTTTTTGATTTTGTCTCTTTTAGTTTTCGCTACTACTCTTCTTAGATATTTCATTTCAGCTGCCTGTACTCTACTGTATTCTCTACTGTCTAAGGTCCAAGTCTCACTGCCTTAGAGGAGAGTAGGACAATAAACTGTGTTGTATTCTGCCATTTTGGTTTTGTTGACAATTCTTGTTTACCTACAAATACCTTTCCTAGATGGTTATATATTGCACTTGCCTTTTTGAATTCTCTGGCTGATTTCTTCTCTTAGTTTTCCCTCTGAGTTAATCATTACTCCTAGGTAATTGTAGCTGTAAACCTGTTCTAAATTCTCCCTGCCCAATTTAACATTTTGTATTTTAGCTTCCCTAGTTATTAGCATTGTTTTTGATTTTCTTTGCATTTACTCTCATTCCTCTTTTATTCAGTTCATTGTTCATAATGCTGATATTCGACTGAATGTCACTTTCTGATTTTCCAAACAGAACTAAATCATCGGCAAATGAAAGCATTGATACATTTACTGGTTTGAGCTTCCACATACTTACATTCATTTTCTTCATGTTTGAGGATGCCTTTGCGTCTGAATTCATAAATGTAATAAACAAAAGAGGACTTAAGATACAACCCTGTCTTACTCCTATATCTACATCAAATTCCTCAGATACATTTCCAGCTACTCTCACTGCACATGTTGGTTTATTGTAGTAACTTTTAATGGCTTTTATTAAGTTTTGCTCTACATTGTGTTCTTTTAAGGAATGCCATAGTTCGTCTCTCCTGACAGTGTCAAATGCCTAAATTCTAAGTCAATAAAACACAGGTGCAAGTCAATGTTTCTCTGAAGGAATTTTTCTATTATTTGTCTAATTGTAAATATGTGGTCTTGTACACTTCTTCCTGGTCTAAATCCACTCTGATGTTCTTCAATCTGATCCCCTTCTCTTTTCCTTAGTCTCATTTCCAGTATCCTGGCATACACTTTTTCTGGTATGCTAAGTAGTGATATCCTTCTATAGTTTGAGCATTCCATAGTTGCTCCTTTCTTATGTATTGGTACTACCATTCCCTTTTTCCAGTCGTCTGGCACCTGTTTGGGCGTTCATGCTTGTTGACATATTGCATGTAGTAGTTTGTCTGCCTCTCGCCTTTGGTTATTGATCATTTCTGGATAAACTTGATCTGCTCCTGGGGATTTTCCTAATTTCACTTTCCTTATAGCTGTTTGGATTTCTTCCATTGATATATCTACATCTTCAGCTGTCTCCTCTGGATTACTTGTTACTCTTACTAATTGATCTTTACTCCTTTTTTCATATGTTCTGGAGGGATTATGTAATTATTGAAAATACTTTCTCCACACTTCCATGATTTGGCTGTCTTCTTTCATTATTTCTCCTTTGGCATTCTTAATTTGTCGTATTGGGCATGCTTTGGTCTTTCTCATGCTCTTCATTGCCCCTCACAATAGCTTTTGATTTCCTTGATAGCTTTCTTGAAGTCTTTGTCCAAACTCTTCCCATTGTTCCTGTTTTTCTTTCCTCACTTCCTCTTTGGCGTTAGTTCTTTTATTCACATAATCTATGCTGTCCTTTGGTCTCTTTGTTTGCAAGTATTTCTTCCAGGCATCCTTCTTTTCTTTGACCTTAGTCTTAACATTCTCATTCCACCATGCTGTTATTTTCCCATCTCCTTTAATTTGTTTCCTACCACAGACCTCTTCAGTACAACTGAGGAGTGTTTCTTTATACATTTGCCACTTTTCTTCTATTGTGCTATCATTCAGATCCATCTGCCTTTCACTGATAAATCTTTTTATGCTAGATTGGTATATCTCTTTTACTATTGGTTTTATTTAGTTCCTCTATTTTGAGTTTAGTAGCTTTCTTCTCTTTCCTTTTCTGTTTGTTTTCTTCAGTCAGTAATCTTATTTTGACAATCACTAAGTGATGATCACCAAATATTTCTACTCCTCTATTTACTATTGCCTCCAATGTACTGTAAAAGGGGAGCTCCCAATTATTATGTAGTCTATCATTGACTTTTCACACCTGTCTTCATTTAGTTTTGTATATTTGTGGATATCTTTATGAAAAAAAGATGTTGGCTATTTTCATGTTATTCTTTAGGCAAAAATCTATTAGTCTCTCTCCATTTGGAAAAGTTGTTGTCTCTCCTTCTTTACCATTACTCCTCCGGATATTTCTATATTGTTGCCTACTCTAGTGTTTAAGTCTCCTAAAACCATTAGTTCCTGTTTGTGTTTAAGATTCTCTACAGTTATTTGTAAATCGTTTTCGAAGGTATCTTTTATATTCTTTAGTTTCATCTTCGTTTGGTCCATAAGCTATTGATAATTTAATTTCTCTTCCTTTTGGTTTAATATTTACCTCTAATTTTCAATTCAATCATTTTTATTGAATCATCTAATTCAATTATCTTTTCACACCTGTCTTCGTTTAGTCTTATATATTTGTGGATATCTTTATGAGGAAAAAGATGTTGGCTATTTTGATGTTATTCTTTAGGCATTAGGAATTAATAGCCGTGGGCTTATAAATTTCCAACTTTCTAGTAACTTTTCATGCCTTTTATGTACTAGTTGACCTAATCCTACTCTAGCTCTATCTTTGACATCTACTCCTGAGAAGATTAAAATATTATTTGGTCCTAAATTTTCTATTCCTTGTCCTTTTTTCTTTGTTTCTGTAATAGCCAAAATGTCTACTTTGAATTTTCCATTTCTTCAACTAATTCTAACTCTTTTCCATTTATTGCCCTAACATTCTATGTTCCAAAAATCACAGTGCATGTTCGTTTTAATTTTTGTCGTTGAAAGGTCAACCGGGTATATTATATTTTTTTCTGGCTGTCATTTAAAGCAATATAAATCTAATTTTAAAACTTTGGCTGTCTTTTTTCAGTCATTGTATTTGTATGACTGGTACCATGGACAAGTTGATCGCAAACAGGCTGAGTCACGTGTGAGAAGTCTTCGACAGGTAAGTTTTGTATTCCATGTTTTCCTGTACATAACAAATCTAATATGAAAACAAAAAACAAAAATCACTCAAGAAAGGCAAACAACAACAGTAACACTTATTATTATATGATATTTATACCTTTTTAATCACTCTTCAAATGCATGTGTGTGAGTGAGGGGAGGGAACAAGGTTTCAAGATTTTACACGAAAAAAATCCTTTCAACAAGAAGGGAAACATATTTTTTAATTTGACTGCTTTGTGTTTATGCACTCGTATGTCTTTCTGTTACTTCCCAGTTAGTGAATTGTTTTGTAGATTCCTATTTGCTTTTTATTACAAATTCCATAAATATTGCTCTCATAGGTCTGTGAAATAACGGCTGTCACACAATTTTAACCCTTCCTCTGGCAATAAAACTGAGCAGGCAATAGAAATGTTGGTCATCACAACTTATGTCACAACAACTAGTGTAAAGGTTAATAGCTTTTTTCCTTTGCAAAATATTTCTTAGCTCTCTTAACTTGACATTTGCTTCCTGTATTACAAATTGAAAACAAAAATTCTGTGTCTTATCTTCATGAACCACTCATGTCATTTTTTGTGAAGCAGTTAATCTGAATGATTTATCTCATGCTAGGATGGAGCATTCCTCATCAGAGAAAGCTCCAGTACCAAATCAAAAAATGCAAATCCTGACCACCGTTACACTCTTGTTGTTTTGAATAATAACAAAATTCACAATCTGATCATACGCCAAAGGAGTGATGATCGTTATGCCCTTATGGAAAGCAGGAGAAAGTTGATGAAGTTGTAAGTTGGATTTTCAATTTCAGGTGCAAATAAAATATACTATTTTATGAATTATTAAAGCTCTATTTGTGTGTGTTATTACTGTTAATATTAAGCTGATACAATTCATCCTTTTACCTTAATTAATTAAAGAAAATAGTCAATAAATCTGACTGAAATATCTTTGAAGCTGTTTTGCTTGTGTTTGAATTAGACAAGAGATGCTCATTAATACTTTGCTAGGAAATCTAGTTAATAAAAAAATAGTGTTTGTTTGTTTATTTGTTTGTATAACAGTGATAGAGGGAAACATGAATTATAAGTGTAGGTAGTCCAAACGCTTTATGCTCTCATACTCTTTACTAAGACTTTGTGAGCATATTGCATTACACACATTCTCTATCACAACTCACACGATAGGAAAAAGTTTGAATAGGTTATTGCAGTGGTATAAATCATATTACTTTGCTATCTTGTAGAGAGGAGAGAGGATAAGGTTAATATAACTCAAAATTTGCCAAATCCGTGACTCGCTGTGGTGAATGGAAAAACTGGGCGGTTTGGACTACCTAATAGGACTGGAATTCAAACTATAGTCAGAATAGTTGTTATATTGTACATAGAGTGAAACTTTTCTTTTAAATAAAATAAATAATGTTGATGAAATCACAGTATGCATTATTTTTTTTAGTCTCATTTGATAGGTTCATGGAAAAGAATAGAAACAGTTTTAATTCTTCAGTGAATGAATTCTGTTATAGAATCAAAGTAACATGAAGTCTAAACATTTATTCAAGGCATAATGATTGTAAATGAAACTTTATCCGATCTAAATTATATTTTAACTCGATCAAATCAACATGAAATGAAGCAATAGAAGGGAAGTAGGAAAATGACTCAACGAAGTCTTACTTACAGGAACCATGGTAGCCACACTTTTTATCTTTGTAATCACCACTTTTTTTTATTTCATTAAAACCAATGTTTTAAACGTCTTTTGAATCAATACTCAAAATCGTAATTTTTTCCTTTTATTTGAGTCCAAGATCATGAAAATCATCCTGTAGTTTTTTGCAATTTTTACAGGAAAAAGAAAAAAATCTTTCATTTCTTGTCGGGTAGAAAATCTTGAATACATCTGTTTTTTGAATTTAATCAATACAGGTGGTGAGGAGACAATGTGTGCCATTTTTAGTTGAGGGAGAGAGAAAATCATTGATTTTCATTATTTTTCAATGAAAACCCATTGTCGGTCTGTTTTCTATATTATTTCTTCTACTCTTATGAACCATTATGTAGTAAATGCATTATATTTTTTGTTCATGTAAAATCATAGTTTCACTTTGTTTTTTGTTGGGATTTTCAGATCTAGATAAAAACAAATTGTGCTATTCAATGTGCTAAAACTTGACTCAGTCATTTAAATTTAAGAATGTATCCTTTACTTTTTGAAATGCAAAGAGCTCTAGATGTATATAGTGAAAATTTTACTGCACTAATTTACGATTTTTTAATGAAACATTAATTTTTCAAACTGTTATCAATTAAATCTTTCAGATTTTCTCAAGCCTACAGGAATTGGTGGAAGTACATCGGACAAGCAATGTCAGATTACTCAGAGAGGGAGAGGTAATCAAGTTGGCCTCATCTCCTCAACGACCATAACTTTGCATGTGTTAATAATCTTCCCTTGTTAACCCTATTTCAGCTTTTTTGGACTGTTACTATTACTACAACATTTCACACTTTGACATTTTGATTGCTGCCCCATTTTATGAAGATTTTGATTTGGTTTTTTTTGGTGTTTTTTATCAAACTTTACAGTAAAAAAAGGTGCTTTAGTAATATGGTCTAAAAAATTCAGAGCATTTCAGCTTAATCAATAAACATCTCCAACACTTTGGTTGCAGATTTTGGCAAGTGTCACAAACTTCCGGTGGAATTTAGGTTGCGATGTATGACACACGTAGACACTATGATACGACAGAGAAAATATTGTCATTACAATTTGTTTTTCAACTGGCATTATCTATATAACATTTTAATTTTTTTTAAACAGCCTTCTAAAATGTCATTGAGCCTCAAACAAAGCCAACATTTCAACAACAACAAAAACAGGTGAAATTTACGTATCCACAAGAAAATTCATTAATATGTAAATGCACATGACCTCATTTGCGTATTTGACCGTACATGATCAAAGCTCATCCATTACCTCTGTCATCCTCCAAATATCACACACCTAGCCAGCATACTTATGGAGATGGGTTTTCCAACTAGACCCTTTTTTGCTCATTTTATTCCCAAACCCTCAGCAATGAGGATTCTATCGAGTTTTATAGAGCTTAGCAATCAAAGACTTAAATGAGATTAGAGAAGTCTGTTGTGCTATGGCCTATTTAAAAAAAATTTTTTTTTCAGATTTAAGTTTTTGGATTGAGATTTCAAAACATTGTTATTGATCAAAATATGTTATATGTGTGCACAGTTAATACACAATTTGTTTTGAATTCTATATACTGAAATTAAGATTGATTTTCAAATGAATTGAATGTGAAGTAAATGTTTCTTCTTTAAAAACTAAACTTTATTTTTGCAAGCTTTATAATCCTTTATTTATTTTGAAATGTACATTTTACTTTCAAGAATCATGTTGATACTTAAAAGGAAACATTATTGCAGCAAAGTTTGTTTTCCAAGTGTCCACAGAGTTATGTCTACTTATTTGTCTACAAAAAATAAAATTGCACAAAGATAATTCTATTACTCAATTTATTGATACAGTCGACTCCAGTTAATCGCAACACAACGGGAGAAGCAAAATTGTTGCGATTATCTAGAGTTTTGATAAACCACATTCTATTGTGAGCCCAGTATGTAGTGTCATTGAGTATTTGATGACTAGGTATGTCTGTTGCAATATTTTTTGCATAGATAACTTCACCCTCTAAGTTTCATGCACTTGGGCCTGTCATATGTGTCAAAGTTGTATGCCTTCAAACAGATACTATACAGCCAGCAAAGCATACTACTGTAATTCAGTTCATTCTTTATGTTGAGCTAGTTGTGTAGTAAGCTAAAGCTACAAAGTGTGCAGCGCGTGATAAATGATGCCACTCCCTTTGATCTGAATGATCGGTCGGCAACTGCACACTCAGCTTATAATTGGTTGAGGAAAGTCATGTGTTTCTTTTTGTACCGTGCAATACTACGCTGCCCAGCTGAGTCTATCTACAGAAGGTCGATTGTGCCTTTTACTGCCTGCTAGACCCACAATCAATGTCAGGCCGTTGTATGATTACGGTAGTTAGGTAATAACAATGTAGACATGCCAGCATTGTTTAGCAAAGAGTGAAATCAGAAAACAACAAGGTGTCGTCATGGATGCGATTATCCGAAGTGAGTTGCAATTAACCAATGACTTTTATATAGAATTAATTCTGTTTTTTGGGAAAAGGTGTGATTAAGCGAAATTACAATTAACCAAGTTGCGATAAATCAGAGTCGACTGTACCACTAAATATTTGTATTAATATATATTTATATAATTTTTTATACTATTTCATGTCTGTTAGGACTAAATGATGAGACCAAATCAAATGGATAAAAACATATTGTTAAAAATACATGTATTTTTATCTGGCTTTTTAATTAAGTCTTAAACTTAAAGCATTTTATAATACATTCATGTCATTTAGCCTGTATTTAAAACAATGTATTTTATGGAGACAAGCTATACACTATTTGGATAGAAAATGTGTCTTCCATAGAGCTTACTTCCCTGGTCTTTAAAAGATGTATTTAGACTTTTTGACGATTGGTGCTAATGACGTTATGTTAAGCCTAAAAAATACCCAGTTTGTCTTTTTCTTTAAAAAAACATTGATTCTCTGAGATTACTGAGAAATGAAACTTCATCCTGGTACATGAGTCCTTTCCAGAAATCACTTGACAGTGTTCTGCCTTGTTTAACAAATATGTTTATTTTATGCTCAAATTAAATTGACAAAGAAAATGTTCTCAACTTCATACAACCACCCGTCAAAAATATTATTATATATGAAGTGAATTTTTAGATTATTAAGGTATTTTAAGGAATCATTAAGAATTGCTTAAATAACATGAATTTAAATCAAGGAAGAGTTACTTGTCTTTGATGACACATTTTAAAAAAAAAATCATTTATGTTGAACTATCTATTTATAATTTTTTTTCCAAACAATAATTTTTCACTCACTTAAAACAGATTAGACTACATTTTCCTGTCTAATCGTTTATTTGTTTATTAAAAAATTATTTTTTTTTAACTGCCGTTTATTATTTTAGATCTATAATGTGTACACCTTCCTTACTTATACTACTAACATTTGTAGATCTAGATAATAATATGACTAATGATAACAATGATAATATTGATGGTGATGATGATGATAGTACTCTGGTATCAGGTTGAATTAAAATAAAACAGCAAGATGAAAAACCTGAGTGAAAAGAAAGAAATAAGGCCTACCACTACTACCAGTAGCGCAGGCCAACCATACATGGAAGAGGGAGAAAGAGAGATAAGGAGGGGGAAGGGAAGTGGGAATGTAAGAGACAGAGAGGAAGAGGAAGAGGACGAAGAGAGGGTGAAAAAGAAAGAGAGAGAGAAACATACAATTGAAAGAGGGGGAAGGTGAAGCGAGAAAAGGAAAGTGGCAGACATACACTACAGACAAAATTTCATTGCAATTTACTACATCCATCGTGTTATATGAATATCGCTTTCATTTAAGGATCTATTTATAATATAAATAAAGTGAAGTTAAGAAAAACAGCAAAAGAGACGTCTTTGCAGCACATGATTTCACACTCAAAACCGAGGGCACCCTTACAGCTCAAGACATTCAATGGATAATCATATTGCCATGTTACCTACAATTTAAATTCTACTTATTAAAGAGTTCCCTTTTCTGCTGTTTTGTTCGAAAAAGGCAAGCATGCCATTTGCAGCGTTGAGACAAATTGCTTGCTAGACCCAGGGACATCATTCAAAACCTTACTATAACCTTTATAGAGTAAAAAACTTGAAGTGATCCATCTTATTGTTCTAGTGTCTTTCAAGTTCCTTCAAGGCCCTTAAGGCCTATAGAGCCAGAGTTTATCTTGGTTTCTATAGCGTGAAGCAGAACAGGTGACAATAATCACCTCCTGGTCAGGCGCTAGTCTGATGCAGGTTTTTACTCCTAAGCTAGTGCTTGTACTGTTGTACCCATTTGCACCTGGGTGGAGTGGGGAAAATACGTGTTACGCATCTTTCCCAAGGAACTGGCTTTGCTAGGATTCAAACTCGGGTCCGGCAGCCTATCCGCTCGGCCAGCCATCTAGTGTCTTTGATGTAATACAATTGTCATTAGAAATCGATACAAAAATGTTTCTATACCAATTTAATGTAAACTGCTGGTACTATCATGCCTTGCCTGTCCCGGCTTTCATGACATTGTTTCAATTTTTATACTTGTATTTCTATCTGTTGAGTTTTCTAAAAAATAATTGACTGAAGATAAGGTTCATGCGGCTTTTATACTTATGCATTCATTAACAATACAACGCAGTTAATTAATTCTTAAGTCTATTTACTTCATTTCCAATTGTTGATTAGTGACTTTTTGAATACCGATAAAATCAAAATGATGTACCTAAATGGACAAATAAAGTATTATTGAATTGAATTGAATCGAATATACGTGTATATATGTGCAAACTAACTCTCCCTAAGCAACTTGACAGGTGGGCATTGAAGACATGCATCTAATTATTGCCTTTGACTGTCTAATGCTTGCGTTGTCATTAGCTACAAAGCGGGTTAACACTAACACTACACAGTACATCTACTGTAAATTGTAAATATACAAGATTTTTTTTTCTTTCGATATTTCAATCTTGCTTTAGCGATAAGCACACTCCAGTCACTTCCTGAAAACTGTGCTTATTGGCGGCATCAACTAATGTAATAGGTCATCTCCTGGACAAGGTACTCAACTCATCTGTCACTGTCACTGTCACAGGCTTTTCTCCCAACCTGGTGCTGATACCAATGGTTTGCTATGATAGAAGGACTGTTCAAATCTCTGGTCTCTTTAAAGCCATTAAAAAAAATAAAATAGTTCCTCTATCTAAATACCGTTTAGAATTAATAAACAAAGTTAGTATTCGATGCAATAAAGAGTTACGGGAATTCATTTATGAGTGACTTCCCTTTTGTTTCGATGTCCTTTTCTTATTCGTTTGAGAATAACTGACATTCAAAAGTCACACAGTTAAGAGATTTCATTCTACATAATTAGGTGGGTGTAGCTGTTTACAGGGAAGCGCAAACAACATTTTTTTAATCCCACCAAATCCTCCGAGATTACTTTAGTTGTGGATGTGGGTAAAATCAAATCAAGGCAAAATTCTTTTGGCATTCAGACACATTTTGATTTAATTTACCTTCCAGGCAAAAAATTAATACAAAACAACTAAATATAAGCAACAAATGACATATTTAAAGAACAGAGGACAAATGGCTGCAAACACAAATGACTGCAGTCAGAAAACAAAGGCCGCGGGAGAATGCATTCATTTGTTATTCAATGGTTGGGACCAGAAGCTGTGGCCTTACCGACTTGCAATACTGTAAAGTATTGTTGGCCTCATTGTGACACGGCAAATGTGCTGTGGTTGCGCGGTTTTCTGCACGCATTCGCTTAGACCAAATGGGTATCCCCCTGGCGAATCAGTGAAATTTTAACCTCGATTCCGTCAGATCTATGGAGTATTTTATAATAAGTAAGTGTATGTACTTTTTATTTATATATATATATATATATATATATATATATATATATATATATATATATATATATATATATATATATATATATATATATATATATATATATATATATATATATATATATATATATATATATATATATATATATATATATATATATATATATATATATATATATATATATATATATATATATATTTAAAGACAAGATGATAAGACAAATCCTTTTTAAGGTCAAAGAGAAATTGGTCGTCTGTCCTCAAAACTTGAACATTTCAAATTCATAAGCTTTTAACATCGACACATACTTCATGAATATGCCGAATTGTAGCCAAAATGTAATTTTGAATTTAGTTACCCTTGAAATTGCATGTTGATCTCCTTTCAATTTCAAAAATCAAAAAAGAAATTCACCCAACACTCATTTCCTACTCCTACATAAGAAGAACCAATTTTGGTAGAAAAAGAAAATTGATTTGAATTGATATACTATTGATATACATTCAAACCTTGTTATACCGCCAAATATTGTCTCTTATGTAGTCTAGACAAAAATATATTAATAGAAGCACTCCTAACTCAAAATGGATTAGCCCAGGTTATGACAATGACACTGCTGTCTAATTCTCACCACTCAATTGGACCCAGTCATAGCCATGCCTACCCGACTAAGGTATTGTCAGGATGACGCGATCTGGGCCTATGCCCATGCTACTCTTCATTCGGCTGACCTAGGCCTAAGCAATGGACAACAAGCGTTTGTCTTCAAACCTTCAGTACTCTCATTCTCACAAAGTAGACGCCTTGTGTCACTAGTGCTATTGTTATTTCTGCTGTAAGTGTAAGAGTACTAAGACACACAACCATGTTAGTGATCCTTGTGTCTGTGTATTATGTGTGTTTGACTCCATGATCTGTGACCAAGCCAAACTACATTCTACTTTTATACCCGCTTGCATCACCTCAGGGAAGTAGGGGGAGGGGGGGGGGGGGCGTGAGGCATATTGATGGTATAAAGAGTTATATTTTACGATGGTTATGAAGGAACATTTCTGCTAAATCATTGGGGGATTGCGGTATAACAAGGAAAATCGTTGTTTTTGTATATTATCAGATCTGTAGAATAGAAGGGTCGGCTGATAAGTTGGCGGTAAGCGAGGGGGTATAGCGAGGTTTCAGTGTATTGGGGATATGTGCCTTTCACATCAAATTGTAATAATCATTAATAAATCAGTCGAGACCCCAGCCCTCTGGCATCTCACATAAAACCTTTATCTACAGACCATGAGACTGGATGTCTGGGGTATTACCTGGCCTCTGGCCGGAGGATTCCTTGATGATTGATAGGGATAGAAAGTCTAGCATCAATTTTGTCAAAATTGTGTGAGTCTGTGACTGTGTGACCGGTTGATCAACACACTAGTGTGCATTGTCTGTTTTAGTTATATGCTGAAGTGTTGAGCGGGTTATCCTTTTTCACTGCCACTGGTTGGTGTCATCATTAATCCCTGAATGCCTTATTTATAAGAGGGTGAACAGATGGCAGGTGCTGTTGTTAGTACGTTCTGCTTCTTCCATTTCACTCTAATCTTTCACTTATCTTTAATCTTACTGTACCCTCTTAGTTCAGCCTCAGATCACCATATATGGTGGACGAGGTAAATTTCAATGAAACTAAATTAAACTAAACCTTATCTTACGGTAAAGGAGAATGGTCAGTTATCATTGTATGATTGTCAAAATGCCTGACATCAGATGCAGGTTAATAAAAAGATCGGTAATGACAGATATTATGTATAAGTTTCATTTTATGGCTGAGAACACAAAACAGAAAACACCTTCAAAACAAAATAGTAGTACATGTAGTACAATATAAAGTTTAAAAACACAACCTCCAAAATTAACTCTTAGCAAAATAAAATAGTGATCAAAATCAAAAAAATAATCTGTGTGTCCTGTCAGTGTCAGCATATTGATTAAACAAATCAATAAATCTCTTTAGACCTAAATTCATATCATACTGAATTTAGTCAAATATAACATTGCCAAATTGTACTATTTTCTTATTTCCTTGCATACATATGTATACATTGGAAATGATTGCTCTTTAATTAAACATGAAATATAGACCCGGGCAGTGGACAGGCAAGCACCTGTGCGGGGAGTAGATGATCCCGCCCTCCACGAGTCTCCTGCTGCCTTGCAGGCAGGTCTTGGCTGACCAAAGACTAAGGGAGTTAACTTAACCTGAAAGAAAACAACATGCTGCCTTGCCTTGGGGGATTGCGGTATAACAAGGAAAATCGTTGTTTTGTATATTATCAGATCTGTAGAATAGAAGGGTCGGCTGATAAGTTGGCGGTAAGCGAGGGGGGGGTATTGACTGACCAAAGGCTAAGGGAGTTGACCATGACAGAAAATATCAACCTGCTGCCTTGCAGGCTGGTCTTGAATGACTAAAGGCTAAGGGAGTTAACCCTGACAGAAAATAACAAGGCCCGGTAGGAGGCCTCAAGGTGGCAGCCCTACCATCTACATAGGGTACAGGGCTAACCCCTGCTTATCCAAAACAACCTGATTCAAAGTGATATATACAATGATATACCCGGCTTGAACTTTCGAAGACAACTGTGGAAAAGAACACAGAGTGTGATTTTTGGAACATGGAATGTTAGGGCAATTAATGGAAATGGAAAGGAGTTAGAATTAGCGGAAGAAATGGAAAATTTCAAAGCAGACATTTTGGCTATTAGTATTACAGAAACAAAGAAAAAAGGACAAGGAATAGAGAATGTAGGACCAAATCATACTTTAATCTTCTCAGGAGTAGATGTCAAAGATAGAGCTAGAGCAGGAGTAGGCCTCCTAATGCATAAAAGGCAAGAAATGCTACTAGAAAGTTGGAAATTTGTAAGCCCACAGCTATTAGAGTTAAATTTTAAACCAAAAGGAAGAGATATTAAATTATTACATGTAATAGTTTATGGACCAAACGAAGATGCCACCAAAGAAGAAAAAGATATCTTCGAAAATGATTTACAAATAGCTGCAGAGAATCTCAAACCCAAACAGGAACTAATGCTTTTAGGAGATTTACACGCTAAAGTAGGCAACAATGTAGAAACATCAGGAGTTATAAGTAAAGAAGGAGAGACAACAACTTCTCCAAATAGAGAGAGACTAATAGATTTTTGCCTAAAGAATAACATGAAAATAGCTAACACATTTTTCTCATAAAGATATCCACAAATATACAAGAGTAAATGAAGACAGATGTGAAAAGTCAATGATAGACTACATAATGGTTAGCAGCTCCCTTTTTTACAGCACAATGGATGCTAGAGTAAGCAGAGGAGCTGAAAATTTAGCGATCATCACTTAGTGATAGCCAAATTGAGATTATTGACTGAAGAAAACAAACAGAAAAAGGATAGAGAAGAAAGCTAATAAACTCAAAATAGAAGAACTAAATAAACCAATAGTAAAACAAATGTACAATTCCATGATAAAAAGATCTATCAGTGAAAGGCAGATGGATCTGAAGGAAAGCACAATAGAAGAAAAGTGGCAAATATATATAAAGAAACACTCCTCAGTTGTATTGAAGAGGTCTGTGGTAGGAAACAAATTAAAGGAGATAGGAAAAGGACAGCATGGTGGAATGAGAATGTCAAGACTAAGATAAAGAAAGATGCCTGGCTGGAAGAAATACTTGCAAACAAAGAGACCAGAGAATAGGATAGATTACATGAGTAAAAGAGCTATCGTCAAGGAGGAAGTTAGGAAAGCAAAACAGGAACAGTGGGAAGAGTTTGGACAAAGACTTCAAGAAAGCTATCAAGGAAATCAAAAGCTGTTCTGGGGAGCAATGAAGAGCATGAGAAAGACCAAAGCATGCCCAATACGACAAATTAAGAATGCCAAAGGAGAAATAATGAAAGGAGACAGCAAAATCATGGAAACGTGAAGGAAATATTTTCAACAATTACATAATCCCCAGAACATATAAAACAAGGAGTATAGATCAATTATTAAGAGTAACAAGTAATCGAGATGAGACAGCTGAAGATGTAGATGTCTCAATGGAAGAGCTTCAAACAGCTATAAGAAAAGTGAAATTAGGAAAAGCCCCAGGAGCAGATCAAGTTTATCCAGAAATGATTAAAAACCAAGGGAGAGAGGCACACAAACTACTACTGTACTACATGCAATATGTCAAGAAGCATGGAAGTCCAAACAGGTGCCAGACGTGGTAAATTTAATTATCTTCCTACGCTTTCAATAAATGAAATAATTTTCATCGCTTTTTTTTTTTAAAGATTGAGTGACAACGCTTCAATGATTAATCAAGTACGGTATGCCTTGACTCTACCCCAAAAGTGGGATGTTAGCCAGACTGGAGTGGGAAGTTAGGGGTTGAATTTATACACAAAAAATTTGGTATCCTGAAAAAAAAGCCGGATAGTACTACTAGTACTAGTTTAGTAGACGGATTGGGATGTTACACTGTGGGATGTTAGGCGGATACCACTGTACTAGTAATTATACCTTACCTCCCAATACTGCCATTACTTATTTATTAAATAAGATGTATTTTGAGGTGATATATTCTCTTCTTGTAACTATGACTATGACTGAAGATTAATTTATAAATACTTTGCATAAATAAAGAGAGCAGAAGAAGAGTGTGAAATAGGGAGACGGAGACAAACAAAGAAGTAGTGGGAATACCTTATTATTACTGAAAGATTTTTCTCTGTTGCTTTTGAAGTTGAGATGCCTGTACTATACCAACACCAAGGTATCTTTCAAAAATGAAATGATAAATATAATAATATGATATTATTATAATATAATGAATTATTATTTTTATAGCAGTTTATCAAACAAATATAATGCATACTGCCTGTGAAAAATAATAAAAAATGAAGTTGAATTTTTTAAACCATCGTGTTTGAGAGAGAGAGACCCACCCATACGCCCAGAGAAAAACATGGAGACTGAGACACATAAACTCATTGAACAAGATGTATCAAAGTATCATCATCTCTACTTAAACTTAAAATTTAAAATGTCTTTTGATTTATAAGGTATGTTGTGTGTATAGATATTTATATGGATGCATGTATGTCTGTATAGTATGTATGTATGTATAATAATTATGTACCAGTATGTATTATAATTATGTATGTATGTATGTATGTGTGTATGTATGTATATATAACTGTATATATAACTGTATATATGTATGCATGTATGTACTTGTATGTATGTATGTGTAATTGTATACATGTATATAATATGTATGTTTTCTATGTATGATGCACTGCTTTCATATAAAATAAAACTGAAGAAAACCCAACCTATACAACTTATAAAAAAAAAATCAGTTCCATGTGATAAAGTGATAACAAGGTATGTACTCGTACTATTACTCCACAAAAATGATTGCCGCTTTGCTAATCGGACGGTGGAGTATGTACAATGTATCAATAGTTGAGTACAAACTATTCTCAACTTCAACCTTCAACTCATCAAAAAATCCAACACTATGGCTTCTTTCATCTTTGTTGGAATTTTTCTAGTGACATGCTGTGGAAGCTATATATATCATTCATAGCTGAATAAAAAAAATAGGGTAGATTTAGCTGCTTTGCCAAACTCAAACACAAGATTTAACCACTAGAAAATAGAATATAAATAAGACAACAAGAGTCTTTTAAGGAGAAAAAAAGTAAAGTAAAAGAAAAATACACGTGTAACTGTAAGTCTCGTTTTTTTCCATTTTTTTTTATTCATGAGAACATGTTTAACTTTAATAATATAACATCCATAATATGTATAAAATAATTCATAACACTAACAAACTATCGTGATCATGACATAAGAACATGACCCTATCATGTACATTTTATATTATTATTAACTTATTTATATCAGTCATAAAATAACGTACGAAGAAAATAAAAGTTATATTATTTAGAAAATAAATGGTCCTTCACACACAGCATACACACACAACACACACACACACACACACAATATATATATATATATATATATATATATATATATATATATATATATATATATATATATATATATATATATATGGCTCCATGTGACTGTGAGGAAATGTGAGTGTAAGAATAAGGAATTGACTTCATGCATGTGAGTGTGAGAGTAAGGAAGTGATTCAATTGACTCCATGTGAGTATGACAGTAGGGAAATGACTCCATGTGAGTGTGACAGTAGGGAAATGACTCCATGTGAGTGAGAGTGAGAGTGAGAGTAAGAAAGTGACTCAATTGACTGCATCTGAGTGTGACAGTACGGAAATGACCCCATATGACTGAGTGTGAGAGTAGGGAAATGACTGCTTTGACTCCATCTGAGTGTGACAGTAGGCAAATGGCTCCACCGACTCCATGTGAGTGTTAGACTAGTGAGAGTGAGAGTAAGGAAGTGACTCAATTGACTCCAAGTGAGTGTGAGAGTAGGGCAATGACTCAATGTGAGTGTGACAGTAGGAAAATGACTCCATGTGAGCGTGAGAGTAGGAAAATTACTTGACTTGAAGTGAGTGTGACATTAGGAAATGACTCAATTCACTTGAAGTGAGTGTGAGCGTAGGGAAGTGACTCAATTGACTCTATGTGAGTGTGATAGTATGGAAACGTCTCGTCCATGTATTGTGAGTGTGAGAGTAGGGAAATGACTCAATTGACTTGAAGTGAGTGTGATAGTAAAGAAATGACCCAATTGACTTGAAGTGAGTGTGAGAGTAGAGAAATGACTCAATTGACTTGTGAAGTGAGTGTGGTGAGAGTAGGGAAATGACTCAATTGACTTGTGAAGTGAGTGTGAGAGTAGGGAAATGACTCAATTGACTTGTGAAGTGAGTGTGGAGTAGGGAAATGACTCAATTGACTTGAAGTGAGTGTGAGAGTAGGGAAATGACTCAATTGACTTGTGAAGTGAGTGTGAGAGTAGGGAAATGACTCAATTGACTTGAAGTTGAAGTGAGTGTGAGAGTAGGAAAATGACTCAATTGACTTGAAGTGAGTGTGATAGTAGGGAAATGACTCAATTGACTTGAAGTGAGTGTGATAGTAGGGAAATGACTCAATTGATTTGAAATGAGTGTGATAGTAGGGAAATGACTCAATTGATTTGAAGTGAGTGTGATAGTAGGGAAATGACTCAATTGATTTGAAGTGAGTGTGATAGTAGGGAAATGACTCAATTGACTTGAAGTGAGTGTGATAGTAGGGAAACGACTCAATTGATTTGAAGTGAGTGTGATAGTAGGGAAATGACTCAATTGACTTGAAGTGAGTGTGATAGTAGGGAAACATCTCGTCCATGTGAGTGTGATAGTAGAGAAATGTCTCCATGAGTGTGACAGTAGGGAAATGACTCCATGTGAGTGTGACAGTAGGGAAATGACTCCATGTGAGTGTGACAGTAGGGAAATGTCTCCATGTGAGTGTGACAGTAGGGAAATGTTTCCATGTGAGTGTGACAGTTGGGAAATGACTCCATGTGAGTGTGACAGTAGGGAAATGTCTCCATGTGAGTGTGACAGTTGGGAAATGTCTCCATGTGAGTGTGACAGTAGGGAAATGTTTCCATGTGAGTGTGACAGTAGGGAAATGTTTCCATGTGAGTGTGACAGTAGGGAAATGTTTCCATGTGAGTGTGACAGTAGGGAAATGTTTCCATGTGAGTGTGATAGTAGGGAAATGTCTCCATGTGAGTGTGACAGTAGGGAAATGACTCCATGTGAGTGTGACAGTAGGAAATGACTCCATGTGAGTGTGACAGTAGGGAAATGTCTCCATGTGAGTGTGACAGTAGGGAAATGTTTCCATGTGAGTGTGATAGTAGGGAAATGTCTCCATGTGAGTGTGACAGTAGGGAAATGTCTCCATGTGAGTGTGACAGTAGGGAAATGTTTCCATGTGAGTGTGACAGTAGGGAAATGTCTCCATGTGAGTGTGATAGTAGGGAAATGACTCAATTGACTTGAAGTGAGTGTGACAGTAGGGAAACGACTTGAAGTGAGTGTGACAGTAGGGAAATGCCTCCATGTGAGTGTGGCAGTAGGGAAATGACTCCATGTGAGTGTGACAGTAGGGAAATGACTCCATGTGAGTGTGACAGTAGGGAAATGCCTCCATGTGAGTGTGATAGTAGGGAAATGTCTCCATGTGAGTGTGACAGTAGGAAATGCCTCCATGTGAGTGTGACAGTAGGGAAATGTCTCCATGTGGAGTGTGACATTAGGAAATGTCTCCATGTGAGTGTGACAGTAGGGAAATGACTCCATGTGAGTGTGACAGTAGGGAAATGTCTCCATGTGAGTGTGACAGTAGGGAAATGCCTCCATGTGAGTGTGACAGTAGGGAAATGACTCCATGTGAGTGTGACAGTAGGGAAATGACTCCATGTGAGCGTGACAGTAGGGAAATGACTCCATGTGAGTGTGACAGTAGGGAAATGACTCCATGTGAGTGTGACAGTAGGGAAATGTCTCCATGTGAGTGTGACAGTAGGGACATGTCTCCATGTGAGTGTGACAGTAGGGACATGTCTCCATGTGAGTGTGACAGTAGGGAAATGTCTCCATGTGAGTGTGACAGTAGGGACATGTCTCCATGTGAGTGTGACAGTAGGGAAATGTCTCCATGTGAGTGTGGCAGTAGGGAAATGACTCAATTGACTTGAAGTGAGTGTGACAGTAGGGAAATGACTCAATTGACTTGAAGTGAATGTAACAGTAGGGAAATGATTCAATTGACTCCATGTGACTGTGACAGTAGGGAAATGACTCAATTGACTTGAAGTAAGTGTGACAGTGGGGAAATGATTCAATTGACTCTATGTGACTGTGACAGTAGGGAAATGACTCAATTGACTTGAAGTGAGTGTGATAGTAGTATTAGTAGGGAAATGACTCAATTGACGTG
The DNA here is from genome assembly GCA_037039925.1 of Doris montereyensis. NCBI lineage: Eukaryota > Metazoa > Mollusca > Gastropoda > Nudibranchia > Dorididae > Doris > Doris montereyensis. The sequence continues at coordinate 77,997 of JAXRKP010000670.1, read as the reverse complement.
AAGTGAGCGTGACAGTGGGGAAATGACTCAATTGACTCCATGAGTCCATGTGACTGTAACAGTAAGGAAATGACTCAGTTGACTCTATGTGAGTGTGGTGACTCCGTGTGATTGTGAATGTGTGAGTAGGGAAATGCCTCAATTGACTCCATGTGAGAGTAAGCGACTTTCTCACTTGATTCGAAGTGAATGTGAGAGTAGGGAGATAACTCAATTGACTTTATATACTTTATGTGAATGTGAGAGTAGGGAAATGACTCAAATAACTCCATGTGAGTGTTATGTACGTAGTAAGAGTAGGAAAATGACTCGATTTACTCCATGGGAGTGTGATCGTAGGAGTAGGAAAATGGTTCAGTTGACTTCATGTAAGTGTGAGAGTAGGGAAAGGATTAAATTGACTCAATGTGAGTGATATTAGGGAAATGACTCAATTGATTCAATGCAAGTGATAGTAGAGAAATGACTCCATGTGACTTTGACTCCTACAGGGAAATGACTCTATTGAATCCATGTGACTTTGACTCCTACAGGGAAATGACTCTATTGACTCCAATGAGTGTGAGTGGTAGTAGTAGGGAAATGACTCTATTGACTCCATGTGAGTGTGAGTGGTAGAAGTAGGGAAATGACTCTATTAACTTCATGTGAGTGTGAGTGACACAGGGACATGACTCCATGTGACTATTGTGAGTGTGTAGGATACAGGAAAGTGACCATTGATTCCATGTGAGTGTGGAGGATACAGGGAAATGACCATTGACTCCATGTGAGTGATAGTAGTACTTAGTACTAGTAGTAGGGAAATGACTCTATTGACTCCCAAATAAGATACACATTCCTTGAGAGAAACATTGACTTGCACTTGTGTTTTATTGACTTAGAAAAGGCATTTGACACTGTGAGGAGGGACAAACCATGGCATTCCTTAAAAAACCACAATGTAGAGCAAAATTTAATAGAAGCCATTAAAAGTTATTACAATAAATCAACATGTGCAGTGAGAGTAGCTGGAAACATATCTGCAGAATTTGATGTAGATATAGGAGTAAGACAGGGTTGTATCCTAAGTCCCCTTTTGTTTATCACATTTATAGATTCAGTCGCAAAGGCATCCTCAAAAATGAAGAAAATGAATGTAGGTATGTGGAAGTTCAAACCAGTAAATATATCGATGTTTTCATTCATTTGTGGCGATTTAGTTCTGTTTGGAAAATCAGAAAGGGACCTCCAGTCGAATATCAACATGATGAGTAAAGAATTAAATAAAAGAGGAATTAGAGTAAATGCAAAGAAAACCAAAACAATGCTAGTAACTAGGGAAGCTAAAACAAAGTCTTAAATTGGGCAGGGAGAATTTAGAACAAGTTCAAAGCTACAATTACTTAGGATTAATGATTAACTCAGAGGTAAAACTAAGAGAAGAAACCAGCCAGAGAATTCAAAAGGCCAGTGCAATATATAACCATCAAGGAAAAGTATTTGTAGGTAAACAGGAATTGTCAACAAAAACCAAAATGGCAGTATACAACACAGTTTATTGTCCTACTCTCCTCTATGGCAGTGAAACCTGGACCTTAGACAGTAGAGAATACAGTAGATCACAGGCAGCCGAAATGAAATATCTAAGAAGAGAAGTAGGCAAAAACTAAAAGAGACAAAATCAGAAACACAACAATAAGAGATCAAACCAAAGCAGATAGCATAAAAACTAAAATAGAAATGAATAAACTGAGATGGTTTGGGCATGCTAACAGAATGAATTACAATAGAATAGCTAAATCAGTATATACAGTGCTAAAAATCGAGGTAAAAGACCCAAAGACAGACCTCGGAGAAAGTGGGAAGAAGATATAAAAGAGGCATTAACGCAAAGAAATTTATTTTTTACGGAAGAAAACAGAAAATGTCAGGACAGGGCAGCCTGAAGAAATATCATTTTGAGCATTCAAACCCGTACATCGGAAGGTAGAATGAGAACTGAAAAAGAAAGAAAAACTCCATGTGTGAGTGTGGATGATACAGGGAAATGACTTTTGACTCCATGTGAGTGTGGATGATACAGGGAAATGACTTTTGACTCCATGTGAGTGATAGTGATAGAACTTCTATTAGAAGTACTTTATTAGTAAGGAAATGAATCTATTGACTCCATGTGAATGTGAGAATAGCGAAATGACTCTTGTCCGTCTCTCTCTCTCTGAGCCACACACACGGATAGATCAACTCACAGATTCAGATTATTGATGTAGGTACCGGTAAATAACATATATCTATTACTATTCACTGCATTCTTCTAGTTCTAGATCTATATAGTATACAGTACTAGTAACTAGTATTATACTCGATGGGCTCCCTGGACTCCACACACACACACACACATATATATATATATATATATATACACACACACACACACAATATGACGCACAACGAAAACTTTAGCTTCCTAAAACTGAAATAAAGCTTCATGATTTTAATAATAATATCGAGGGTAGCAACGCAAATGGTCGATTTCGACAAAATTTACAGAAAGAAAAACATAATTTATTTATTGAGCGTCCAAAATGCTCCATGTTATAATATAGAGCCCATGGGGAGTGAGACTGGGGTAGGCGGGTGGATGGTGAGAGTGAGAGATATGCGGTGGACTCCATGAGAGCCTATAGTCACTGTCTACAAACATAATTTATATGGCGCACATCGAAAACAAAACAGGCATGTGTATGGTAAAACTAAAACAAAGAGAAGACATTATGAGTATGAAATGAGAATGAAACATTAATAATAATAATAAATCTTTATTGTCCTTTTCAGGCAATTCATGTTAGGTTCACATAAATCCTTTTACACTTCACAATCCACATAACAAAGCGAACTAAGGGTGATAATAATGACGATGGTGAAAATAAAACAAAAACAAAAAAACAACAAAGATAGCAGTGACAACAACAAAAGTTAATCATAATAATAGTGGTGAACATAGTAGTCACAGAAGTAGTACTAGCATTCGTAATATTTCTAGTAGTTGCCAACATTATAATAGATGGCGAAATGAACAGGCAAAAATATCATAAATAATAATATAAGTAAAAGTAGATACAGAAAATAATTACACAATTTGAGGATTTCCATTTCCTCTCCTTCTCTCTCTCTCAACCAGCATTCCATCATCAACCAAAACAACCATGATAATGATATTATAATATTGTCAATGTTCTGCAGAGAGACAACTTAATAACAACAATAGATGTGCATTGTCTTTTATCAGATTTACTAGTCTATGTGTTAGATCAATAGGAAATATTTTGACTTATAATTTTACTTCATTTGCTTGTTTCGACATTACAGTATTGATAAATTTTATGCTGTAGGGGACAAATGTAGCTTTATGTCGGTTGGTCCTACACCGAGATTCTCTATATATCTTCTGCTGGATGGAAGTAACATTAATACTTACAGTTACAGACACAGCATCAAAAATCAATAATTTGCTGGTTGTTTTAGTTTAAGTTGTTTTGTTTTTTTAAGTAGGCTAACTCAACTCAACTTGTTGTGTTTTGTTGTCTACTTTTGTTTTGTTTTGTGTCTGGGAATTTTTTCGGGGGGTGTGACTGTGAGTGAAACATAGTATTAAAATTAAACATTTTCTTGTGCCATGGTCATCTGTGTAAAGAAAAAGTTGTTTGTTTTTTTTACTTTGCAAGAGTAAGTGTAAAAGGAGATAATAAAAGTATGTCGCCATGCATCAGTAACACTACGGGTAGTACTAGTACATATATATGGTAATAATAATTACTAATATAGTACATGTACACCATACTAATATTAATGCATGTAGTACATGGTCCTAGATAATGTATTACATAAAGTGTTACACAAGTCACAGATACATTTAATAAGCATACTATCATTTTCATTTAAATTCAATAATATTAAATAATATTTCCTTTCTATATCATGTATTTTTTCATCTCAGAAAGAAAGAGGCACAGGTTGAGTATGTAACTACATACATGTAGTATTATTTTAAAAATGTATATTATATATATATATATTATATATACACACACACACATAGTACCGTATATATTACAATTACATACATACATGATGTAAATTAGTATTATTTCTAACATGACCTAATACAATGTAACTGCAATGCAATATAAATATTACCAGTAGATGTATTGTGCGTGTTGGTGTGTGAATGTGTGTGTAGCAAAGAGAGTCTTACATAGAAAAGAACAGAACTTAATAACATTGGCCGGTAGGAAACAATTGCTTCAAAATGTTATTAACATTTGTATGTACATTTTATACAAGAATTGCTTCATCAAGCACCCTTATTTTAATACCAAGCAAGCTTTGCTAAATTTAATATTAAGCATTAGTTTTAATTTAAAAAGAAACATCCAAGCAAATTTAAATCAGCCTTGTACCACATCTCAGGAGCTACATGAGAATGGATGAAATGTTGATTACGAGTAATTAAAAAAACTAAACATTGTACGGTACACATAGGCCTACCCAGCATGCAAATCTAGACACAAACCACCATTAATTAAGTGATTAGAATTTCAAATTTCAAGTTAAGATACGAGCTCTGACTATCTGACTATGAGCCTGAATTCAGTTAAAAGGCAACTTTCTTTAGTTTCTTACGTTAAATCTATAATTTTTTCCTATTATTTAAAATTTAATAGTAGTTACTAACTAGTAGTAATAAATAGATATTTTTAATTTCTCTTGTAGAACGAGCATATCATTGAAATTTAAAACGAATGGTGTTTCTTTCCCCACTATAAGTTCCTATTCAAAAACAAAATAGCATTGACATCGGCGGATGACAAATTGGATCTTCTTTCTACCAGTTCATCGTCTTCATTGGTAAAAAGCCTCCTCGGGGGTACCGCCGTGATCGGCACAGTCAGATATTTTATTGCCAACTTACATAAGCAGGAAGAAGCTCCTGATGCTGTCTCCAGAAGAGTAGTGGACTTTCATTTCTCGGAATAGGAGGCGTTTGTAAGTAGCACAGAACCTCACGACTAGTTGCTGATGTTCTCTTGACTTCTTGTGCATCGTTTGTCATTGCATCCAAGTACTCCCAGAAATACCCGTCCTTTGGAGTTGGAGTTGATGCACCATGTTGAGAGTGAGAGGTCTCGGTGGCAGCGTTCAAGTCTGGTTCTGACATTTTTGACATTTCACAGGTGATGATCTCTTCGGCTCTCCTCAACATACTATCCTTCTCCATAAATGGGAATTTCTTGAATCGTGGATCAAGTAAAGTTGCTGAAACAATCCATTCAATTTCCTCAATTTTGCCAAAACTCTCGATCAGTCCACTTTTCAGCTTTTCAGTCAAAGGTTCTTTAGTTCCAGATACAGAATTCAACATTTTCACTAACCCTTTAACGAGAGGCAATGCCATACCAATGTTGTTGCTGTCACTAGAGGAAAGGGCTGTTGTTGCGACCTCAAATGGCTTCAGTGAAAACGACTACGAGCTTCATGATCTCTCCATCATGTGAAGAAAGGCATTTTGCTCCCATGCCATGGAGTTCTAACACAGCATTAACGGTGTCAATGTGTTCGAGCATCCTTTCAAGCATGTGACAAATGCTACTCCATCGTGAAGGCACACTTTTAATAAGTTTTTGGTCTAGCAGATCTGATCCCAAACCCACCGCTCTTTGAGTTACTGTCAGATTTTCAGCTGCCTCAATATTGTGTTCGAAAAAGCAGACGACATCGTTGACTTTGTCAATGAGGGCCGTTGCCTCTACATCGGCAGAGATTGCATCGGTGACAACCAGATGGATCAGGTCACCTATGCATGGTACGTAGGCCCAAGGAAGTTGCTCGTTTGCGAGAAGTGCGTTGGTCTTGGTGTCAGTAACCATGACAGTAATACAGTCAGTTATATTCCAATCAGCTATAACTTGTTGAAGTTCATTTGAAATTTCTGTCCCAGTAGGATTCCCATAAAATACCGTTGTTGATAACAAAACAGATTGAAATGTCCAGTCGTCGGGAGAGACAAAATGAGCGGTGACACTCAGGTTGTTGTCTTGAATTGGTGACCACAATTCAGTGGCAAGTGCAATATGCTTGATTCCTTCAAGTTTCTTTTGAACCAAATTAACCGTCTCTTTATACAGATTTGGCAACAATTCCGCTTTCACATGTTCTGTTTTAGGGGGAGTATACTGAGAATTGCATGTGTGCAAAAGGTCCACAAAAGCATCGCTTTCAACCATAGAAATAGGAAGAAGATCCTTGGCAATCAATGTAATCACCTTCTTGTCTAGGAGCCTTTTCTTTTCTATACCAACAATAGTATTCGTTACGCTGTTTGTCCTCTGCGTAAAAAAGAACTGAACACTGATGAAAGCTTGTTGGCAGTACAAGTAGAAGTACTAGGTGGATCAGTATCGTCATATCTATCAATAGTGATTGCAACTGACGGATGTTTCTCAAGGAGGTGCCTCTTCACATTTGAAGCAAACTGAGTATTGCTTATGTGCATCACACTCTCCTGACATAGAATACATTTAGCCTCATTACTATTGCAAGCTTTAATTTCAAAATATTTCCAAACCGAAGCCTTCCTGTTAATCTTAATAAAATGCGATTTTTTTACAAGATTCGAATTAGAACTTTGGGCAGATGAGGCAGGTTCTGATTCTAAATCCTCTTTAACTGTAACGAATGCCTTTAACTGGCTCAGCAATTTCTCTTTCTCAAGGTACGGCTTGGTTTCTACAGTTTTCCTTTTTTAGAGTTGCTGGGCGCTGTGCCATGTTCGTTATGGAAACAATGTCAGGTGCTTGGTACGTTGATTCCGTTTTCTCTGGATGTTTTGATTTGATATGATTATTCATATTTGTTGTGTTACTATGATACTTGAGGCATTGACCACATAAAAGGCACACAACTTCTTTCCTATCATATTTCTCCTCAAAAAATTTCCAAGCCATCGATTTCCTCATGGTGAATATTGTCAATATTGAAACACAGATCAGAAATCTAAATGCTATTGAAAGCGAAAGTGTAGACACACGTTTGAATTAGATCTAGATCTAGCACTCAAGCACCGGGGTTTGGGAAATACATGAAATTAATTGAAAGCGATAGTACTACAAAAAATTTGAATGAAATGTGTAACTTTAACAGTAGACCTAGATCTAGATATATACACAATGTATTCTATTTCTAGTAGTTTACACAGAGTTGAAGCTGAACACGTATTCTGTTTGTGCGGCGAAGCGTCTAATTCTAAATGACTTTTAATGTCTACACCTATTTTGTCATTGACACAATCTATACTATACAATGTAGTAAAATCATGATGCTTTGCGTTAGACCTAGGCTGTGCCTCAGCGGACTCCGTGGATTTCGTCTAGATACTGTACACAGCACACATCAATGCAATGTCGCGGCGTGTGATATTACTAATCGCTTTTCGAAATATCGAGCTTTTTTTCTTCCGAAAATGACATTACTCGAGCATTGCAAACACAGTTTTCTTCGAGAGAGACTCTCGAAAACATGTAATCTTGTAATGCTATTGAACCCAAGCTTTAATGAAATTGAAAGGTTCGATTTTAAGATCTACAAGATGAAGCAATTTATTGATATCATCATTTTGTCACAAAATCCGAATTAGTAATAATTAAATGTACTTTTATTTTAGCGGTGTAATAATCGTTTTTAACTTTTGGTGCTAACATCGTCGATATTCGATATCGATTCGGGTGTGTTTGTGACAGTCGAGTCGACCATCGACGAATGATGAAGGCAAACGTCCGCGGTACGGCGGCACGCGACGTGGAATGTGGAAAAGTAAATTATATGGTTAATCAATATAATAATATTATGCTACCGTTCATCTTCGAAAAAGACTTAGAATATATTTGATGGGCCGCTGTGTGAATGCTAATTGATTATACTGTATCAGAGTCAATGTACAGTTGTTTAGTATGCTTACATACTTGTTTTAACTCTGTATCTCTAGTCATCGTTCTCTCTGTAATTTCTTTGCATTTACCGCGTCTACTATGTGCAGTGATCTCAGGGTTCTCTGTAGAGAGCAAACTATCCAATATCTTTATCCGAATTCGAATATTATCTAGACCTATGCCGCTTTCATCAACAGGGTCCAGATTTCTAGCTCCGAGTCAATCGATTAGTCCATTTTTGAATTGTACAAATTACAAATAATCGACATATCGGTGAATAGAATTTATCAAACGAAAAGAGAGATCAGCCCATCATCAATTTGCTGTCACATACTTCACTCAAATAAGGTAGCCTAGATAGTTTAGATTAAATGTACAGTAGGGCGTAGCCCTGGGAGAAAGGTCATTGTTATACATGAGCGGATAAAAAACAACCCAACAACAACAAAACTATCGTGTATTATATCGTAAGACTGCGTAACTGTAGTGTCTCTCTCATGTGAGAGGGGAAGCAAAAAATGCTACAAACACTATAAGTACAGTATATAGATGAGGAGGAGATCGAGGAGTAAGTTTAATAGTAGGAGTGATAGTAGCAGCAGCAACAATAGCAGTAGTAGGAGTAGTTAGTACCAGTAACAGCAGAAGTAGTTATAATTTGTTAAATAGAAGGGGGAAACACCTCAGGAAGAGAAAGCCATCAGGTACTAATACTAGCATCTTGTTCAGACAATGAAGTACATGATGTTGCATGCTTTTATTATATCATATTCATAATCGACGATGATCGCCTTCAACCAAGGCCTTCCTTCAACACAATCCATTACGATCTAAAGTCGAAGGGAGACAACTACCATGGTAATTTTCATTAGAAACACAAAGCTTCAAAATGGCGGAGGACAATATACTAGAACGGCTACAAAGTGAGCTAACAAGAAGAAAAGGCAAGAGTTTCATCTCGACATTGGCCCGACAAGGAGATGAAAAGGTATGGAACATAAGAACCTAGATCTAGATCTAGGTTTAATCTTATCTGGTTGATCTGTACACGTGTAGATCTAGTATAGAAGCGTCTTCCAGAATGTATAAAGTGAGAGTTGACTCGTATCAACGGGAGACGGGTGACTCCTTCCTTAGTCTGACACACTCACGGTGCGGTTTTCTGTTGGTGAGGGAAATTCAATGAGAAATAAACATAACACATTTTTTGGGTAATGGATGGTGGTAGAATTGTAATGTTGGTAATATTTCAGTTTACAGGACAACTTAGTGAGGAAAATAAATTATTTATATTTTGCTGTTTGGTCTTTATTCATTTTAACCCTTGTAAGGCTGACCTCAATATCGGTCAATAATCTTGTTCCGCTAGGTTTGAGGCTTCCACACGTGGCACCGATAGGTTTCCTGCCGCGCTTGACCGCGACATACCTGTGATTGACAGTTTTTTATCTTTCGTTGGGTAAGGTGACATAGAGGGCAATTTATTTTGTTATTGTCATCGTGTTTATATTGCATTGTTTACTAACAATAACATCTATTACAGCCTACTTTTATTAAATATGAAAAGGAATAATACTGTAGTTGGCCCACTACTAATGAAGAGGAATATGAAAGGTATTTAAAAGATAGCAAAATGGGTCAGGACGAGAAATCTTCAGTGTACTGGGACGAAACTAATACTAATAGAGCAATTGGTGCAACGACCCATCGAGCAATGTTCACCAACAGAGCAAGTCTCATTTATAACAATCATAAACAAAAAGAAAAGATAATTAAAAAGAAAGAAGAAAACGAAGTATAACTGCCATAAGAAAGAGAGAGAGGGAGGGATAGAAAGGAGAGAGAAAGAGAAAAGGAAACAAACAGGAGACATATGGCAGGTTTCACAAAATGGTCCATCCCCATTTCCTCTTTTGTCAAAATATACATGTTATATTTTTACAAGTGTTATATACCATGTTAAAGCTTAGAACATGAGGATTCCAGATATATGACTTTAAGAGATAGCAAAGGACTGTGGAGCAAGTAAATTAGCTTTTAAAAGTCATGTTTTTCAGTCAAGGGGCATAACTGTGAAAATTCTAGGTCCAACGCCAGTACGTAATGTTACGTGAACTGCTCGCGTCCGTCGACCGAGGTTTCCCTGGCGTTTATTTAGTGACGTAACGCTTGGGCATCTGGTTTGGAGAGTTTCCTGACTTTTCCCTAGTTCTCAATAAGATGTGAAGTCTGTGTTTGTGTTTCCCGACACCTCGGGCGTGGAGTCGACGGCCGGTGCCTTACCGTTGATCAGATGACTCGCGCGATCCGGATCGTGTGGATGATGAAAATGAAAACCAATGCCTTTTGTCCCGTTTTTTGTAAAATTCTGTGATTGTACGCCTTTATACTATCCTTATTATGTGTTACGGGTTTATCGTGTGTACCATTCTGCTCAAACTGGTACGGTAAACTTCACGACTTATAATTTTAACGAGTGAGGATGCGATAGTAAAGACCGATATTTGCCAAGAGAGAGATGAGATGCACCAGCAACAAAACCCTCGCCGAAAAAGAAAGCGCTTTTGACGACAATTGTTCCTTTCTCCCCGTACGAGCCCCCCCCCCCCATCATCACTTCTCCACTACTCCCGTCATCACTCACCCCCCCTCTCTAACTATCTACAGTCACATAGAGCGCCCCCACTAGACTAGCACAAACTTGTCTTTATCGATCGATAATTGCTTAGCAGAATACGGGACGGGATGGGAGCGGTGGCTGGCAAATCTTGAACTCTACTTGAACCTGTGCTATTAGTATTATTTTTTTCTCTCTCTCGTTGAAATGCGTTTTTAGTAATATTGTATTGTTATGCCAAGGAGACTGTGCATAGTGGAGACGTAAAGTCACTATCATTGTAATGGACTTCTAAACCTCCGTATTGCCAATTATCTTGTCTTTATTTATTAGAACATAATAAATCATGAAAGCCTATTGATTGCCGGACTTCTTTACATAAGTTTCACTCACGATAAGCCAAAGCAGGTTTTGCTAATGCAACCGAATCTAACCTGAACGGTCTCAGAATCTAACCTGATCACAGTCTCCTTTCTGATGTCCGATCATCGTCTACATTTTTTTTTGCATGGCCGTAAGCACATGGCCGTAAGAGTAATCCAAAAACAAAATATTCCGCAAAGCCAACCAGACAATTTAAAAACAAAAATTTCATGATTTCCCAATAGGCTTACACGCGATGAACTACGAGACAATAGCTCGACGCAATATTACCGTTATTAGATCTCAGATCGAAAAAAATATTTTTTGTCCGACCATGAGGTCTCGTAGACAGCCAGTAGTCTCATGGTATTCTCACTCTCATTTAGAGTTACCTATGATTTTTTTCGTGTCTTTTACAGAATATATGGTGGTAGGAATACGTTTTCTTTCACTTAAGATCAAAAAACGGCGCTTCTACGTATTTTTCAACTGTTTTTTTCAGCTCTTAATGTGTGTTCATTTGTAGACATCAGTTGTTACATAATAACGAAAATCTGAAACCTCCCTCACGTGATCACTGCAAAAGATAAAAAATATTTAGGACTCGCCAAATTTTCTTTGAACAATTCTCTTCCACATGGAATTAAAGAAAACAGAATAAAAGGTCGTTGACCTCACCTACCTTAAGGTGAAAAGGGACTTATTAAAAGAGGGAAATGTGGTCTGTCTGGATTGCTGACGTTCACACCAAAAAATATTCACAAAACACACAAATTGAAAGCAAATTTCACAATATTATGTTTTTTATATCTGCGATGTCAAAGCTATACATGGACCAAATGTTAAGAAGATTCATCAATTAGACTTTGAGGAACATTAATTGAAGAGTTCAAGTTATCATTGGGTCCCATTTTTGTGAAACCTGCCAGGAGGGATATAAAAGAAAACGAGGAAGATAAAGAAAGATAGATTAGAGAGGATGGAGAAAATGAGAGAGAGAGATGAGGTAACATATAGAGGGGGGGGGGCAATGTGGCTACATGGTCAGGCTTCACTCCAGTCATTCAATAATAGCTGGGCTGGCTGTGTCAAATTTTATGTTGTAGAATTTCAATGAACAACATTTATCTTTATTTCTAAAGGAGTCATTTTCATTCTCACATCTTAATAATACTAATACTAGAGGAAATGTCCAACCACTTTCGCTAATCCCATGACCAAGTCCAATGTGCAAAGGTAACACATTCCCATGATGAAAGAAACAGGCCCCCAGTTTATTGCTTCCACAAGTGTGTATCGTCTCAGCTGCTGCAACGCGCTCTATCCCAGACTTCTGGATATAGGTATCCCTCCTTAGTCCTTTCTATACAGTAGGAAGATAGACTCTTTGTAGTTTCTAATGTCTATACATACAAATAGCTGCCCTTCCTCTTGTCCAGACACCACATGTCATCATGACCATGTGAAATGGACCTGTTTGAGAGATCAAAATTCCTTTGTTGCTGGTCGGATCAAAATTCCTTTGTTGCTGGTCGCTGAACTCAGATTAAAGCAAATTTTCCCTTGTACTTTCATCACTCTAATCTCATCATTCTTGTGTGAAAAAGAGGTGGAGATGTATTTTGATATATGTGACGTTTGACAATATAACCATCAACACAATGCTCCCTCTGATTGGTCAACCCTGAACATGGTTTCTTTCTATTGACTGAAGGTCACGCCCTTGATTCTCCATTCAGACTGACATCTGGTAAGAAGTTGAGTCGGTCACATGAAGACAAGAGTCTTTAGTTTTGTTCACTTTGCAGAGGATCCACAGCCTGCATTTGAGATAGAGCTCCTGTGTGTTGTTGTATCTCTTTACAAGAAATATCGAGTGTGTGTTAGACTTGGAAAAGAACTATCACTTTTGCCCCTTTACAATAATAGACTTTGTCTGTTTGGCGTGGCGTGGGTTGATCAGCGTAATTGGTCAGAATAAAGGCATGTGAAAACCCGCCTTTGAGTGCACTGCAGTGCAGTTGTACGGGACCCGCCACTAACGCTTTGTCTTGCTGGAAGGCATGGAGTGATACAAATGTACAGGACCCTCCATTAGCGTAGGTGTGCTTAGAGTGACCAGCGACACGCAAATATATGGGACCCGCCTGCAAAGATTTAAGCTAAAAACAATAAAACTTTAGATCTAGAACTAACCCTGAACCACTAAACATTTTTTACTCACACCTGATTGTTCTGTAATCTGCAGTGCAGTGGTTGGTTTTTCTTACCTTAGCTCTTTCTTTCTTTATCAGTTCCCATTCTACCTTCCAGTGTATGGGTTTAAGATGCCCGAAATGATCTTTCTCCAGCTGCCCTATCCTGATAATTTCTGTTTCCTTCCGTGAAAGTTAAATTTCTTTGCATTTGATGTCTCTTTTATATCTTCTTCCCACTTTCTCTGAGGTCTGCCTTTTGGTTTTTTACCTTGAGTTTTAGCACTGTATACTGATTTAGCTATTCTATTGTCATTCATTCTGTTAACATGCCCAAACCATCTCAGTTGATTCATTTCTATCTTAGTTTTTATGTTATCTGCTTTGGTTTGATCTCTTATTGTTGTGTTTCTGATTTTGTCTCTTTTAGTTTTAGCCTATTACTCTTTTTAGATATTTCATTTCGGCTGCCTGCACTCTACTATATTCCCTACTGTCTAAGGTCCAGGTTTCACTGCCATAGAGAGAGTAGGACAATAAACTGTGTTGTATACTGCCATTTTGGTTTTTGTTGACAATTCTTGTTTACCTACAAATGCCTTTCCTAGATGGTTATATATTGCACTTGCCTTTTGGATTCTCTGGCTGATTTCTTCTCGTAGTTTTCCCTCTGAGTTAATCATTACTCCTTAGTAATTGTAGCTTTGAACTTGTTCTAAATTCTCCCTGCCTAATTTAAGATTTTGTGTTTTAGCTTCCCTAGTTACTAGCATTGTTTTGGTTTTCTTTGCATTTACTCTCATTCCTCTTTTAATTAATTCATTATTCATTATGTTGATATTTGACTGGAGGTCCCTTTCTGATTTTCCAAACAGAACTAAATCATCAGTAAATGAAAGCATTGATACATTTACTGGTTTGAGCTTCCACATACCTACATTCATTTTCTTCATGTTTGAGGATGCCTTTGCGACTGAATCCAAAAATGTGATAAACAAAAGAGGACTCAGGATACAACCCTGTCTTACTCCTATATCTACATCAAATTCTTCAGATACATTTCCAGCTACTCTCACTGCACATGTTGGTTTATTGTAGTAACTTTTAATGGCTTTTATTAAATTTTGCTCTACATTGTGTTCTTTTAAGGAATGCCATAGTTCGTCTCTCCTGACAGTGTCAAATGCCTAAATTCTAAGTCAATAAAACACAGGTGCAAGTCAATGTTTCTCTTAAGGAATTTTTCTACTATTTGTCTAATTGTAAATATATGTGATCTTGTACACTTCTTCCTGGTCTCAATCCACTCTGGTGTTCTTCAATCTGATCCTCTACTCTTTTCCTTAGTCTCATTTCCGGAATCCTGGCATACACTTTTTCTGGTACGCTAAGTAGTGATATCCCTCTATAGTTTGAGCATTCCATGGTTGATCCTTTCTTGTGTATTGGTACTACTGTTCCCTTTTTCCAGTCGTCTGGCACCTGTTTGTACTTCCATGCTTGTAGGCATATTGCATGTAGTAGTTTGTTTGCCTCTCTCCCTTGGTTTTTAATCATTTCTGGATAAACTTGATCTGCTCTTGGGGTTTTTCCTAATTTTGATTTCTTTGATAGCCTGAAATCTTTGTCCAAACTCTTCCCACTGTTCCTGTTTTGCTTTCCTAACTTTTACTCACGTAACCTATCCTATCCTCTGGTCTCTTTGTTTGCAAGTATTCTTCCAGTTATCTTTCTTTTCTTTGATCTTAGTCTTGACATTTTCATTCCACCATGCTGTCCTTTTCCCATCTCCTTTAATTTGTTTCCTACCACAGACCTCTTCAGTACAACTGAGGAGTGTTTCTTTATATATTTGCCACTTTTCTTCTATTGTGCTTTCCTTCAGATCCATCTGCCTTTCACTGATAGATCTTTTTATCCTGGATTGGTACATCTGTTTTACTATTGGTTTATTTAGTTCTTCTGTTTTTAGTTTAGTAGCTTTCTTCTCTTTCCTTTCCTCTTTGTTTTCTTCAGTTAATAATCTCATTTTGGCTATCACTAGGTGATGATTATGACGTTTAACTATATAGGATACAATGTTAAACATAGATATTGAGTGGAAGCCAAAGCCATGTTGTTCCGTTGCCCCGGATGTCTACACTGATGACCCGGAAGTTCTTTATTTAATGATCACTCTCAGTTAACCCTTTGCATACTATTCGCAAGCATTCTTGCTACACTACATCCCTCCTTTCTTTAGAATGAAATTGTGTATGATGTATATATTAAAAAATTGGGATGCAGTATTCTGAAATTAATATTTAATCTACGAAAAGCATACTCTATGCCCACAAAAAGTGGCACATAAAAGTATGATCTCTAAGAGATTCTAAACTAGTGTTGTGAGACTAGTGTATATATATGTAATTTGTGGTGTACCGCTGCACAGTGCCCTTATATTCAACTCCTAAACTGTATATTTGTTGGGCATTTTAACCATGCGGCCACTTCTAGTTACAGTGTGTTTTGTTTTTGTCTGGGTGCAGGGAGGAGAGCGTGAGAGCTCATCCATCTTAGGTGGGCTTTGCGCCTCGACTTGGTTCGTTGGTTCACTTGTGGCGATTTGATTACACGCACGCGTGATCTTAGGTGAAGGTGAAGGAGGGGCGAGTTGAGTGTCAGAGTAACCAGTGGTGTCACTGAGTCTTGGGGTATTTGACACTTTGTAATGGTCAAATTCTTTCGCCTCTTCCTCCTCTTCATTTGACAATAGCGGCATGTCAACACTGATTGCCTTGAAGAATGAAGAGTTTCGGACAATGTTTTGTTGTCCTCGTTGAGCAGTAATCATTGAGCCATTTATGTCAATGATGGTGTATGGTTTTGGGTCATAAGGTGTTGATAGTTTGTTTCTCTTTGTTTGACGGACAAGAACATTGTCGCCGAGTTGAAAGCGATGTTCTCGTGTTTGCCTGTTAATGTCTGCATAATGTTTTTTGTTTAAGTTTTCCCTTTGAGTCATTTTTGCGAATGTTTTGATGATTAGGATTTGTTTCTGTAGGCTTGCTTACAAACTCTGGGAGGTTTGTTTTCATTTTCCGCCCAGTCAGTGCTTCGTGGGGAGAAATCTTTGTTGTGCTGTGAGGCGTAGCTCGATAATGTCTCAAGAAGGTTTGCAGTTCATTTTTCCACGACTTGTTATCAGCCTCGCATGATCTGATGAATTTGTTGATTGTGCGAACAAATCGTTCAACTTCCCCATTAGCTTCTGGCCAAAGATGTGTAATTTTCCGATGCTTGAACCCAAGTTTTTTAGCGAATGTAGAAAATTCTGTAGCATTAAAGGGTGGGCCATTGTCTGATTTTAGGACGCTAGGTACGCCAAATCTTGCAAAAATACCATCCAGTTTGGTTGTCGTCACTTTGCAAGATGTTGATGTGATAACTTCAACTTCTGGGAAGCGACTGTAGTCGTCCACCAAAATGAGAAAATATTCTCCTGATGGGAACGGTCCGGCAAAGTCGATTGACACTTCATCCCATGGACGTTTTGGGAGCGGAGTCATCTTCAATGGCTCTCTTGTTTTTGCTCCTGAATACGATGCCATGCAAGGTATACATGAGTTAAGTGTTTCTTCCACCGGTGCCATAATACCTGTTTCTCCTAAATTCCCGCAGTCTCAGCGAAACAAATTTCTTTCTGATAGATGTAAATTGCCCTTCTAAATGCCTGTTTCAAAACTAAGATTTTCTCTTAAAATGCTTGATGTTACCTGGCGTTTTTAATTGACGGATGGGTAAATTATTATAAAAGATTGTGATTAACGTGCTCATTAAACGCCCAAGTGTGTTGCTTGTATGATGAGAATATAAGAAAAAATGGACACCAGCGCACTTTTAGCCATCCCTTTCATCCATACTATGGGAAAGATTTAGCTTGTGTCACGTGTCATAGCTTCAACAAAAGAAAACAAAAAAGTCACTTGATACTTTGCTTACATCACATGTTGCTGTATGAGCTAAAGAAAACAAAGGTAGCTGCTAGACGCTTTGTTCCTTATTGGTATCTTCTTCTGCCAGGGGGTCAAAACAGGATGCGGATGGTCTCCATAAAGTGCATAAAATCTTTTGCTGACTCTCCGTAGGGCCGTAGAGCTTTTCTTCCAGAGGTGCCCTGCCCAGTGAACACTAGAGCTGGGATCGCTAGGATTGACACTTAAAGTTCTAAAAACTTGAGCTCGGGCTCGACCTTGACCTTTGGCCTCTGTCAACCTCTTTCCTTAATTTGTCTAAGAAGTGGACCCATTTTGCTTTCTGAGTTTGACCTTTGATTCATAAATATTCCCTGCATTCACACACCACACAAACACTCACACACACTCATGAATATAATAATCAGTCTTTTTTGATGGCTTATGGAACCAATTTGCTATTTTAGCTCCCTCTCTATTTAAGTACCATGATGATACTGTATAAGGAGAAACAGAGTTGACTTTCAATGGTTTGACCGCAATGTGTTCACTTGCGTGCGTGTAGAACTAGGATTTTATCGGCCTTGTTTGTAGCTTGATCTAGATCTAAGCCAAATGCGAAAGCAAGCACTGATGCATCACCCACAACATCCACTGAGCTGGTAACAGCGATGATGTGAGGACGAGAGGCGTCGCCATACGCCATGTCTCCCCTCTCCCGATTGGTTGAGGCTTTAACTTCGATCCTGCGCTGCTTTAATCTTATTAAGCCAATAGGAGGCCTTGGTTAAGATCGACCTTTGAAGTCTGATCCTGGCTGCTTTGAGTTTTTTTTAGCTCGACCTTCAAAGTCCGATCCTGACTGCTTCAAGCTTTTTAGTTCAACTTCGAAGTCGGCCGGCCTTGCTCTGCTCAAGCTTTTTAACTCGACCGTACAAGTCTAATTGTGTGCAACTGGTTGCTTCGCATTTGAGGATTTACGTTTGAGTTTTTTGGGAGGAAAGATATGAATGATTGCAGATTACGGAAACTGAACAGGATATATCAAAGGCAGAGGACATGAAGGAAATAGCAACTCAGACCAAACAACCCATATATTATATAGTATAGATTACAGGGAAAATGTTCTAGATCTAATGTAGATCTAGAATAGATTAAATAAAACACCCCACCCTTTTTTCCACTGGGCTCAGATCTAAATCTAAAGCTACCGTATGTCTTCATAGGCCTACATGTAAATTCTCATCTAGAGCTAGATGCTATTAGTAGTTGTATTGTTGACTAAGCTTACTATTATTAGTTGTAGTAGATTAGTAGTATTAGTATTGTTGGTATTGCTATTGTTATTAGTAGTAGAAGAGTAGTAGCATATTATCTGTTATGGGTGTTGTAAAGAAGAAAAACCAATTGGATCCTACGTTCCAAACTATACATGTAGTAGATGCATATTTATTTCTCGACTTTCACTAGCACATATGTTGCTTTCTTTCTCATCAAAATTGTTGTTATATTGAGACTGCTGCTACTTTTGCTGCCTGTGTTATTCTTGTAATGACATAAGATCAAGCTCAATCTTGCCCACTTGAAAGATCGAAAGCGTAATTATAGGACTCCACCTATTTGATCAGAGTGAGCCAATCCTATCATTCCCTACTTGCCTGACCTGTGCCATTATAGTCACCTCTGTTCACTTCATGCTATTGAAACTGGGATACGCTCTGACTCTGTGGGCCGTAAAGGCCTTGAAGGAACTTTTAAAAACTTTCACTTTTAGCCTTATGCATAACATTTTTATTTTAAGTTCAATATTTCATTCTGATCTTACAACTCAGTTCTGTCTACAAGAATTACATTATATTTCATTTTCATCATATAAAGCTCCCCCCCCCCCCTCCCGCCTCTAATTTTGAATGATAATTATCGACAATGGAACTGTCTAAACTCTTGGGGGGGGGGGGGGGGGGGGTGTAATGGAATGAGTCCTACAACTATAGCTGTAGTGTTGTGTGTTTTGCGCGACATACCTGACTAAAATGAATCACTTTAGTCAGGTATGCCGCGCAAAACACACAACACTACAGCTATTGTTGTAGGACTCATTCCATTACAGGGGGGTGGGGGGGGGGGCACCTGGACTGGAGAGTTTGAAACCAAAAGGTTGATTTTCTGTTCTTTGCATATTCAGATAGAATGATCATTATTTATCTACAAATGTGTAAAGGATGGCTGGGTCGCCATCCTAGAAACTGATGGACACGGATTGAGATCGAAATCATTTTTATTGAGCGAAGGACAAACATCTACAATTTTGTAGGAGAAACCGGAAGAAGAACAGGATACAGTTACAATAACAACAATCCAATTCATACATTTTATGGGTTGAAGAGCTACACTTGGAGTGATTAGAATAAACAATAAAGTATACACACAGGGTAACAATTATAACACCCATACAGGATACATAGTCCATACCTCCTAACACCCCCACTTAATTTTAGCCTGTGGGCTTGATTTATCAATTTTTAAAATTTTACTTAACATTGTCGACAGTCAATGACAGTGACAGTATTCTCAATAAAAAGAGCGAATACTAGAATTTTACTTCAAATAACGATTACTGCTAAGAACTGATTGTACACAACATTAATTGTGAAACTTTTATAAAGATTCATTGATTAGATCTCTTAACCAAAACAGAATAAAAATAAATTTAAAGAGCAGTATCATACCGGTATTAAAAGAACTACTACTACTATACCGGTATCTAATTGCCCATTATCATGGAAATAAATTTGCTATTTTTGGCCTTAGCAACTGATTTTGTAAAGACATCTGCAAGGTTGTCCTCTGAGGGGATGTAAAGCAAATTCAATTTACCGTTGGAAACTTCATCCCGCACAAAGCTTCATCCCGCACAAAGTGATACTTAATATCAATATGTTTGGAACGTTGATGGTGGACAGGATTTTTGGCTAATGCTGTCGCACCCTGATTGTCACAATAGACTGAAAATTTGCTTATTTCCTACCCTGTCATGTTCTTAAGTAACGAGCAAAGAAATTTTCCCTCTTGTGTTGCAGCTGTAAGAGCTATATATTCAGCTTCGCACGTAGATAGTGCTACAGTTTGTTGCTTTTTTGATTTCCACGAAATCAATGGACCACCATGTCCGAGTTGAACCCATATCCGGTTATGCTGTGCCGATCTTCTGAATTTGCCCAATCGGCATCACAGAAACCAATCAGCTCAAGTGGTTGATTTAGTTTTCTAAAAGTCAATTTTTGATTTGCTGTACCCTTGAGATACCTCAAAACATGTTTGGCCATAACCATATGGTACGTATCTGGGTTTTTCATGAACTGGGACAATTTGGTTACTATGAAAGAGAGATCAGGTCTGGTGGCTGTCATAACATAAATCAATCCACCAATGATTTCCCTGTACCTTCTTGCATCTTTCTCAGAACATAGCTCATTATTCAGCTTATTGGTGTTTAATTCACCAGGGGTGTATTTGGCTTTGCAGTTTTCCATCTCAAATCTTTTAAGCAGTTTTTCAATGTAATGGTTTTGAGACATTGTAATTGAAATTTCATCTTTCCTTTGATCAAATTCAATTCCAAGGAAATAGGACAGTTCTCCCAAATCCTTCATGTGGAACTTTGTTTTTAGATTGCTTTTGACATTTTCCACTGCTTCTTTGTTTTGAGATGCAATAAGCAAGTCATCCACCCATACAATGAGTATCAAATGGTTTTCATCAGATTCTTTGACAGAGTTATCTGGCTTCACATAAACACATGGATCAGATAATGACTGAGAAAATCCTTGTTCAGTTAGATGAACATGTAAAGTCTGATTCCAGTTTCTCCCACTTTGCTTTAATCCATACAAAGATTTCTTTAGCCTGAAGACTAGCCTTTGGAGAGTGTCATCTTTTATTTCAAAACCTTTGGGTTGTTCAATAAAAATTTCTCTGTCAATGGGAGCATTTAGGAATGCAGCTTTCACGTCCATCTGATGAACAGTCATATTATTCTGAACAGCTAATTGCATTAGAGTTCTGATGGAGGTCATGCGTGCCGTGGGAGAGAATGTCTCCTGATAGTCAATATCAGGGATTTGAGAGTAACCCTTCGCTACAAATCTTGCTTTGTACTCAATTTCTTTATCAGGATTTTCTTTCAATGAGTAAACCCATCTTCCCCCACTATTTTCCTGCCTGGAGGTAAAGGTGTAAGCTCAAAGGTGTCATTCTCTCTCAGAGCACGCATTTCTCTATTTATTGCCTCTTGCCATTTTCCTGCAGAGAGACAAGAAATTGCTTGGCTATAGGTTGTAGGGATATCATTTACAACAAAACAATAATGTGGAACAAGTACATTCAATAAATGATCATCAACTTCATTTTCAATGTAATAATCATCCAAATATTTAGGTTTTGACCTTTTTCTATTTGGTCTTTCATTTGAGTTGTATGTCAAATGTATCATTATTTGTCCAATTTTCATCTGACATGTTCAGGTCAGTTGAGGGTTCAAATGTGTTGTTCTTGTCATCTGCATCATTATCAGCAGGACGAATGTCATTTTGTGGTTGTCTGATGATAGTAACATTCTGATCATCATCATATTCATCTGCTTGGTCATTAGTAGCAGGGGTTCGAAACCAAATTCTACAACTCTGACCTTTTTGACTGCACCTTTCTCTGGAATATAAATCAAGTAAGCTGGGCTACGCTTGTCATATCCCACAAATACACTTTTCTCGCTTCTGTTGTCTAACTTCTTTGGATTTTGAATGTAGGCATAACATGTGGTACCAAATGGGTGCATGTTAGAAATGTTTGGTTTTTGTTTAGTAACCATTTCAAATGGTGTTTTCTTTGTCCTGTTGTTATAACACCTGTTCCTATTATAGGCAGATGCCATAACAGCATAAGACCAAAGGTTTTTCGGTAAACCTGATTGTTGCAGTAAACACCTGGCCATTTCAAAAATTTTACGCCAGTGACGTTCAGCAGTCCCATTTTGATGGGGGCTGTATGGACAGCTTGTTTCGTGTTTAATTTTGTTTTCTATCAACAAACTTGCAAACATTTCAGACATAAATTCACCACCTCCATCGCTTCTTAGTCTTTTTACGTTGCCAAATGGAGCAATGTCTGCCAGATACATTTTGAAGGCTTTGACTGAGTCGGATTTGTTTTTCATACAATAAACATTGGTTAAATTTGAAAAATCATCAACACAAATCATAACGTATCTAAATCCATTGATTTCAGCAGGATCGATCGGTCCAGCTAGATCACAGTGAACAAGTTCAAATGTTTCTTTTGCTCTAACATCAGGGTTTCTATTCCTGCTTTGGGTCATCTTCGACAGGATGCAGGTCTCACACTTCATATTCTTAATGTTGGTTTTCTGTGAGATTTTCATGCCATTTACCATTGGTTCAAGTTTCAGAATATCATCAAAGTTGCAATGTCACATTGTTTTGTGCCATTCATTGAGTGTGCGAGTTGAACATTGGTGATTAGTAGTGGCACATTTTGTAGTATGGGCACATAGATCTAAATAATAAAGATTGCCCTTTTTATTTATCCTGAATTGTGAATTTCCACATGATAATAATCCACTTTTCTTATTGAATTGAATCACAGATGAATCAGCTCCCTTCTCCATTGCAGCTGATACAGAGAATATATTCTGAGTGAAAGTAGGCACAAATAAAGAATCTTCTAAAATAACATCATGATCCACACCATTGGTGTCACGAAGTGAAATTTTGGCATCTCCTTGGCCTTGTGCAAGGTTATTAATCCGTCGGCCATCTGCTAACTCGATTGTGTGGTTTGCAGGTAGAAATGATGATTGAAAATTGACGAATTTTTCTTTTGTCGTTGATTATGTGGCACGAGGCTCCACTGTCGACAAGTATTATGTTGTTGGGGTGATTCGTATCACTGATTTTCGTAGGTCCACCGTTTGCACCGTAGACATTGGGGTGATTTTTGTCGTCGTCGTAATGATTGACGGAAAAGTGGTAGTATGCACTTTTACTTTGATCATTTTCGCTTTCATGTGCTAAGGCTTTGGCAGAAGTTTTGTGTCTATTTTTCCGACAAAATGCTGTATCGTGAGTTTTTGATTTACAATTTTCACACCATCTTTGTTGTAGATTCCTGCATTGTTTGGTGTTGTGTGAATTTGATTTGCAATGCGTACACCATTTTGATGAGGCAGCATGTGGTGGACGGCGTGAATCATCGTACTTCTGGTACGGGCGTTTGTAAGTCGAAGAATTTATGCTAAGGACAGAAATGTCACTTTGAAGTTGAACGTTCTCCTCTTGATTTGAAGACTTTCTTTGCATTCCCCGAACGACTGATTTCTCTCGTTGATTGGTCACTGTAATAAATGGTTGATATTGCTTAGGCAGTCCTTTCAACACCATAGCAATTAGAAGTGAGTCACTTATATTTTCTCCAGCTTGCTTGAGAGCCGATGATGCCGTCTCTGCTCTGATGATGTTGTCGGTGATTGATTCGTTAGGATGGTTAACAAGCGATGTCAATTCATTGTACAGCGTAATTATCCTTGCTGTGCCTTTTGGCCGGTAGTGTGACCGTAGGATTCGTAAGGCCTGTCTTCCGTCACCGTTCGCGTCCCTTAATATTAAAGAGAGGGAACGGTCATCGAGCAGTTGAACTAGCTCGGCATACGTTTCTTCGATTTTACTACGATCGATCTCAGCAGTCTGAGCAGCATCATTGTCGATGTCTTTAAGGACGTCATACAAACCACGTATCCTCATAAGAGCAAGGAACTTTGCTTCCCATAGCTCGTAGCGTCTCTCATCACCATTGAAGGTGATGTTCCTGGGCCCATAACCTGTAAAGGATGGCTGGGTCGCCATCCTAGAAACTAATGGACACGGATTGAGATCTAAATCATTTTTATTGAGCGAAGGACAAACATCTACAATTTTGTAGGAGAAACCGGAAGAAGAACAGGATACAGTTACAGTAACAACAATCCAATTCATACATTTTATGGGTAGAAGAGCTACACTTGGAGTGATTAGAATAAACAATAAAGTATACACACAGGGTAACAATTATAACACCCATACAGGATACATAGTCCATACATCCTAACAAAATGTATGGCAGAAAAATGTCCATATGATGTATATAATATTTTTTTATCTTCAGCTAGTGCAAGATTTTCTTACAGATAATGTGAAGATAGAAAGTTCAGGACCTCTAGCCAAAATGTCACAACTTTATGCTGGTGAGCAATTCTTTTTACTTAATAATTATTTATTGCTCCGGTGTTCAATTGCTATTGAGGCAGTTTTTAAAAGTAAAAAAAATATTTTAAAAATTCAAAATAGTTTAAAGAATTATAAAAAAAAAATTCTGTGAAGTCTCACAAACATAATTTCTGACAACTACTTAATCAAATCTTAGATAAAAGTCTTTAAACTCTACCTTTTATTTTGATAAATGGTTTTGATTTAACGATATTCAGGAATATGGTCCACTTTAAGATTGCTTGTAGTTGTAGATTGCATTTAGATTTTTAGGAAGATATATGTAAATAAGAAACATTAAATAAAACATGGCAAATATAAAACTGATAGAAATTTAGTACCTTATTGAAAGAACAATCCAAAAGTAGATAATCAAAGCTTATGGTATTGTTATGGTGGTATTACACCAATGGAAAGAATATATATGTGTTTCTTTTATTCTGAATACTACATTAATTACTGTTATACCAAAAACATCCTGCAATGTATTGCATGAGCCCTGTTTTAGTCCCCCTGTGGTGTAACTGCTGATTGACTCCTTACCTAGGTCAAGTGTCGGCCAACCAGCAGTGGATTGTTTACCAGTTGCGTCTAGTTTACTGCATACCTTTTTAATTTCCTCATGGATGCTATTTTTGCTTATTATACCAGCTTCTTCATCGAAATCTAGACGACTATTGTTGTTATCTTGAAAGTCACTTTTTTTAATTGTAGTTTTTTCACAATCAGCTATTTGATGACACAAAACTGTATTACTTTGTTTGAATTTCTCAATAGCATTCCCATCAACTTCTTTTAAAATCATTGCCTTCAAATTGCAATAAAAACCCTGCAAATCAAAATGTTTGGCAGCGAGTAAGTTAGTAGAAACGCTGGCAATATTTAACTTTTGCATAAGTTTTTCTGTCTCAAGTATTGATGTGTGTCTCTGTTATTCTCTAATGGCTTTATAATCCACAAGCTTTTAAATTGATGTCTATTTATCGTCCCCTAGCATCGTTTTGGGGTATAAAGGAAAGTGTCCAGCATCTGCTTGAGGCCGGTGCTAGTAAGTTGTTTTTCTATATTTTCGTATTTGTTACTTTGGATAATTTGTTGTTCAGTTGATAATTTAAAGCTAAATTTTATTATTATTGAAAAGGATTTGCTCTGATTTTTTACTCATACTGATAATTAAATTTATTAATCAGATAAGATGCTGAGGAAAGAAGAATAAGAAGCCTCCCCCCCCCCCCCATCCCTTTCACTAGAGCTCACTACCAAGCTAACTATGCTCCTTCATTCAGTTTAGCAATATAGTTTCACGTCATTATTCGTTCCTTCTGACTCAGTGATATGGGACTAAAAGTAATTTCCAAATATTTTTCTTTCATGAAATGTTCTTTTGTAATTGTTAAGGTGTTATTCATGTGTTGGAGTTTTTAGTTTATTATGTTCATGTATCATATGCATGATAATACATTGTATTCACATAGTATGTGTTTCTTTTGTTCAAACTTCAAACAGATCCAAATTTGCAAAATCCTGGCACATTATGGACTCCTTTGCATGCTGCAGCTTTTCATGAACATGGTCCTGTAAGAAGCATTAGTTTTGTGAAACGAAACTGTCCAAAGTCATACTTGATGAATGAAAATTTAAAAAATTATTGAGGAGAAGCCGGGCAGTGGACAGGTAGGCACCTGTACGGGAGTAAATGATCCCGCCCTCCCTCCAAGAGTCTCCTGCTGCCTTGCAGGTAGGTCTTGGCTGACCAAAGGCTAAGGGAGTTAACCCTCAAAGAAAACAACCTGTTGCCTTGCAGGCCAGTCTTGACTGACCAAAGGCTAAGGGAGTTAACCCTGACAGAAAATAACAACCTGCTGCCTCGCAGGCTGGTCTTGAATGACTAAAGGCTAAGGGAGTTAACCCTGACAGAAAATAACAAGGCCTGGTAGGGGGCCTCCAGGTGGCAGTCCCACCATCTACCTAGGGTACAGTGGGCTGATCCCTGCTTATCCAAAACCTAACAGATTCAGAGAAAAAGTTAATATTATATAACCGGCTTGATCTTTCGAAGATGAACTTGGAAATGAATACGGACTGTGATGTTTGGAACATGGAATGTTAAGGCAATAAATGGAAAAGAGTTAGAATTAGTTGAAGAAATGGAAAAATTTTGGCCATTACAGAAACAGAAAAAAGGACAAGGAATGGAAATTGTAGGACCGAATCATATTTTAATCTTCTCAGGAGTAGATGTCAAAGATAGAGCTAGAGCAGGAGTAGGCCTCCTAGTGCATAAAAGACATGAAAAGCTACTAGAAAGTTGGAAATTTATACGCCCACGGCTATTAGAGGTAAATAGTAAACCAAAGGAGAAGAAATTAAATTATCAATAGCTTATGCACCAAACAAAGACCTAACTAAAGAAGAAAAAGATGTCTTCGAAAATGATTTATACATAGCTACAGAGAATCTTAAACCCAAACAGGAACTAATGCTTTTAGGAGATTTGAATGCTAGAGTAGGCAACAATGTAGAAACGTCAGGAGGAGTGATAGGTAAAGAAGGAGAGACAACAACTTCTCCAAATGGAGAGAGACTAATAGATTTTTGCCTAAAGAATAACATGAAAATAGCCAACACCTTTTTCCTCATAAAGATATCCACAAATATACAAGAATAAATGAAGACAGGTGTGAAAAGTCAATGATAGACTACATAATAGTTAGCAGCTCCCTTTTTACAATACAATGGATGCTAGAGTAAGCAGAGGAGGAGAAATATTTAGTGATCATCACCTAGTGATAGCCAAAATGAGATTATTAACTGAAGAAAACAAAGAGGAAAGGAAAGAGAAGAAAGCTACTAAACTCAAAATAGAAGAACTGAATAAACCAATAGTAAAACAGATGTACCAATCCAGGATAAGAAGATCTATCAGTGAAAGGCAGATGGATCTGAAGGAAAGCACAATAGAAGAAAAGTGGCAAATATATAAAGAAACACTCCTCAGTTGTACTGAAGAGGTCTGTGGTAGGAAACAAATTAAAGGAGATGGGAAAAGGACAGCATGGTGGAATGAAAATGTCAAGACTAAGATCAAAGAAAAAAGAAAGATGCCTGGAAGAAATACTTGCAAAGAAGAGACCAGAGGAAAGGATAGATTGTGTGAGTAAAAGAATTATCACCAAAGAGGAAGTGAGGAAAGCAAAACAGGAACAATGGGAAGAGTTTGGACAAAGACTTCAAGAAAGCTATCAAAGAAATCAAAAGCTGTCCTGGGATGCAATGAAGAGCATGAGAAACACTAAAGTATGCCCAATATGACAAATTAAGAATGCCAAAGGAGAAATAATGAAAGAAGACAGCGAAATCATGGAAACATAGAGAAAGCATTTTCCACAATTACATAATCCCTCCAGAACGTATGAAACAAGGAGTAAAGATCAATTAGGCTTTTTTTCTTTATCAGTTCCCATTCTACCTTTCGGTGTATGGGTTCAGATGCCCGAGATGATCTTTCTCCAGGATGCCCTACCCTGGCATTTTCTGTTTCCTTCCAAAAAAAGTTAAATTTCTATGCTTCTATGCCTCAATTATATTTTTTCCCCACTTTCTCCAAGGTCTGCCTTTTGGTCTTTTACCTTGGGCTTTAGCACTGTATACTGATTTAGCTATTCTATTGTCATTCGTTCTGTTTACATGCCCAAACCATCTCAATTGACTTATTTCTATCTTAGTTTTTATGCTGTCTGCTTTGGAAGGATCTCTTATTGTTGTGTTTCTGATTTTGTCTCTTTTAGTTTTCCCTACTACTCTTCTTAGATATTTCATTTCAGCTGCCTGTACTCTACTGTATTCTCTACTGTCTAAAGTCCAGATTTCGTTGCCATAGAAGAGCGTAGGGCAATAAATTGTATTATATACTGCCATTTTGGTTTTTGTTGACAATTCTTGCTTACCTACAAATGCGTTTCCTAGATGATTATATATTGCACTTGCCTTTTGGATTCTCTGGCTGATTTCTTCTCTTAGTTTTCCCTCTGAGTTAATCATTACTCCTAGATAATTGTAGCTTTGAACCTGTTCTAAATACTCCCTGCCCAATTTAATATGTTGTGTTTTAGCTTTTCTAGTTACTAGCATTATTTTGATTTTCTTTGCATTTACTCTCATTCCTCTTTTATTTAGTTCAGTGTTCATAATGTTGATATTCGACTGAAGGTCACTTTCTGATTTTCCAAACAGAACTAAATCATCGGCAAATGAAAGCATTGATACATTTACTGGTTTGAGCTTCCACATACCTACATTCCTTTTCTTCATTTTTGAGGATACCTTTGCGACTGAATTCTTAAATTTGATAAACAAAAGAGGAATTAGGTTACAACCCTGTCTTACTCCTATATCTACATCAAATTCTGCAAATATGTTTACAGCTAACTCTCACTGCGCATGTTGATTTATTGTAAAAACTTTTAATGGCTTCTATTAAATTTTGCTCTACATCGTGTTCTTTTAAGGAATGCCATAGTTCATACCTCCTGACAGTGTCAAATGCCTTTTCAAAGTTACTAAAACACAGGTACAAGTCAATGTTTCTCTCAAGGAATGCTATTATTTGTCTAATTGTAAATATGGGGTCTTGTACACTTCTTCCTGGTCTAAATCCACTCCGATGCTCTTCAATCTGATCCTCTACTCTTTTCCTTAGTCTCATTTCAAGCATATACTTTTCCTGGAACGCTAAGTAGTGATATCCCTCTATAGTTTGAGCATTCCATAGTTGATCCTTTCTTATGTATTGGTACTACCATTCCCTTTTTCCAGTCCTCTGGCACCTGTTTGGACTTCTGTGCTTGTTGGCATATTGCATGTGTTAGTTTGTGTGCCTCTCTCCTTGGTTTTTAATCATTTTTGGATAAACTTGATCTGCTCCTGGGGCTTTTCCTTATTTCACTTTTCTTATAGCTGTTTGGATTTTTTCCATTGATATATCTACATCTTCAGCTGTCTTCTCTCTATTACTTGATACTCTTACTAATTGATCTTTGCTCCTTGTTTCATGCGTTCTGGAGGAATTATGTAACTGTTGAAAATGCTTTCTCCATGTTTCGATGATTTCGCTGTCTTCTTTCATTATTTCTCCTTTGGCATTCTTGATTTGTCGTATTGGGCATGCTTTGGTCTTTCTCATGCTCTTCATTGCCCCCCCCCCCACCAGAACAGCTTTTGATTTCTTTGATAGCTTTCTTGGAGTCTTTGTCCAAACTCTTTCCATTGTTCCTGTTTTGCTTTCCTAACTTCCTCTTTGGCGATAGTTCTTTTATTCACGTTATCTATCCTATCCTCTGGTCTCTTTGTTTGCATGTATTTCTTTCAGGCATCCTTCTTTTCTTGATCTTAATGTTGACATTCTTATTCCACCATGCTTCTTTTCCTATCTCCTTTAATTTGTTTCCTACCACAGACCTCTTCCGTACAACTGAGGAGTGTTTCTTTATACATCTGCCACTTTTCTTCTATTGTGCTATCATTCAGATCCATCTGTCTTTCACTGCTAAATCTTTTTATCCTATATTGGTATACCTGTTTTACTACTGGTTTATTTAGTTCCTCTATTTTGAGTTTAGTAGCTTTCTTCTCTTTCCTTTTCTGTTTCTTTTCTTCAGTCAGTAATCTCATTTTGGCAATCACTAAGTGATGATCACTAAATATTTCTGCTCCTCTGTTTACTCTTGCATCCAATGTACTGTAAAAAGGAGCTGCTAACTATTATGTAGTCTATCATTGACTTTTCACACCTGTCTTCATTTACTCTTGTATATTTGTGGATATCTTTATGAGGAAAAAAAGGTGTTGGCTATTTTCATGTTATTGTTTAGGCAAAAATCTATTAGTCTCTCTCTATTTGGAGAAGTTGTTGTCTCTTCTTTACCTATTACTCCTCCTGACGTTTCTACATTGTTGCTTACTCTAGCATTCAAATCTCCTAAAAGCATTAGTTCCTGTTTGGGTTTAAGATTCTCTGTAGCTATGTATAAATCGTTCTTCGAAGACATCTTTTTCTTCTTTAGTTACGTCTTTGTTTGGTCCATAAGCTGTTAATAATTTAATTTCTCGTCCTTTTGGTGTAATATTTACCTCTAATAGCCGTGGGCTTATAAATTTCCAACTTTCTAGTAGCTTTTCACGCTTTTTATGCACTAGGAGACCTACTCCTGCTCTAACTCTATCTTTGACATCTACCCCTGAGAAGATTAAAACATGATTCGGTCCTATGTTTTCTATTCCTTGTCCTTTTTCTTTGTTTCTGTAATGGCCAAAATATCTACTTTGAATTTTTCCATTTCTTCAACTAATTCTATCTTTTTTCCATTTATTGCCCTAACATTCCATGTTCCAAAAATCACAGTCCGCGTTCGTTTCCAAGTGCGTCTTTGAAGATCAAGCCGGTTATATTCCTTTTACTTCTCTGAATCAGGTTGTGTTGGATAAGCAGGGGATCAGCCCACTGTACCCTAGGTAGATGGTGGGGCTGCCACCTGGAGGCCCCCTAGCAGGCCTTGTTATTTTCTGTCAGGGTTAACTCCCTTAGCCTTCAGTCATTCAAGACCAGCCTACAAGGCAACAGTTTATTATTTTCTGTCAGGGTTAACTCCCTTAGTCTTTGGTCAACCAAGACCCGCCTGCAAGGCAGCAGAAGACTCGTGGAGGGCGGGATCATCTACTCCCTGTACAGGTGATTACCTGTCCACTGCCCGGAAGTTTATCCAGAAATGATCAATAACCAAGGGAGAGAGGCACACAAACTACTACATGCGATATGGCAGCAAGCAGGGAAGTACAAACAGGTGCCAGAGGACTGGAAAAAGGGAACGGTAGTACCAATACATGAGAAAGGATCAACTATGGAATGCTCAAACTATTTAGCGTTCAGGAAAAGTATATGCCAGAATACTTGAAATGAGACTAAGGAAAAAGAGTAGAGGATCAGATTGAAGAGCATCAGAGTGGATTTAGACCAGGAAGAAGTGTACAAGATCACATATTTATAATTAGACAAATAATAGAAAAAATTCCTTGAGAGAAACATTGACTTGCACCTGTGTTTTATTGACATAGAAAAGGCACTTGACGAACTATGGCATTCCTTAAAAGAACACAATATAGAGCAAAATTTAATAGAAGCCATTAAAAGTTTTACAATAAATCAACATGTGCAGTGAGAGTAGTTGTAAAGATATCAGCAGAATTTGATGTAGATATAGGAGTAAGACAGGGTAGTAACCTAAGTCCTCTTTTGTTTATCACATTTAAGAATTCAGTCGCAAAGGCATCCTCAAAAAAGAAGAAAATGAATGTAGGTATGTGGAAGCTCAAATCAATAAATGTCTCAATGCTTTCATTCATTTGTGGTGATTGAGTTCTGTTTGGAAAATCAGAAAGGGACCTCCAGTCGAATATCTACATGATGAATAAAGAATTAAATAAAAGAGGAATGAGAGTAAATGCAAAGAAAACCAAACTAATGCTAGTAACTAGGGAAGCTAAAACACAAAGTCTTAAATTGGGCAAGGAGAATTTAGAACAAGTTCAAAGCTACAATTACCTAGGAGTAATGATTAACTCAGAGGGAAAACTAAGAGAAGAAATTAGCCAGAGAACCAAAAAGACAAGTGCAATATATAACCATTTAGGAAAGGCATTTGTAGGTAAGCAAGAATTGTCAACAAAAACCAAAATGGCAGTGTACAATACAGTCCTACTCTCCTCTATGGCAACGAAACCTGGACCTTAGACAGTAGAGTACATACAGCTGAAATGAAATATCTAAGAAGAGTAGTAGGGAAAACTAAAAGAGACAAAATCAGAAACACAACAATAAGAGATCAAACCAAAGCAGATGGCATAAAAACTAAGATAGAAACAAATCGATTGAGATGGTTTGGGCATGTAAACAGAATGAATGACAATAGAATAGCTAAATCAGTATACAGCGCTAAAGCCCCAGGTAAAAGACCAAAAGGCAGACCTCAGAGAAAGTGGGAGGAAGGTATAAAAGAGGCATTGAAGCATAGAAATTTAACTTTTTTGGAAGGGAACAGAAAATGCCAGGACAGGGCATCCTGGAGAAAGATCATCTCGGGCATCTGAACCCATATACCGAATTTAGAATGGGAACTGATAAAGAAAGAATGATTGAGGAAAAGCATGATTGATATAGAACAAAATTCTCCTTATATCATTTATCTTTTGATTTTACTTGATTTCTATAAAAGCTTCCATGGGATTGTCCATGCATTCTTCTGTGCAGCCAGCTTTTCTCCTTTACCTCTTTGTGTGAAAAAACATGAAATTTTATGATGAGTTTGAAATAAAATATTTTTTAAAAAGAGTTCTCGATATATGAACATTGGCATCAGTTGTATGTTCCATGATAATCATAGATACAAGCTTATTGTGTTTTCTTCTGTGATAGAAAATTTATACATAAAATAAGACAAGAGACAGTGCAGTCTCTGTCCGTTATCCATGTGTCATAATTAGATACTTATAAAGAAAAAAGCTCCACTATAACATTTTTAACACACCATCATCTCAGAACTAGATTGTCCTAACTATTTGACGATTTTATAGTTGTTATCATCATCAGATTTAGTCGTCAATTGAAGGAGTCGGTTCAATAGTGTGCCTATGTCCATTTTCACGAAAAAACGAGACAGATAATTCTAGGCAATAAAAGGAGATCTTGCTTCCTGAAAAGTGTGAAACTGATATGATGAAAATACATCACATTTACAACCGTTTGAAACTTGGAATTCCCAAAGTCAACCATTTTTTACATTTTTCTCTAAGTGACGTTATTGTGACTAAGACACACTATTGAAATGACCCCTTCAATTGTTTTGTCTCACAAAAATTGTAAGCAAATTTGTTTACATTTGTCACAAATTTCAATTGTAGTGTAGTTTGTCCCAACTCCAGATTCTCTTTTGAGCCTTATTCCAAATGGGCTGATGTGTGGTAAAGACATTATGAATTGGAGCTAACGATATACAGCAATGATTTTTGTGGAGTGCAATGAAATGCGATGTAATGTAATGAAGAAAGAAAAGAATAATGTTAACTTAATTACTTATTGCTTTGAAAACTGGTGGCAGGTGGAGCAAGAGAACTATTGACCAAGTAATTTTTTATTTACATATGCATTGCCATGTAATTGTTATGGCAACTGTAAAGTTTTAGAAATACATCAGAGTTTATACCTTCCTCGTTATTATTGCTCGAAAGATTAACAATTTGTTTTCTACTTTTTCTTTCAAACACAGGTGGTAATGTTGCTTCTGGAATATGGAGGACAACCAGAGCTGCCTGATGCGGAAGACAGGTAATTCTTTTGATGTATTTGTATTTCAAAATATCTAGTCTTTTTATTGTTTAGTGATGTATCATTCAAGTGTGGTGTTATCATAATTGCAGTGACCATGTTTCACTCTGAAAATGCGGCAAAATTTAGCAAATATCATAAGAAATACAAAGTCTTTTGATAGCATTAGCTTCATGAAGTGATATTGATGCATTTCAAAACAAGTACTCTGTTCAATTATGTGCTTTTTAAAAACATGTAAAGTCTTGTTGAGCTCTATAGTTACAATATGATATCATAATTTACTATATTTCATACAAATCGATTAAAAACAATTTATCCTATGGGAGCACAAAGAATTTATTTTATCTTATCTGATCTGATCTGATTTTATCTTTCCTTGCTTTTTCTTATCTTATCGTACCTCAACAATTGTATAATCATATTTTTTCCACAATTTTGTTTTGAAAATTCTTTTTCTTTTTGCCCCTTGTTTCATTTTAGAACGGCTGCAGATTTTGCTTCAGCATCTGACAAAATTTGGCCATTTTTTGCAGCTCTTGACATTGATAGGACTTCCAGGGCCGATTTAGTTCAAAAGGGAATTCTCCGACCGGTAGGTTTAATAATGAAATACAAAGATACATGAAAAGTGAAAGTAATCTTCAAAACTATAGAATAGTTGCATTGTAGTGTTGTAAAAAAACTTACAAATATTTTTCAAAATATGCTTCTGTTTTCAAAACGTTCATGGTTAACTCATTCAGACAAGGTTTAGCTCATTCAAATAAGGAACGGTTTATCTGTCTAAAATATGCTTTTTGAAGAATTTGCCTCTGAGATAAAAAGGGGGAAATCTAAATAAAGCGGGCAGTATAAATAAGCTATGATTTGATAAATAATTATTAAAGCAGTGAATAGATAAAACAAATAAATCATTTAATAAATAAAAGAAATAAAAAGAAGAAAAAAATCCCTCAGCCAATCAGTTATGTCTTCTTCTAATTTGGATATGGGTCATTTGAGCTCCACGAGAGCCCCTAAAACAACGACAGAGTCGCTTATGGCCTCATTTGGTTTCAGGGTCAGTTGCAGGTCCTGCAACTTAATTCTGGGACCCCCATAGTTACATTCGGTGAAAAGAGGTCTCCCTTTCAATAGGTAGTTCAAACCCGCTTCACGCGTTGAATAGCACATGCAATGTCACATCATTTCTGTTTCTGTTCCATGAATCTGTAAAGGGCCTATTGGCCTATCCCACAGATGGTTTCACAGTTTGAAATGAATTCTTGTAGACATTGTTTAAATTGTTCAGTGGTCTGAGTGTTTGTAATGCTAGCTGGGAGCTCATTCCATTCTGGAATTGCATGTTACACAAAGACATATTTATGTATGTCACATCTAAATTGGTATCGTTGGAGGTTGTGCCTGTTATTAGACCTCGTTCTTGGTGTATAACTGCTGAAGAATTGATGTTTGTGAATAGCAACTACAGCGTGCCATGACCAATCTGGTGAACTTGCGGCGCTGTGCTAATGTTTCCCACTTCGGGAGTCCTAGTAATTTGGTGACACTGCTGTCCTCGCACTTGTCACACTTAATAGAAATAAAAAGCATAGCAATGAAAACATCTACTCAAGATGTTAGGTTTTAATGACAACAAGGTGTTGTACCGTGAGTAGAAAAAGGTATATCACCTACCTATTTATACGCTAATTGTCAGGTTTTTCAGGAATGTGTTTTACCTTTCTCTGTTTCTCAGCTCGAGGCTTGCTTTGATAATTAAACATAGCAAATTGATTGATATATTCAGATTGAGCTAAAAATAAAGTTTTTGGTGATACGAGGAAGTTCCTTATTTCTTCTTCATAGTTGAATTGAGAGCTTTTAAAGTTTTTTGAGAGTTAAAATTACCAACATTTATATTCCATCCAAGCCCTACCAGGTATGAATAGAAAGCTCATTCAATATTCTTGCCAAAATCAACAAAATTATAATGGTAACGACCCGTCGAAATAAGTGTGAGCGTGATGATTGAAACATCAGCTTGTTTCCCATCCCCCCTCCTCTCAAGACAGCAACTATTTTCCTCTGTGCCATAGGTTCCACAACCTCGACTCTGTCTTACTTTGGAGATAAATCTAATTTTCGCACAGCTTTGATTCAAACAAAAGATTTAACCATTCAGCAGAATATTAATAAACCAATAGTTGCTGTTATGTTATATTGGGACAGGGGATTTTTTTTCGTGTCAAGGTTTCCTCGATTCGTTCGACAGGAGGAATGTTGCCAGTTTGGTGCGGGTCGATGAACTATAGGATCAGCATATTGTTTTATTAGACAAATAAAAGTTAGTTTACAACTCTATGAAACACACTATGTGGGGATTTTTTGGCGTCCTTGTCTTCTTAAAACAGTTTTCCTACCCGCTCAGTGACTTGATAGTATTTTTGGTTTATATAAAGGCAAGTATTTTATTAATTTATCACGTAGCTCGCTGCGCATCTGCTGTAAAATCACTCCCTCCTGACATAATTTCCACACTGGATTCACCCGAACGTCAATGCCAGCCGCACCTAAAAAAGCTGCCACTCGAATCCCCAACAAAAATTGACGTTAATCTATGGCACACTTGCTATTGACTCAAGCAAGTTTGCAAGCCTACGTTGATAAATAGTTGAGATATGAGCTTGCAAAAATCACAATTTTTATTTTTTGCACAAAGCCAAAACTGGCATCAATTACTCACATCTTCAAATGGACAAATCTTTGTTAATAATCAAGTTACAAATATGATTTTAGTATGTATCCATGTCTTTAGGAAACATAGTTCTACACAATGAAAACATTAAAAAAAAATCAATGGGGAAAAATAATTTTGGGTTTGGATTTCCTACTTTCAATGCCAAAGCTCGCTTAGCTCCCTTTTGGGGGCAGGTTTACTGTTGGTCTTTGAGGGTTTTATTGAGTAGTCATTTGTTAATTTATTGTGTGATGACCTATCTATCTTATGTTACTTGTTTATTAAGCAGATAAGAACATTTTGTTTTCTTTTGTTCATCACACAGGGCTCTGGCATGGAAAGTCACAGAGATCCTGGCTATGGAATAAATCTGGTAATCCCATACAAAAGTGTTTTTTTTTTTAATCTTTAAATTTGAATGGTGGTGCAAGAAAATCAGTCATAATGCTAATTTTTTCAAAACTTCATTTGTCTTTGTCTTGAGTGAACAAACCTTCTTAAGTAAAAAAACTGTAAAGTTCCTTCAAGGGCCGTAAGGCCCTATAGAGTCGGAGCTTATCCCAGTTTCTATAGCGTGAATCGAAACAAGTGACAATAATGACCTCCTGGCCAGGACATTAGTCTGACGCAGGTTTTTCATTTGCACCTGGGTAGTGTGGGGAAAATGCATGTTAAATGTCTTTCCCAAGGAACACAACGTCGGACCTGGCTTTTCTAGGATTCGAACTCGGGACCTCATGATCCCCAGCACCTTCTTAAGTATTTTGTAATAATGAGGGAAAGGCATAATTTGAGAAAATTGTCATTTAAGTTAGGCCTGGATATCTAGAGATTATTTTTACAGTATATCTATTGTCTACACTCTATCATATGTTCATTTCTTAAGAAATATTAGATCTGAATTAGATCTAGATCTTGGTTTAAACATTTAAAAAAACCGAAGCATAGATCTAGTTGAGTTTATGTAGGGTTAAATCTACTAACATTTTGTAATCAACATTCTGACGTAAGAATGTACACAGCATTGCTGGAGTGTCGAGGTCGGATATATTAGGAAACACATTCAAATTTTGAACAGCTCTTCCAAAATGTGATAATTGGAAGATATCTGGTTGTTAAAAAATTTGTAGTGATCTTGAGCTCGAGTTGCAAAGATTTTGATGCGATTCACAGCAAAACCGAAGATCTATTTTCCGACTTTCGTTTTACTGGATGTCGTGTATGTTTACAGTACATACTCAAATCAAGTGAGAAATATTCATATGATCTCTAGTTCATTGATTAGAGGAGAATCTGACCTAAATTGTAGTACGTCACAAGGCCTAGTGTCAGTGACTGCCAGACTTGAGATCATGAGGTCCCGGGTTCGAATTCTAGCAAAGCTAGGTCAAATGTTGTGTTCTTTTGGACCCAAAGTGCAAATGGGTACAAGCATTAGCTTGGGAGAAAAAATTTATGTCAGACTAGCATCCTGTTCAGGAGGTGATTATTATCACTTGTTCCATTGCATGCTACAGAAAACCGGGATAAGCTTGGAGTCTATGAGCCATAACGGTCTTGAAGGAACTTTACTTACAAAGCCTAGTGTGTTTGTTAACAGTGTAGGATGTTGTGATTAAAGGATAGCTAATGAATTGCTGTTTGGGGACTGCTGGTAGCTACCGATCACGTTTTTGTTTTTGATCAAAGAGGTGTCCTCACAAAATGGTAAATTGAACACATTTATAGTTTGAGCTCATTAAAAACTTTTTCTGAGGTGATTGAAAACATATTTGAGAACGTAAATCCACCTGAATCTAAAATTACTTTGATCACTCATAATGCAAAAAAAATATGGCTGGCAACTTAGGACTGATTTTCCTGTGCCACCACACATTTGGTACATTATTTTTCCTTAATGCCATTCACTCTTTCTGTGAAGGCCAAGCATCCGCTGGGATATTTCTGCTTTCAGTCAACCAGCAAACAAATCAAACTTATTTTTGCAGGCAAAGCAAATTATTAAAAATTACTTTG
Organism: Doris montereyensis; assembly: GCA_037039925.1. NCBI lineage: Eukaryota > Metazoa > Mollusca > Gastropoda > Nudibranchia > Dorididae > Doris > Doris montereyensis. The sequence continues at coordinate 39,472 of JAXRKP010000670.1, read as the reverse complement.
AACAACACTTGTGATTTGTTTTAGAAATGTCAGTAACATATCATAAAATGGCCTCTTAATTCATGCATGAAACATAGAAAGCACATCTCTTTATGAGTAGACTGTGATACTATAGGTTTAGAACTCAGTTTTTTTACGACTTAGAGTTAATCTTCCCTTATCTAACTAATAATACAATACAATTCTTAAAACATCTCATATACTTCTTCTTGATATAATTTCACTTCAGAAAAATAATGATTTACTTTTGTTTTAACAGGCTGAATACAAACCAGGTCGTGGTCGAGGTAATGACAGTAGCAGCAACAACTATCTAGCAGCTATGAGTGGAGATGTGCTGGCAGATGATGATGATATGAACGCACAAAACTCTAGACATGGACCTCAGCCACAATATTCTTTGTGGAAATAAGGCGGCACAACTTTAAAAGATCAATGAAAAGATAGTTTTCCTTATGATGGTGTTGTTTACCATGTACAAAATGACTAGTCACGATTCTTATTTGGTATGGTAAAGTGAAGTGTGCTGCTTAAAATGCTGATTTCAGGAGTGCTTTTGCAAAGTTTGGGTTTCATTGAAAAGTTTGACCTAAAAAATATTCATATTTATTGTGGGGAGAAATGTTGAACAGCGTTACTTTTGTCTCTGACTCATGTGAAGGATTTATTTCATTTTTAAAATGGAATATTGTAATCACACAAAATGTCATTGCCAACCAGTTCTTTGACAGATAATATCTTTATTGTCTGTGAAATTGTGGACATTTGGCTTGTAAATAAATTTATCTTTGTATTTTGATCTTTATAGCTACGTTTTGTGTCTGAATAATATGTAATTGAAATACATTTTCATACTTGAATAAAATTTGGAGGACAATTGTTTTAAATGCCATAAGGATAGCCCACTTGTGAATGTATATTTTCATAGCGCTTTCTATGTCAGTTTTCAGGAAAAGGGTTTTGAATTGTCTTACTGATCCCTTGTTTTAGTTTTAATGAAGACTGTCATGTTTGTGATGTTTTACCCTAAGGTAGAAAATTTACTGCTTTTTTCTTTTTTTTTAGTTTATTGAGAAACATGGCCTTTTAAATAAATGTTTGAAAAAAAATGGTAATGAAACATGTATAAACAAAAATATCATAAAGAAAAGTGAAAAGGAAATTCTCCCTCCTCCCACCCCTCGCCTCAGGAAACAATGTCATTTTTAAAATTTCTTTGTATCTTTGACTACTAACTAAAATGTTGTATCTTAAGCACCAATCACACGTAGGCCTGTAAATGCACCCCTTTTGTATATAGAGATGTGTACATTTATTTCTCTTTGTTTTATTTTTGAAAAGAATACAAAATAGAACACTGAAATGAAAAGTATGAGATACATTGGCTATTTTACCCCTTTCTTTATCTTGGTTTTCCGCCTGCAGTTTTAGGCTCTCTGCTTTTGGTTTTGGTGTAGGCTTTTGTTGACCGTTTTCTTAGTTTTTTATTTGTTTTTTCCATAGTCCTTCAATCATAACTTTTAATTGGTTTTAAGCAAGTATACATGGCCTATGAGTCATAAGAGAAGCCAACCACTCCCCCCCCACCCTCACACCCACCCTTCACCCCATTGATATTATAAGAATTTTATTCTTCTTTTCTCCTTTGAGATTTAAAGAAAGCATGCTCATTCTGTTTATCATCTTTCAAAAGTTTATCACATTGGACAAGTGTCAAAAGACATATTAATTATATACTTACTTATTATCAGACATTGTAAATTCATTGCTTTCTTTATACAATATTGATTTAGCAACATAAATAAGAGTATTTGAATCTTAACATTAAATTCTTAACCGTTAACATGTACTGATGTTAAACACAATATCTGAAACCTGTAATGTTAAATCTTTGCTAATGCTATTGTAATGAAATGGTAGTGGCCATTGGCACATTGTCCTTGTATTAAGCCTACATCAACAGCCTACAATAATAGATACTACCTTGTTATTTAGAATGCCTTTACTCTTCTTGTTCACTTTGACAATCATATTCATTGTAAATTATAAAACTGGGAACTGTGGCTCCTAGTTTTTGTGTTGTTTTCTTGAATGATATCCAGGTTTGACTTTTTCCCTGTTCTTTAACTCAGGAATGGCCTGATCCAGATACTTTCTTCTTCTTTTACTTTGTCTTTCATAATTAATTCTTTGATGAGTTATTTCTAATCTGAATGATTTCCCTTATTTATTAATAATGCCAATTTTGATAAATGTAAATTTAATAAGCGTGCTGAAGTAAGGTTGAAAGGAAAAAAAAATTTCCTCTATCTTCGATTCTCGTTCCACAGCTTTTAACTATTTCTGTGCCAATCTTTAACTGTGCTAACATTTATCCTGTCCTTATACTTATGCTTATACCGTGACACATTAATTTCACAAGCTTTGTTCATTGAAAATTGTCATGGCTTTCATCTAATCAAGAATCATTCAACCTATTCTAGTCCTCTAGATTCATCCATTGTTCAAATCATCAAAATTTTGTAAAATGTCATGTCAGCAGGCTGTCTGTCACATTCACAGAAACTTAAACTTACCTCCTTCATACTCTGTGCAGTCCAGTGCGTCCTTGACCTTCATCATTTCAGAATGCGTCTTTAAAGGAAGCAGTGCTACTACGGTGTTTTTGTACAAAAAACAGCACATCTGCCAGCATTAAAAATGGGGTGTTTTATGGGTTGATCTTGAATGGAGGATCCTGTTATTTGAAGATTAATATCACAAAACTACAGATTTTAGGGGCATGCAGCTTGGCAACTGATCTAATAAAGAATCAAATTTGCTATTAGTTTTAGCTGACAAAAAAATTTCTATGGTATTTTGAGTAATCTTTTTTTTACAATTTTTTAAATATTTAATAGACCCTATCAAATTTTTAAATGCAGAAATAGATTCTGCAACTGAAAATGCATGGAGTTACTTAATTTTAATCTTAACTCAAATTTTACCAAAAATACAAGTGATTTATGAAATAAATGCCATATTTTAGTGCTGGTATTTTGACTTCTTTGATTTTCATAATTTTATACAAGTCTATTTGTGACATCGATGGCTGAGTGGTTAGGCTGCCGGGCTTGGGATCATGAGGTCCCTGGTTCAAATCTTAGCAAAGCTAGGTCTGGTGTTGTGTTCCTTGTGAAAGACATTCAATATGCATTTGTCCCACTCGACTCAGATGCAAATGGGTCCAAAAACTTGCTTGGAAGTTAAAACTTGTGTCAGACTAGCATCCTGTTCAGGAGGTGATTATAGTCACCTGTTCCACTTCACACTTCAGAAACCGGGATAACTTCGGCTTTATTAGCCGTAATGGCCTTGAAGGACCTTTTAATAAAAAACAGATTTGTAATTTATAGCATTCCCATATGTCTTCCATTTTGTTGTTTCATGTTTGTATTGAGCATCGAATGGCGTTGGGCACAAACTGTAGCAGTTCTGTGAAATCACTACAAGTAGTAACAGTACAACCTTTAAATCCCAGCATTTACGGTTTTGTTGTTTTGAGTTTGTGGAGATGGGGAAGAAAACTACATTGGAAGCTGTATTGTACGCTGATTTTGTCAGTTGTATAACATAAATACCTGTCAGACGTAGGCATTTTTTGAAATAATACCACTTAAAGGCATCTCTAGGTGGTTTCCTTCTACTTATATAGCCTAGAATATCTAATAAATCAACCAACCAGAAAGCTTAAATTAGAATCAAATCATTTATACTGTAGTCAAGATCTTTGGGAATAGAAGTTATAGGAAGTTTTTCTCGTTTATCTGCATATTTTTCATTCTCATTCTCACTTAATTTTTTTTTATACCAGTGATTACTATATAATACTAGAGGTATTCAATCTAAAATTCATTTTCAGAGAGAATGTACAAAATATCATTTCTGATGTCATATTGAACTAATTCTGTTTCACATTTAGTTGTCGTTAGTAACAAAGTTAATACAAGGGAAATTGTGTTTGGTTGTTGATGCAGAAGAAAAGGAGATAAAATTGAAACTTTGCTAAGATAGCAAGAAAAGACAAAAGCAATTGTTTCCTACACAATATTAAATGTGTAAAATGCTCAGGGGTTAATTTGATGATGAGCGTTATATAAAAGTATTTTATTGTTTTTATTATTGAAGCAAAATTTGATTAATTTTCTATTTCAAAGTAAATTACCATTGTTTGAATGTGTTACGGTATTTAGTTTGTATATAATGGTTTTATAGAACTTATAGAATAGGTGGCATATGCCACCCATCATAGCAACTGAACTGTTTAATTCTTAAGTATTTGTGATGTAAACTATAAACTGCAAGCCAAATCTGAGATTGTGTAATACATTAGACTGACTAGCAATGGGCTGGTTTCAGTGTAGTTCATTGCTGAAAATGAAGTTGAAATTAATCTTTTTTCATTGATTTTTTAAAAATTTTGGTACACCAAAACACTTTACTTTTACTATCAGACATACTGAATTTGAATATTGGATGTCACGGTCTGAGTTTGTGAAAGGATGACTAATGGTTAAATGTTATATTGGTAGTGATTCATCATTAGTAGTCACTAGTAGTAGTAGTAGTTGGTCTTCTTTTCATCACTTATATCTAAATAAGTTCACATTCCTATTGTTGGTATCATGGAAGCAATAAAACACTGCATTACATTGATTAACAGGGATTTACTGTTCATTCCTTTTTCTTTATTATATGATATTTATTGTAATTGTATAATTTTCTTCTGATCTCATTTATATAGTACTTTATTAAATTATGATGTTTTATGCTATTGTGTCTGCGATAAAAGATTGTTTTTAAAATAGGTTAAGTGAATTTTACATGTATCTCTATATTTTTCATTCACCTTGTATTGTTTTAACACCATTAGATCATTATGAAAATCCAAGTTATATATAGGAATTTGTTTCCTTTAATACAAGGGAATAATTTATGTCTCCCTATGACATTAACAACGATTAGATTGCGAAATATGGGAAATATTGAAAATTTAATGTACCCTATATCACTGCTCAGTATTAATCTATATTTTAAGATTAATCACAGATTTATTTATTTCCTCACAGGGCCTTAGGAGTATTATTTTTCTCAAGTTCTTGTCCTTTAAATATGAGCAATTGGAAGTAGTTTGTTGCACTGCATGATCTGTTGTCATAATCTGTCCATATCTTCTGTGATATTAAAAAATAAATAAACGTTTTATTTCTATTTTCACAATGTTTGTAACTTTTTTCTTTTATTTAAAATGAAAGTGCATAGAAAATAGGGATTAAAACAAATAAAAAACGTATGATCTCTTGAGAGGGTGTGAAGAGGAAAGATGTCAAAACTGTTTAAGTTTAAGGCAAAAAGAAAGCAATTTTATTAGATTAACAACCAGGCAAATGATAGTTTATGTCATTATAATACTTTATTATACTTTAAATAACATGATGAATACCGGTAAGGAAATAGAAAAGAAGCAAAAACTAGCGACTTTTACGTCATCTATAAGGACTTTTCCTTCACAAAAAGTAGTGAGAAGAGGAAGAGCGGAATAGGAGGAATAAGAATGAAAAACTGAAGGAATGAAAAGTTACAAGTACATTAAAAGCATAGTAGTGGAGTCAGTTAAAGCCAAAAAACACATCGATTGTGCACATTGTGGTAAAAGCATGAAACACACAGGTGTAAGAGCTTTGAAAGACGAACAAAATGTGATATAGAACCACGCTGACAAATGACAATTAAGAGAGTCAGAGTCATCTGAAAATGTCGATAAAATTGTTATGGCATATTTAAAATACAGAACACCGCATTGGTTCTCTGTCACAACTATTTTTTCAACCCTCATTATTTGTCATGTCACTAATGTGCACAAACTTGCAGTATGTACACATTCACACACACACATACACACAGACGCCCGTATCAAGATCGTGGAAAACCGGAAATAATGACGTAGACCCCCCCCCCCCCCCCCCCCATCCCCGTCCCCGAGCGAATTTGTGACTGAACATAACAGTATGAGGGCTTGTCATCCGTGAAATATGATTGTATATTTGAATTCAGCGACTCATATATTTCATAGTCTACGCGTGGAAATACAAAATTAAGTATTAGGTTAGGAGAAAATATTTTTTTGGTTAGAATTAGTCATTTAATAGGGAGGGGGGGGGGTCTACGTCATCATTTCCGGGTTTTCACGATACGGGCGTCTGTGTGTATTTGTGTGTATGTGAATGTGTGCATACTATAAGTTTTTGTGTTGAACGTGTAGATCTAGATTCACATCCACTTTTCTCCCCCAACGGCAAGCGCAGTGCCAGTGTCACTCGTGTCAGTCCCAAAGCAATACATCTTACTTTTTTCTTCTTATCGCTCTACGCAACCCCAACCATTAATTTTTTAGTCACATTCTGCCGGCAGAGCACATGGTTACAGCACGTCTCAGAAACACTGCAAGCTTCATCAGAAAACCTAACATTTGTAGCTTTCAATGCTGTTGCCACAGAAAATGAAGCATGGGACATTTCGATAATCATTATGTTACCCATGTGGTATGACAGTGCCAATCATATCGCCACCGTGAAGCATTGTATGGATGTAATTAAGAGAGCTGTTAAATATCTCAACCCAGGACAGACACCAGTCATTGCCGTTGAACAACCATTATACGCGCTTTCCAAACAGGTTCAATGGACGTGGCCAGGGGAATGTCGAGAAAACAAAATTGATATATTTCTTGGTGGGTTGCATATAGAGATGGTCTTCTTAACATGGTTGGATCTGTACTTGGCGGAAGTAAATGGACCGAGGCGATAATAAAGCCTGGAATGTGTGGGCCTGGTACAGCAGGTTGAATGTTGACAGCTTCTCATCTCAAGCGTTGCAGGCATGCGCATGAAATTATCGCCGATGCTCTTTATTGGCCCCAACAAGCATACATTTGGGCAATTGACGATGAAACAATTAGAAACGACAAAGCTTTCGAAATATGGTACAAGGAATCAAAGGAATGTCGTGGAACATTTTTCAACTAGTCACTGATCCTTAAAAAAACTGAGCTCATGATCTTAAAATTCATCAGATCAGTAAGAGAAGGTGGTGTTGAATTATATGTAGATTCACTTTATCAATTAACACCTTTGCTGTTTGCCATGGACCACACAAATTACACACGATGGCTGAAATTCTCTGTCAGCTACAAACTCAAAAAAATCCCCACTGAATGGGGCTGGATTCTCAACGACAATAGCATTGCTCCATTCTGGACACCTATGCCTGCAGCATCCAAATCCTACCAGGAACTAATCAAGCGCGGCTGTCGTAAAGTGTGTAAAACAACCAGTGGCTGCAGGGATGCATTACCTTGTACACAAATGTGCTTTTGTGGAGGGTTTTGCAAGTAATTAGGTAAAAATAAGATTTGTGTACAGCGATGTACCAAATGTACATTTTTATGTGTGTTTGTTTATGCGCTTATGTCTGTGTGTGTGTGTGTGTGTGTGTGTGTGTGTCTGTGTGTGTGTGTGTATCTGTGAGTGACAAAGTAATGCTCTTAAAGTTGATGTATGATCAGTTTTGTAGATTCCGGTGCTGAGTAAGATATTTTGCGTTCTTATGTAATTAGGTGACTTTTTTTGTAAATAAGGGTATAATTTTAAACAAATAACAATCACTTACCTTGGCTAGAAGACTCTCTTACATATGTTTTCCTCTTCACAATTTCATATTAGTTTAAATGTGAAATAAGATTAACGCTAACAATTTGTAACACTCATCAGCAAACAATGGGATCTTGTTTTCTGTATTGGTTAGTCTAATGGTCAGTTCAAGACTTATTATTATCGTTTTGTCGTCTTCATTGTGAAGTATAAGCAAACCGAAGACTTAATTCCAATTTTCTGTTTAAATCTTGCTTATTTGTTCAATTGGTCAATTAGTCAATTTAACCGGACGTTCAGAAATACTGGTCACACGATCATCATAGTGTTTGCTCTTGACAATGTTAATTTATGATAAACTTACTCTGTCCTTCCATAACACATTCACACACGTTGTTCTCAAATTTTGGTCAGTCTAAGAAGTTTTTTTTCTCTATAAATACAATATAAAGTGGACGTGTTACTGGCCAGTCTTGTCATTCGCGATAAAACGATCACCATAGTCATAGCACGTATCAGTAATAAGTTATGATAAATTACTCTGACCTTCCATGAGACATTTATTAACGATCAAGAAGATTTTTTAATATACAGATAAAGTGGACATTTCACTGGTCAGTTTTAGTTTTTCATTCACGGTCAAATGGTCATCAATGTTTGTCAATAGTGAGCTATGATAGCTTTTCAATAAAAACGTTTATCGACGATAATACGTTGTTCTCAGAATTTGGTTAGCCCAGGAAGTTTTTTTAAAACATACAAATAAAGTGGACATTCCACTGGTCAGTTTTGTTAATTCACGGTCAAACGGTCATCATAGTCTTTGCGCTTGTCAATAATTAGTTATGGTAAATTTACTCTGCCCTTCCAGGAAGCATACACGTTGTCCTCACAGTTTGGTCAACTCAGGAAGTTTTTTTACTATACAAATATAGTGGACATTTCACTGGTCAATTTTGGTCATTCAGGGTACATTATCAGGGTGGTTTTATATCAACGATCGTTTATATTTATATCGGTATTAGCTAAAGAAATTGCCAAGTTTGGTGCTTTACCACAATTTGCACATTTTTTGCATTAACTAACTTCACTAAAGGGAGAGTGTAACAAAACAAAAAAGTTAATTAACAATCTTCGATAAAAAAAAGAAATCGAACTGTAACTTTCTCTCAGACTTGCTCCGCCCAACATTGCCCCTCATATACACCCTCAAAAAGATAAACATAAAATTAAAACAGAACAAGATTTGCCATCAGCAGCAAGAGCGCCAATCCTGTGTCTCTTGTAAGACAATGTGACGAATGAGACAGGAGGAAGCCACAGCAGAAATGTCGAGGCAAACCTCAAAACATCAAAAAAAATCCCCAACCCATCCAAACCAAGAAATACAAAATAACTATTGGAACCCTTATATAACAGTAGTGCTGTGGTTATGAGTCTAATCTCCACTGTTAGTAGTTATAGCTGATTCCTGTCAAAAACAGGATCAAATAAGATAATGAGCAACAAATCATCCTGCCGGTTACAGACCTCTCTGTGTGTGTGTGTGTCTGTCTCTCTCTCTCTCTCTCTCTCTCTCTCTCTCTCTCTCTCTCTCTCTCTCTCTCTCTCTCTCTCTCTCTCTCTCTCTCCTCTCCCTCTCTCTCTCCTCTTTCTCTCTCCTCTCTCCCTCTCCCCCTCTCCCCTTTCCCTCTCCCTCTCCCTCCCCTCCCCTCCCCTCCCCTCCCCTCTCACTCTCTATCCCTCTCCACCCTCTCCCTCTCCCTCTCCCTCTCCCTCTCCCTCTCCCTCCGCTCCCTCTCCCTCTCTCTCCATCTCCGTCTCCCTCTCCCCTCCTCCTCTCCCTCTCCCTCTCACTCTCCCTCTCCCTCTCCATCTCCCTCTTCCTCTCCCTGTCCCTTTCCCTCCCTCCCTCCCTCCCTCCCTCTCTCTCTCTCTCTCTCTCTCTCTCTCTCTCTCTCTCTCTCTCTCTCTCTCTCTCTCTCTCTCTCTCTCTCTCTCTCTCTCTCTCGCTCCCTCTTTCTCCACCCTATCTCTGTCCCAGTGTGGGTCTTTCTGTCCTGTATTATTATTATTATTATTATTATTATTATTATTATTATTATTATTATTATTATTATTATTATTATTATCATCATCATCATCATCATTATTATTATTATTATTATTATTATCATTATTATTATTATTATTATCATTATTATTATCATTATTATTATTATCATTATTATTATCATTATTATTATCATTATTATTATTATTATTATTATTATTATTATTATTATTATTAGTATTATCATTATTTATCATTATTATTATTATTAGTAGTATTATTATTATTATTATTATTATTATTATTGTTATATTTATTATTATTATTATTATTATTATTATTATTATTATTATTATTATTATTATTATTATTATTATTATTATTATTATTATTATTATTATCATCATGTTACAACGGTTTCGTCCAAGCAAGGCCTTCTATAAAGTTAACACGTTGCCATTCGTTTATTTGTTGTGCTGTTGATTCCCTTTTTATCTATAGCGAGTTATGGCCAGTGGGATTGGTGGTATCTAATTAAATCGATAATTTCCATCTAGAAATATAAATATGGCCCATGATTGTCAATTGTGTAGATTTTGCTTGATAATACAGAAAACTTACAGGTATTTTGCTTTTGTTTAGTTGGGTTGTTGTTTTTTTTTAAGAACCAGTTTTTTTTAAAGGAGTTTTCATGAGATGTTTATATTAATATATAAATGACATGATATTATAAATCTGTATAAAAAATTGTCGATAGTGTTCATTTATTTATTAGTTTATTTATATTGTTTGCATGTCAAGTATGCGTACTTAGAATGTCATGATAAGCTGATACATTGATCTCTTGTCAAACTGCATTTGAATTCTACATTGTAAGTTAATTCAAAGAAGGGGTTGCCTTTTTCACATCGGTAGTAACCTATTTTATTCTTAATTCAAAGAGGGGATTGACTTTTTCACATCAGCTATGTTTTAGGTTAATTCAAAGAGGGGGTTAACTTTTTCACATCAGCTATGTTTTAGGTTAATTCAAAGAGGGGTTAACTTTTTTCACATCAGCTGTGTTTCATGTTAATTCAAACAGGGGCTTAATTTTTTTCAGATCAGCTATGTTTTGAATCATTTTAAAGAGGGGTTAACTTTTTCAGATCAGTAATGTTTTAAATTAATTTAAGAGGGGGTTAAGTTTTTCAGATCAGCAATGTTTTAAATAAATTTAAGAGGGGGTTAACTTTTTCAGATCAGCAATGTTTTAAATAAATTTAATAGGGGTTAACTTTTTCAGATCAGCAATGTTTTAAATTAATTTAAGAGGGGGTTAACTTTTTCATATCAGCAATGTTTTAAATAAATTCAAAGAGGGGATTTATTTTTTCAGATCAGCAATGTTTTAAACAAATTCAAAGAGGGGATTAACTTTTTTTCAGATCAGCAATGTTTTAGGTTAATTCAAAGAGTGGGGGGGGAGGAGTTACGCTTTTTTCCAGATCAGCGATGTTTCAGTTTAATTCAAAGAGTTCAGTATTATTTGTATTGAGTCCTTGGCATCAGGCTCTATCCTAAATGATTGGAAGCAGGCAAATGTTACGGCGGTATTTAAAAGAGATAATATAAATGATGTTGAAAACTACAGACCTATAAGCCTAACATGCATTTTATGCAAAGTTTTTTAATCCCCTTTTGAAAGACAGTGTCATGAATTTTCTTGCATCAGGAAATAATGCTAAGCGAGTGTCAATATGGTTTTAGAAATAGAAGATCCTGTGTAACACAATATGTGCATGTTATGGAGGATTTTACTAAATTTGATATATACCTTGATTTTCAAAAAGCATTTAATTCGGTTCCACACGAAAGATTATTTATTAAGTTAAACGCTAATGGCATATCAGGCAAAGTTTTGGATCTCTTTATTGTCGTAAACAAAGAGCTGTAGTGAGAAATACAATATTTGACTTTAAAAATGTAACTAATGGAGTTCCTCAAGGAAGCGTATTGGGTCCATTATCTTTTTTTCGTGTTCTTGTAAGATGTTTGCTGATGATACAACAATACATGACTCAGCTTTAAACTACCATACTGCTCAAAGAGATTTATTATCTTTATGCAATTGGTCCATTACTTGGCAGTTGGAATTCAATACTAAGAAATGTAAGGCGTTTTGCATATTGTGAGAAATAACCCTTTTCATGCTTATTTCATGGACACAGATAGATTAAATCTGTTAGGTG
>JAXRKP010000670.1:20000-22500 GCA_037039925.1 Doris montereyensis | reverse complement strand
TCACTCACGTTTTGTGTTTGAAGCTAGCTGCAAATTTGATTGTCGAGGTTGAGTCGTGATAGAGCATGAGATTAATGCGCGCCTAATGCAATCATCGAACGATCCCGCTGATTAGCGGAGGGTGTGTGGCTAGTTTGCCCAATCGTCCAATTGTCTTAATGCTCATTGCAGCACCGGTCTTATTGTGTCTTAGAAAGCCCCATTTGATGGCTTAGAGAGGAACACTTATGAGACGACCATCTGTGCCTTGGTTGGGACGCCTTAATGATGACAAAAATGCGATATGGAGAATTGAAGCGTATGTCGAATCTAGCCTGATGATTATAATCATGAGCGTCAAGGAATTAAATGCATGCTCTCCAAAATCATCTACAGAACAACACTAAACAAAAGCAAGGCCCTATCATCATGTTACAGAATGGGAACATGTTCTTAACGATTTTCAAAAGGAATACGCTTGTGAAATCGACGAATTGATGATCATGCATTGATTAAAATGGAAACATAATTCAAGCCAATGACAACAAATTTAAATTGTAATTGATGTTCATCGTTAGATTCTCTGACTCAAATAGTAAGACATAGGCAAAGGGAAAACAACGCAACCAGAAATAAAATTTGAGTTACTGGGTTAAAAAAAACCAACAACTTTCTGTTAGATGATGTTGAAAGCTCAATACAAGGCAAACGTTGATTTACACTTTCCATTTCTCTTTCTTTTCCAGTAGTTTTACTCTAACATTAACCACCACGCCCCCTTTTGTTTTATTTGAGCACTTTGTTTCGTTTTGTGATGTGTTGGCCAAATATTTCTTGTGCCTCGAATATTCTTTTTTATATTTCTTTCTTGGAAACTTTCTATGCAGAATAAATTAAAAATAATGTCTCAATAAATGTTTGTCTTTTTCCCGGCCAGCAAGTTTTTCTTTCTGATTTACAAAACTAATTACAAATTTTAAGGGGCAACGAAGATGAAGGTTCGAACTTTTGGAATAACTGGTCTTCTGTCGCGTCATCTGCCACTTTTTTTGACGTCTGGGTTTGTCATCAAAGCGGCGGGACGGCCAAACACGATGTACTGGCCTCTAGGGGCCTGACTTTTTCGTCTGCATGCCAGCGAGGCACAAACAAAAGGTCTGCAAGTTGCAGCGCCATCTGTGACGGTTAGAAACGTCTCCTAACATGGGTGTAAAAACCAGGAGTCTTCAGATCGATCTACCGAATTCGCCTCCCTTCCCCATCCTTTCTCTTCGTTATTTGTTCTTTTAGAACATAATTATTGGGTTTTTATTTTTCATACAGATCTTTATCTAAATATAATCTTGACATTTTATTCATATAATGGTTTTTCAATTAATTTTCTAATTGTCAATAATTTACTGCAGATGAAGCAATATTTATTTATCAAACAAAATTATAAACAAAGGTCGAAATTAAAGTATTGTAAGAAAGACTGCCAACACTGCATAATGATATTTACTTTCTGTATTACAGGCTGGGATGGAAACATCAGAAAACAAGACATGGGCTTGATAGATAAAATAATAAGAAGGGCATTCAAAATCAGTTACAGTAATCAATCATATCTTGAAGAATTACCTGCCATTTATTGTTCACAGAAAACCGAAAAAATCACTTACGATTCGACCCGCATTTGCATATTATTATGTTGTTCTAGTTTAAATTTGTACCAGCAACCAAATGTGGCTGTATTTTGGGACAATATAGATACATCTTACTTTATTTCAGAATTTAATATAATTGCTATAACTACCCCCCCAAATAATAATAATAATAATAACAAAAAATGCAAGCAGGTAAAAGATATTTAAGGTCGTATATCCAATGCAGAGCATCGTTGACTTAAAGATAAATAAGCTGGCAAGAATGGTTATAGTTTAAAACTAGTCTTTAATTTAAAAAACATCACTAAAATGTATGCTTTATAACTTTTGCTCACTGAAAGAGCAACCCAGGGATAGCAAAGCCGAATATCCGAAACATTGTTTTGGTTACTGAGTCTTCGTAGCTTGAAATTAGAATAAAGAACAAAGAAATTGCGAATATTGTCAAAGAAGATTAGATTACACTCTTCGAAAGTCCAGCAATCAACTTCAAACAACTCTATACAAAATGACATTATATATGTATATATATATATATATATACAAGCATGCCCGGGCAATGATGGCTTTTTTGATAAAGCTAACTCTCGCGAACTTTGTTTGTGGTTGTACCGGGTAAGGGTAATATCAAGTACGATAATTAGATCGATACTGAGGTTACGGGGGCTTTTATTGTAATGACCAGAAATCGATGAAATAGATCTAGAAATAATAAAAAGATTCCTTCGCAGGCAAACAATACATTTTTTAATCAATTCAAATACTGATTAAATCCAATGGTTCATTCGCCAAGGACCTAAAGCGAGCTATTCGAAACGTACATGAGAAATATAGTGGTCGTGGGTGCAGTGGTGCCTGAGTTTATAACGCTCAAA
>JAXRKP010000670.1:5000-10000 GCA_037039925.1 Doris montereyensis | reverse complement strand
GAAAGAAAGACAGAAAAAAGAAAGAAAGAAAAAAAGAAAGAAGAAAGAAGTAAATAAATAAATAAATAAATAAATAAATAAATAAATAGATAAATAAATAAATAAATAAATAAATAAATGAATGAATAAATAAATAAATAAATAAATAAATAAATAAATAAATAAATAAATAAATAAATAAATAAATGAATGAATGAATGAATGAATGAATGAATGAATGAATCAATGAATCAATGAATCAATGAAACAAATCAATTAAATAATCGATATAATATTGGATACGTGAAAACATGCCAAGTGGGAGACATAATTTAAGACAAAAAACGAAGCAATGGATTTCCGGGAAAAGAAGATGTGTAGAAGAAAAGGGGAATGAAATTTACACATTTCTCATAGTTTTTATTGCCGTCCGCTTTGAGTCTCCATCCTTCTTCCTTACCAATTTTCTTTTTTCATACTGTCCTGATTGTATTATCTGTGTGTGTGTGTGTGTGTGTGTGGTTTTTGCGCATATGTCTTCGAACGAAGGTGTGCATCCAAACCATTACGTATTTGTGCTGCCCTTCTTTGTAGAGTTAATATCCTCTGGTTTTTTGTATTCCTTTACTCCACTGGTGACTTAGTGGGTACGTTTCGGGTTTTATTAGACTGTGAGGTCCTGGGTTCAAATCCTGGCAATGCTAGTTCTATGGAAAGACACTTTACATGATAGTGTTTCCCCACTCCACCCATGTAAGAAAATCGTGCGACAGACTAGTATCCTGTTCACGAGACAATGTTCCTATCTCATGTTTCATTTACCGTTATTAAAATACGGATAAGCCCCGGCTTTATGGAAGTGTTGAAATCCATTCCATTGTGGCATTCGATTGTATTCTGAATTTTTACCATACATGCTCCACACTTTATAAGAAAGAAAGGTTAAAAAAACTCGAAACTATCATACAATATCCATTGGGGTTTCCATATTTCCTGGCACAGTGCAGACATTTTTCAGGTATGCTGTTATCCCAATTTTAGATCTCTTTCTTTGTGTCTTAACGCAAATCTGGTATTTCCCCAGATCAAACAAGCATTTTAGCCATATTGCACACCTTTACCATGCGTTATTCAATTACATCTTTCATCACACGCTTTCTTTCTTTTCCTTTAATTTCCAATCGTACTTACAGCAGACGTTGAAAGAACCTTATCTGGACATCAGGAGGGACACAATTTGTCATGAGGTCCACCTGCCCCTCGTGGCATGGACTGACCAGCGGTCTGAGTTGTATTGCCGTTACTTTATCTCCCGATTGTCACGCCTGTGATTGGACGTCGGTCGGGCATTGCGCCTCCTGCAGTTGAGGACGTCACCTCTAACGACCAACGCTGGTATCATTGTGACAACGTACGACTTCACGGTGGACAGACGGGGGACAGTGAAAGTGATGAGCCTGATAAAGAGCCTTCCCCTGAGATGAATGGACCATTACGGTATACTATTACAGTAGACGCGCTCCTGAACGCCAGTGACATGGTTTGGGGGTGAGGGTGGGAGTGGGGTAGTGCGGAGATAGTTGGTTGTTAAAAAATATCAGTAGTATGACGTAGTTGAGGACTAATATGTACGCTGCAACTATTGCGGCTGTGTTTAACTACTTGTCGATATTAATAGGCATGCTATCCGGGAGGTGAGAAACTAGACGACTTAGATCTAGATTGATATTACAATTAAGATTAGATTTTAGATTTAGATTTTAGAGATGTCGTACCGGAGCAGTAGCGTTGTGAGTTTATAATCACGATTGCACTGGTTTCAAAACCCGATCCAGATGTTTTTGTTTTTTCACAACGTTGTACTTTAAGGAAAGATACTACTCTCTTCTTTACTCACTCTACTCAGTCGTGAATAAGTTCCCAACATTAGGTGGAGAAAAGATCCTGTCAGAGTGTTAGTACGAAGCGCCTGACAGGTTGTTGTACTGTATGCTTCCAAGGAAGTTGAGAGGGACTTTGAATGAAATGGCCTGCCCGGGGGAAAATGATGTACAGTCGGTGAGCTTTCACTTGTGCGGGGATCATCAAGCGTAACTTAATCGTGGTCGGACCTTGCTTCCTGAACCTTCTTTCGGAAAAAAGCTCACGATCCGTTGCCATTCGTCTTGCCTACATTGTTGTGGTTTGGAGCCAATCTTCTATAACATGCTGCTCCCATCTTCTAGTTGATCTTCCTCTTCCTCTTTTGCCTTCGACTCTTGTTTCTAAAATATGCTTTTCAGAGTTATGATGACGTTTCATGTCTCTAAATCATATCTGCTTCTGTTTCCTGATGTTACAAAGGAGTGTCGGGGCGTTCGTGTTGATTCTTTTCAGTTGTTCTTCATTTGTTACTATGTCTTTCCATGATATTCTCATTTTCCTCCTGTAACATTTCATCTCCCGGGCAGTGAACAGGTAAGCACCCGTACGGGAGTAGATGATCCCGCCCTCTACGAGTCTCCTGCTGCCTTACAGGCGGGTCTTGGTTGACCAAAGGCTAAGGGATTTAACCCTGACAAAAACAGCCTGCTGCCTTGCAGGCCGGTCTTGAATGACCAAAGGCTAAGGGAGTTAACCCTGACAGAAAATAACAAGCCATGGTAAGGGGCCTCAAGGTGGCAGCCTCACCATCTACCTGGGGTACAGCGGGCTAATCCCTACTTTTCCAAAACAACCTCATTCAGAGAAGTAAAAGAAATATAACCGGCTTGATCTTTGGAAGACGAACTTGAAACGAACACGCACTGTGATTTTGGGAAACTGGAACGTTAGGGCAATACATGGAAAAGAGTTAGAATTAATTGAAGAAATGGACAAATTCAAAGTAGATATTTTGGCCATTACAGAAACAAAGACAAAAGGACAAGGAATAGAAAATGTAGGGCCGAATCATATTTTAACCTTCTCAGGGGTAGATGTCAAAGATAGAGCTAGAACAGGAGTAGGCCTCCTAATGCATAAAAGGCATGAAAAACTACTAGAAAGTTGGAAATTTATAAGTCCACGGCTATTAGAGGTAAATATTAAACCAAAGGACGAGGAAATTAAATTATTAATAACTTATGGATGAAATGAAGACGCAACTAAAGAAGAAAAAGATATCTTCGAAAACGATTTACAAATGGCTGCAGATAAATCTTAAATCCAAACAGGAACTAATACTTTTAGGAGATTTAAACGCTAAAGTAGGCAACAATGTAGAAACGTCAGGAGGAGTAATAGCTAAAGAAGGAGAGACAACAACTTCTCCAAATGGAGAAGCCTCATAGATTTTTGTAAAGAATAGCCATCACCTTTTTTCCTCATAAAGATATCCACAAATATACAAAATGAAGACAGGTGTGAAAAAGTCAATGATAGACTACATAATAGTTAGCAGCTCCCTTTTTACAGTACATTGGATGCAAGAGTAAACAGAGGAGCAGAAATATTTATTGATCATCACTTAGTGATTGCCAAAATGAGATTACTGACTGAGGGAAAACAAACAGAAAAGGAAAGAGAAGAAAGCCACTTAACTCAGAATAGAGGAACTAAATATACCAGTAGTAAAACAGGTGTACCAATCTAGGATAAAACGATTTATCAGTGAAAGAAAGATGGATTAGAATGATAGCACAATAGAAGAAAAGTGGCAGATGTATAAAGAAACACTCCTCAGTTGTACTGAAGAGGTCTGTGGTAGAAACAAATTAAAGGAGATAGGAAAAGAACAGCATGGTGGCATAAGAATATGAAGACTAAGATCAAAGAAAAGAAGGATGCCTTATAAGAAATACTTGCAAACAAAGAGACCAGAGGATAGGATAGATTACATGAATAAAAGAACTATCGCCAAAGAGGAAGTTAGGAAAGCAAAACAGGAACAATGGGAAGAGTTTGGACAAAGACTTCAAGAAAGCTATCAAGGAAATCAAAAGCTATTCTGGGGGGCAATGAAGAGCATGAGAAAAACGAAAACATGCCCAATACGACAAATTAAGAATGTCAAAGGAGAAATAATGAAAGAAGACAACGAAATCATGGAAACATGGAGAAAGCATTTTCACCAATTACATAATCCCTCCAGAACGTATGAAACAACGAGTAAATATCAATTAGTAAGAGTAACAAGTAATCCAAAGGAGACAGCTGAAGAGGTAGATATATCAATGGAAGAAATCCAAACAGCTATAAGAAAAAGTGAAATTAGGAAATGCCCCAGGAGCAGATCAAGTTTATCCAGAAAATGATTAAAAATGTCCAAGGAGAGGTACCAGAGACTGGAAAAAGGGAATGGTAGTACTAATACACAAGAAGGGATCAACCATGGAATGCTCAAACTATGGAGGGATATCACACTTAGCGTTCCAGGAAAAGTGTATGCCATGATTCTGGAAATGAGACTAAGGAAAAAGTAGAGGATAAGATTCCAGAGTGGATCTAGACCAGGAAGAAGTGTACAAGATCCATATTTACAATTAGAGACTTGAGAGAAACATTGAGCACCTGTGTTTTATTGACTTAAAAAAAAGGCATTTGACAGATATGGCATTCCTTAAAAGAACACAACGTAGAGCAAAATTTAATAGAAGCCATTAAAAGTTTTTACAATAAACCAACATGTGCAGTGAGAGTAGCTGGAAAAGTATCTGAGAATTTGATGTAGATATAGAGTTAAGACAGGATTGTATCCTGTCCTCTTTTGTTTATCACATTTTTTGGATTCAGTCTTAAAGGCATCCTCAAACAAGAAGAAAATGAATGAGGTATGTGGAAAAACCAGTAAATGTATCAACATAATGAATAATGAATTAAATAAAAGATGAGAGTAAAGCAAGAGCAAAACAATGCTAGTAACTAGAGAAGCTAAGACACAAAATCTTAAATTAGGCAGGGAGAATTTAGAACAAGAAAGCTACAATTACTTAAGAGTAATAATTAACTTAGAAGGAAAACTAAGAGAAGAAATCAGCCAGAGAATCCAAAAGGCAAGTGCA
>JAXRKP010000067.1:580000-590575 GCA_037039925.1 Doris montereyensis | reverse complement strand
TCTGTCTCTATTTCTCTCTCTCTCTCTCTCTCTCTCTCTCTCTCTCTCTCTCTCTCTCTCTCTCTCTCTCTCTCCCTCCCTCCCCCCTCTCCTCTCTCTCTCTCTCTCTCTCTCTCTCTCTCTCTCTCTCTCTCTCTCTCTCTCTCTCTCTCTCTCTCTCTCCTCCCCCTCCCCATACTTCCTTCTTTGAATGTTTTACATAGTTGTGTGGAAACATTTGTTCCGTTAAAAAGCTTATTCTTCGCAATTCACAATTTTTAAAATATATTGAAACTAATGAAAAGTTGCAATATTAATTTATCTATCTACCTAAACCTATCCAGCAATCTTGTGATGGCTTTCATTGTAGCCATCGATGAGGTTGATGTATTATACTGTTGCTAGTACAATGTACTACTCCTACCAATGTACTACTACTACTACTACCACTACTATTATTATTATTACTACTACTACTACTACTATAATACTACTACTACTACTACTACTACTACTACTACTACTACTACTACTACTACTACTGCTTATTATTGTTATTACTACTACTACTACTACTACTACTACTACTACTACCACTACTACTTATTACTGCTACTACTACTACTACTACTACTACTACTACTACGACTACTACTATTATTATTATTACTATTAATATTACTACTACTTCTACTACTACTACTACTAGATAAAAGCGTAGTTAACTCGGTTGGTTGTACGCTCTTTCATGGCGAGGCGATGGGTGCCGACGCAGAGGTCGCGGGTTTGATCCCCATGGTGGGCATGAATTTCTTGTCTATTCCTTGTATATTTGTAATAATAACGATACTAATAACATTATTGAGGATAATTGTAATAATTGAAATCCGGAAAGATAGCTTTAAGTACCTGCAGAGGTGTCCATTTGAGGTCTTGAGATGCTTAGCTATGGGCTATAGAATAAGATTCAATAAAGGGTAAGGAAAATCGTGCGAAATGGGCGATTTCGTGGCCAGAAACGCAGTCAAATTGACAGTGTTGTTGCCAATGGCGATATCCAATGTAAGGGAGACAAGCAAGGAATTAAGAAAGGAGTTTTGACAAGCTGAAAGGGAAGAGAAATCGAAAGACAGGGCGTCACCCACGCGTCAATCAGCCGACGGTAGGTTCGAAGTGCTTTACCGATATAGACAGGCCGTCTCCCCCAGGGAAAGGGAGATGAAAGGGGGCGACAGAGTCGACGGGGAGGTAAGCGTGGATACGACAAAAGCAGCAGCAGTCTAGTCTGAAGCTAAAAAAGCTAGGATATTCATAAAGGCCTGCCAGTGAGTGACTGAGTATAGATAAACAGAAGCAGACAGAAGAGGGAGAGACGAGAAGAGAAGAATCAAAACTATCAGGGAGTTTGGACAACGTGGCTGAGTCGAGTCAGCTTCAAAGAGATGTACAGTCTAAAGCGAACACACAATGCTGAAGGCAACGCAATACAATAGGGGGTGAATGACTGCAACTGGCATTCCTCTTCATTTATTTGTCTTTTCGTTCAAATCCAGTACAAAGTAAAGAAAATCCCATCCTCACTGCTGTGGCGTCGGCGGCTGAGTGGTTAGGCGTTCAGACTGGGGATCACGAGGTTCCGGGTTCGATTCTTAGCAAAGCTAGCCCCAACGTTGTGTTCCTTAGGAAATAAACCTAACATGCATTTCCCCGACTCCACCCAGGTGAAAATGGGTACAAGCACTAGCTTGGGAGTAAAAACTTGCGGCAGACTAGTGTCCTGGCCAGGAGGTGATTATTATCACCTGTTCCGCTTCACGCTATTAAAACCGGAAAATGCTCCGGCTGTATGGGCCGCAACGGTCTTGAAGGAACTTGACTATGTTCACTGTTAAGTTTAAGGTAATCTAGAGTAAAGTCCATAATTGTTCGGCGTATGGCATTTTTGCGACAGCTTGCCATGCGGCATTGCCTTCCACGCTGGCTTTACTTTCGCTAAGTCTAGATTAAAATAGACAAAGCGATAAGCGATATAAAAAAAATAATTTGATAGTTCCTTTACATTTTCTGGCCCCACTGTCTGGAATTCTCTGTCACCTCATGCACGAAATTCGAAATCACTAGACTCCGTCAACAGATCGTTGAAAACAATTTTTCAATCTACATTCGATACGCTTAGGTGAATGCGTGACTGTTACAGTGTAAGTGTGTATTTGATGTATTATTACTCACCTTTTATTATCTAGGTATGTACTATATTTCATTGTCACCCTGCCTGAATCATAATGTTCCATATCACACTATCATTGTAGAGCGCCTTCGAGCTAAACTTATGGATATTGGCGCTATATAAATTATGATTATTATTATTATTATTATTAATTGGTACCATCATCACTGTGGGTGAAATCTGCGACTGACTAGATTCTAGTGTTGTCCTCTCCAGGGGGGGGGAGGAGGGTGACGTGTATCCGCTTTACGCTATAGAAATCGGGGTATCGAGACACGTCAGACCCTGTAGTCGCCGGAAGTCGAAAGCGCCAACTACTCCTTCATTCTTTACAGCCTGGAAAGAACTTTGATTGAATCACTTCGTGTATTTGAGTACAACTTTGATTGAATCACTTCGTGTATTTGAGTACAACTTTGATTGAATCACTTCGTGTATTTGAGTACAACTTTGATTGAATCACTTCGTGTATATTTGAGTACAACTTTGATTGAATCACTTTGTGTACTTGAGTACAACTTTGATTGAATCACTTCGTGTATGGCCAATTTGATTACAACTTTGATTGAATCACTTCGTGTACAATTTGAGTACAACTTTGATTGAATCACTTCGTGTATGGCCAATTTGATTACAACTTTGATTGAATCACTTCGTGTATGGCCAATTTGAGTACAACTTTGATTGAATCACTTCGTGTATGGCCAATTTGACTACAACTTTGATTGAATCACTTCGTGTATGGCCAATTTGAGTACAACTTTGATTGAATCACTTCGTGTATGGCCAATTTGATTACAACTTTGATTGAATCACTTCGTGTATGGCCAATTTGAGTACAACTTTGATTGAATCACTTCGTGTATGGCCAATTTGATTACAACTTTGATTGAATCACTTCGTGTATGGCCAATTTGAGTACAACTTTGATTGAATCACTTCGTGTATGGCCAATTTGAGTACAACTTTGATTGAATCACTTCGTGTATGGCCAATTTGAGTACAACTTTGATTGAATCACTTCGTGTATGGCCAATTTGAGTACAACTTTGATTGAATCACTTCGTGTATGGCCAATTTGAGTACAACTTTGATTGAATCACTTCGTGTATGGCCAATTTGAGTACAACTTTGATTGAATCACTTCGTGTATGGCCAATTTGAGTACAACTTTGATTGAATCACTTGGTGTATGGCCAATTTGAGTACAACTTTGATTGAATCACTTCGTGTATGGCCAATTTGAGTACAACTTTGATTGAATCACTTCGTGTATGGCCAATTTGAGTACAACTTTGATTGAATCACTTCGTGTATGGCCAATTTGAGTACAACTTTGATTGAATCACTTCGTGTATGGCCAATTTGAGTACAACTTTGATTGAATCACTTCGTGTATGGCCAATTTGAGTACAACTTTGATTGAATCACTTCGTGTATGGCCAATTTGAGTACACCTTTGATTGAATCACTTCGTGTATGGCCAATTTGAGTACAACTTTGATTGAATCACTTCGTGTATGGCCAATTTGAGTACAACTTTGATTGAATCACTTCGTGTATGGCCAATTTGAGTACAGCGTATGAATTAGAATAGAGTACAGGACCCCCACGTTATACCACAATGTGACATGCACACTAAGTAAGAAAGCTATTCTCGTACATGACGTATGGTAATTGTATCCATGACCTGCCTTTAGCTCATGTCTACAATAATAGATCTCCAAGTTTATGACCAGTCTTGCCAAAGGATTAAATGCTATTTTCAGTTTGCTTTGAAATCTAGGGGGGGGTGCGGGGGGAGGGATACTTATCTGATAAAGAATGCACACAGTCGGTCGTACCGTGTTGTGAACGTGAAATTTTGTTCTTGTCATTGACGCCCTTTTTAGGCCTGAGCTAAGCTGACGCCAACACCATTCTGGACGTTCCATCAATTATTCACTGAACCTGTGGCGAATGGCATGGAGGACGCCATTGTGTGACGTCATGCCTACATGTCGTAATTTATTGGAACGCTAAGAAATTAAAAATATGCGCCTGTAATGTATTTCTACTTACTTGACCGTCTATTAATAAGGCTGTTACTGTGAAAAAATAAGAAATATAGACATGTAAAAACCTCTCAATATTAAGGGTGTCGCGAAAGTTTTCGCCAAAGATCTTGGAATACGCTTGTAAGTCTAATTTCAAACATGTCGTAGAAAGTAGATCTGCGTGATGTCATTGAAAATGATATATACATGCCGTAATAGTTTTTCGGTGACATTTAGCTCTTCAGGCCCGATCTACAAATTATTTTCATTGGAATATGGAAAAAGTGGACACATCTAGAGTTGCCATGCACATTATAGACGCCATGTTTTTGTTGTTGATCAGTCTAAATCCCCAAAATATTTCTCCTCTTGAGTATTAATTCTCAACACGCATATTTTAATTTAACCCAAAACTGTTTCCAATTTGAATTTAAACCAAAAACTGTTTCCAATTTTAATTTAACCCAAAACTGTTTCCACCCAAAACTGTTTCAATTTGAATTTAAACCAAAAAGAGTTTCCAATTTTAATTTAACCCAAAACTGTTTTCAATTTGAATTTAAACTGTTTCCAATTTTAATTTAACCCAAAACTGTTTCCAATTTGAATTTAAACCAAATACAGTTTCCAATTTTAATTTAACCCAAAACTGTTTCCAATTTTAATTTAACCCAAAACTGTTTCCAATTTTAATTTAACCCAAAACTGTTTCCAATTTTAATTTAACCCAAACTGTTTCCAATTTTAATTTAACCCACAACTGTTTCCAATTTTGATTTAACCCAAACTGTTTCCAATTTTAATTTTAAAGCGATGTGTGTAATTCTGTCGTGTTTTTTTTTAAAACTCTTCTTTTAAAGACTTCTTTGCGAATCCCGAAGATAATTGTTAATTGATGAAAACCAATTTCCACAAACTGTGCAGATCTAGTTCACATGAGCCATAAACGGTAAAACCAAATATTTTAAATAGTTTACTGCACGAGGAGGTCTTGAAAAGTGGAAGCCAGCATAGACTTTAGACACTTAGAGGCAGTGGACTATTCATTCGTTCTTTGCGAATAGAGACACGGCACTCAGTGAACGTCCAGCAATGTTCACACCTTTCTCAATGACCTCTTTGCGTGGTGGCCTGTGGCAATAAAGAAGGGCACAGCACGGCCAGCACTGACCAGCTGGTCAGTGGTCAGTATAATGAGCCGGCCTGTCCCTACCCCCTTGTGTGGTGTGTAACGCGGTGACACGCTGACGTTAGCGTGGTCACTTCCCCAGCAGGGGTGGGAGGGGGAATAAATTGATGTGTTTAAGAGTGTGTGTGTGTGTGTTTTGTGTGTCTTCTAGCATAATGAGTATGTGTGTGTGTGTGTGTGTGTTTTGTGTGTAAATGCATTGTGAGCAAGGCCTTTCCCACACGGCTTACACAGTGATCCACTCCAATGGGCAGAGTGGCATGTGACATTCACAAGATTTCTTTGTTGGATATAGATCTATAGACCTAATACGTGTATCTTTATGTAGTTTATTATTTTATGTACACATGTGTATGTACCTATTAGACATAATTTGTATGTTAGTGTTGTTTTAAAACGTAACGATATACGACGGAGCTCTTACGCATTATTTGTTTATCTGTCCGTCTGTTTTTTATATTATGTTCAGTCTGTATTATGTGGTTATGCATGCATGTTTAGAATGTGTGTATGTTCAGTCTGTATTATGTGGTTATGCATACATGTTCAGAATGTGTGTATGTTCAGTCTGTATTATGTGGTTATATGTTTGAATGGTTTATGTTCAGTCTGCATTATGTGGTTATGCATGTTTTTGTATTATGTGGTTATGCATGCATGTTAGAATATGTTCAGTCTGTATTATGTGGTTATGCATGCATGTTTAGAATGTGTTTATGTTCAGTCTGTATTATGTGGTTATGCATGCATGATTAGAATGTGTTTATGTTCAGTCTGTTCTATGTGGTTATGCATGCATGTTCAGAATGTGTATATGTTCAGTCTGTATTATGTGGTTATGCATACATGTTCAGAATATGTATATGTTCAGTCTGTATTATGTGGTTATGCATACATGTTCTGAATGTGTGTATGTTCAGTCTGTATTATGTGGTTATGCATGCATGTTCTGAATGTCATGTTCAGTATGTCGTATTTAGGTAGGTAGCCCATGTTAAATATCCCTTCGCTGTTTACAAGGCAGTCCGGGCAACATTTTTATTTTTTATTTTAAATCCCACCGAGACCCTCGACATCGCCTTAGTTAACTGTTGTAGATGTGGGTCAAATCAAATCAAATCAAATCAAATCAAATCAAGCACAGTGGACATTATCTTGCTTGCGCCAGGGAACATGACATGTGTCGAATTTGATCGGAGAGGAGTGGGAGAGGGGGGGGGGAGGAAATGTGAAGGTCCCGTCATCAATAATGTGAAACACATTGCAGGTCATTGAACCAGAGGTGGCACATGGGGGTGGGGGTGATAAAATAAAGATCAGAAACGATAGTCCTGAAGGTTGTAATCTGTCTTCACCATGGTGGACACTGGGCATGCGTGGGGGAGCTTTCCAGGTACAAAGTGGGCGTGTCCTGGTGATTGGGGGACTCAGGACCCGTCATTATCTCCCTTGTTCTGTCTCCATGGATTCATTTGGTGAAGTTCAGCTGTAGCCCTAGGTGGCTTTTCTGCATGACCGATTTGTCAATATCTCTCCCTCTCTCTCTCTCTCTCTCTCTCTCTCTCTCTCTCTCTCTCTCTCTCTCTCTCTCTCTCTCTCTCTCTCTCTCTCTCTCTCTCTCTCTCTCCTCTCTCCCTCTCCTCACACACACACACACACGCACTCTTTCTTTGTGACTATTTCTCTCATATATCAATACAGGCACATGTATATCAATCATCTGATACCTATTACGTACATGCATGTTACACCCCGGAGTGATACCAGGTACGATTATTAAATCAGATCAGTATTCGATACTGAGATCGCGCAGGTAGGTCGGCCTACCATTCCAACTTTTTAATTATAAAACCTGTCCAACGTGGAGGCTTAGGTGAATACAAATTCTACTTAAAGATTGGGAAACAACGACATTTTCAACCCTGAAACGTCACTTGTGGTAAAAAAGTTTCTCAAATGAAAACCGTTTTAGGATCATTTTAGAATCTGCATGGAAAATACATGGTTACACTGTTAGTGGTCTGGGAATAGAGCGTTTGGCGAACAAAGAACAACTAATTCAGAATTATATTATAGACGCGTACTGACAGGAAGGCAATCTAGAAATTGATTTTGGGACGCAACTGCATGATCTATAGTCTGTTATTTCTACTGCTTCCTTGACTTTTCTTCCTATTTTAAGACATTGGTGTTTTCCACGCAATACCTATGTCTTAAAAGAATAGTAATCTGTTATTTCTACCGCTTCCCTTGGCTCCCTTCTTCCTATTTTAAGACATAGTGTTTTCCACGCAATCCCTCTGCTTTAAAAAAAATAGTGTCTTTCGCGTGTTTGTTATTGTTGTATTGTCTCTCTTACCTGTTGGTTGGTTGGGTTGTTCGTTTGTTATTGTTGTATTGTCTCTCTTACCTGTTGGTTGGTTGGGTTGTTGGTTTGTTATTGTTGTATTGTCTCTCTTACCTGTTGGTTGGTTGGGTTGTTCGTTTGTTATTGTTGTATTGTCTCTCTTACCTGTTGGTTGGTTGGGTTGTTCGTTTGTTATTGTTGTATTGTCTCTCTTACCTGTTGGTTGGTTGGGTTGTTCGTTTGTTATTGTTGTATTGTCTCTCTTACCTGTTGGTTGGTTGGGTTGTTCGTTTGTTATTGTTGTATTGTCTCTCTTACCTGTTGGTTGGTTGGGTTGTTCGTTTGTTATTGTTGTATTGTCTCTCTTACCTGTTGGTTGGTTGTTGTTTGTTGGTCTCTCTTACCTGTTGGTTGGTTGGGTTGTTCGTTTGTTATTGTTGTATTTACCTGTTGGTTGGTTGGGTTGTTCGTTTGTTATTGTTGTATTGTCTCTCTTACCTGTTGGTTGGTTGGGTTGTTCGTTTGTTATTCTTACCTGTTGGTTGGTTGGGTTGTTCGTTTGTTATTGTTGTATTGTCTCTTACCTGTTGGTTGGTTGGGTTGTTCGTTTGTTATTGTTGTATTGTCTCTCTTACCTGTTGGTTGGTTGGGTTGTTCGTTTGTTATTGTTGTATTGTCTCTCTTACCTGTTTGGTTGGTTGGGTTGTTCGTTTGTTATTGTTGTATTGTCTCTCTTACCTGTTGGTTGGTTGGGTTGTTCGTTTGTTATTGTTGTATTGTCTCTCTTACCTGTTGGTTGGTTGGGTTGTTCGTTTGTTATTGTTGTATTGTCTCTCTTACCTGTTGGTTGGTTGGGTTGTTCGTTTGTTATTGTTGTATTGTATTGTCTCTCTTACCTGTTGGTTGGTGTTGTTGGTTTGTCTCTCTTACCTGTTGGTTGGTTGGGTTGTTGGTTTGTTATTGTTGTATTGTCTCTCTTACCTGTTGGTTGGTTGGGTTGTTGGTTTGTTTTATTTTCATTGGAAAGGTGGGCGGTTGTTGGGTGTTTCTGGTAGGTCGGACCTCTTTTCCTTTCCCTCTTTATTACTTTTTATTCTTGTTTCCTCGTTAATTCACCCTGGTGGACGAGGTAAATTTCATGGAGACAGACAGACAAACGAACAAATAGATAAACCAATTGAAAGAATTGCTAGAGCTGCTTTATCACGCACTAAATGCATTAAGTTGCGACGGATATTTTCTCACTTGAAGAAGATCATAAATCACGTGTCTGTATTAAAAATGTTTGTGTTTTTTATGCAATATAATTGGGTTTTGTTTTTGGTTTGTGGTCTATTTTGGTTTTGTTGAATTATAAGGGACGGGGGGACGGGCTTGTTTTTTTTTTTTTTTTTATTTCGTTAGTTGGGGGTTTTTTTGTGGTGTTTTAAAAACAATTATTTAGATTTTCGGGGTTTGTTTTATTTTTTAACATGTGTTTTAGGGTTATCGACGTTTACAACGAGTTTCGTCTGGAAACGTTTTAGTCGATTTTCCTGTGTGCCATATTTTAATCCCAAACGAAGCCTGGATGTTGGGCTCTTTATGTTTTATTTCACTTGTAGAATGAAAGAAACAAAAACATCGAGACAAAATTCCCACCAAATCCGTTGTTTTTATATGACAAATAACATTCGATTCTATGCTACATGTTGGTTTTGCTCTTAGCCATAATTATAAGAGAATATTGGTTACTATAGACTTGATTTTGTTTGCTCTATTTCTTTTCGGTTTTTTTCTTTTTTTGGTGTGGTTTAAATAATAACAATAATAAAAAAAATATTAAATAAAAAAAAATAATAGTAATAATAATAATAATAATAATAATAATAATAATAATAATAATAATAATAATAATAATAATAATAATAATAATAATAGTAGTAGTAATAGTAGTAGTAGTAGTAGTAATGATGATAATAATAGTAATAATAATAATAATAATATAATAATAATAATAATAATAATAATAATAATAATAATAATAATAGTAGTAGTAATAGTAGTAGTAGTAGTAGTAATGATGATAATAATAGTAATAATAATAATAATATAATAATAATAATAATAGTAATAATAGTAATAATAATAATAATAATATAATAATCATAATAATAATCACCAATAATAGTAATCATCATAATAATAGTAATCATCATAATTGATGACGAGAATGATAATACTAATAATATGTAAGAACAAAAATAATAATAATAATAATAACTGCCGCCCCATTTGCAGATGACAACACTCTGTGCAGGTTAAATATCCCTTGGATGTTTACAGAGCAGGTGATACAAAAAACAAACAGAAATTACACCAAAACCCCGAGATTGCTTTAGTGCTGTGGATGCAGGTAAAAAATCAACTCAAAGGCTAAAGGATGGAAGACCGTGTCTGTCTACCAGGAAACCAACTTGTTAACTGCAACATAATATATCGACGAATGATTGACATAATGTTCAAACATGCAATAATGTTCAAACATGTACAAGCATTTTGTTCACTTTGGGAATGACTTGAGTCATTTTGGTCATAATTGGGTGGCATTGTAACAGAATAATGAGAGAATGATAAGAACATAACCAATCGACTAGTTTGTTTTTTTTAAATGTAATCTTCTATCAGACAGGTTCAAGCTTATTAATGACATTTTCTAGATCGTCGCGCTCGTTTTGTTTTGTTTCATCCCCCGTTCAGAAGAAAATTAAATAAATGAATCACACCAACAGACCTAATTCGACAATAATCCTCAAGC
>JAXRKP010000067.1:575000-577500 GCA_037039925.1 Doris montereyensis | reverse complement strand
ATATACAAAGGAATATACAAAGGAATATACAAAGGAATATACAAAGGAATATACAAAGGAATATACAAAGGAATATACAAAGGAATATACAAAGGAATATACAAAGGAATATACAAAGGAATACACAAAGGAATATACAAAGGAATACACAAAGGAATACACAAAGGAATATACAAAGGAATATACAAAGGAATATACAAAGGAATATACAAAGGAATATACAAAGGAAGAGGAAGAGAGAAAACTAGCCCACCCCCTAATAATGTGGTCAAATCCGTCACACCAGTCAGTTACGTAGAGAAGTCATGGGTAGCGCAAGGTCTCTTCGGAGTTTGGCAAAAGTTTAGTCGGTGTGAAAAAGTCACGTCAATGTCAAGCCACAACCAACACGTCATAATGCCGTGGAGGCCTTGAAGAAAAGGAAATGACGTCAAATAGAAGGGCGTATAATTATAACACAACACGACACAACACAACGCAATGCAACGTGGAATAAAATAGAGAATACTAGATATAAAACAAAACACAACCTTGTCTTTATTGATGTTTGGATAATAAATAAACGCTGTTTTTTGTTGGGGTGGGTGGGGGTCGTTTTGTACTAGGATTGTTATTTTGTGTGGGGGGGGGGGTGTTTTCAATGTCAAGATGTGAGGGACTGATGGTGATCAATGGCGATACATTGTGTTCAAACACTACGAGGATAAGAAAAAAGAAAGATGTAAGGGACTTTGAAAGCTAGTCAACACGGAGGCAATCAGTCAGGAAAAAAAGGTTCTGTAGGCGGGCGGTTCCTAGTGAGATTCGTAATCTGAGTTAATATTTTAATGTTGTTGATATTGAAACATCATGAAATAATTAAGCATTTAAATTTGTACTCAATCTTTCAATGTTGTAACTTCCTAAATTTTGATACAGAGAAAATGTTGGTCGTTGTTTTTGTCCTGTGTTTGTGTTTGAATTTGAATTTGAGTAGGAATTATCTGTTTGCTTTTATTTATTATCCTAGGTGTGCGTATTCCCGATGATCTGAAACAGGTCTGGTTTACGTGTCATACATATTGTTTTTTCTTTCGGAAACATAAACAAAAAAGCGCGCAGAACAATGTTGTGACTAACTTTTGTTTTTAGCGTAATTTTTTTTTTTTTTGTTACGGTTTGTTTGTTTCCTTAAAAATACTTTTTCATGTTTTTTTGTACATCGATTGTATTTATTTACTCATGGTTTTTGTTGCCATTAGGTTGTCGGACTCTGCATGCATTAGTAAATTTTCCTTATTAATAAATTTTGTCGGCAACTGCATCAGCCATAGTTTTGTCGACGATGCATCAGCCGTTGTAAATTTTGTCGGCGACTTGCATCAGTCATTAAGTTTGTCGACAACTGCATCAGCCATTAGTAAATCGGCGACTTGCATCAGCCATTAGTAAATTTTGTCGGCGACTCTGCATCAGCCATTAGTAACTTGCTTTTGTCGACTCGACAACTGCATCAGCCATTAGTAAATTTTGTCGCGACTCTGTAACATTTAGGTAAAACTCGATATAGGTTTTAGATTTTGATCTTTTACTTTTTGTTGTTGAATTATATTCATGTTGTTTTTATTTGTTTGTGATCTGTCTGTTGGTTTCTTGTGTGTATTTGTGTAACACTTATTCTTACTGTAATTGTATTGAAGATGGATTAATTGCCGAGTTGGAAATGCATGAGTTTTGTTTGACAGTTCGATTTCATGACTCATTAAAAAAACCCATTTAAAGCAAGATTTCGAATATATTTAAACGTATTATTTTCCGTTGTTTGATTTCTTGATTTGCTCTTACAAACAGTGATTTCAGTTTTCACCATTGTTTGATTGCAGTTGCGTTAGTGTTGGTTTTGGTTTTGGTTTTGGTTTTGGTTTTGTTGGTTTTGGTTTTGGTTTTGGTTTTGTTGTCGTTGATCGATTTAATGTCATTATGACAGTTACTTGCGTTGGTTGTTGATTTTTTTTTAGGTTACGTTTCCGGTTATTGTGTCGATGTTTTTGTTGTTTGGGGTTTTGTTAGCGAGTTTTTGTTTTGTTTTGGTTAGGGATGGAGTCTGACATCCGAAAAAAGATACTTGTATATATTTAAAAAGGAAACACCAACGACGAAAAATACCCATTTTTCCCTTGGGCACAGTGGATCGCCATTAATCACGATCAGTCCTTCTATCTTAACATTGAAAACAATGAATTGTCTAACATCCAATACACAAAATAACAAACCTAGTACAAAAACGACCCCAACAAAAAACAGCGTTTATTTAGTATCAAACATCAATAAAGACAAGGTTGTATTTTTGTTTTATATGTAGTATTCTATTTTATTCCACGTTGCATTGACAGTTGTGTTGTGTCGTGTTGTGTTATAATTATACGCCCTTCCTACTTTGACGTCATTTCCTAGCTTTCTTCAGAGGCCTCCACGGCATTATCACGTGTTGGTTGTGGCTTGACATTGACATGACTTTTCA
>JAXRKP010000067.1:552500-567500 GCA_037039925.1 Doris montereyensis | reverse complement strand
TCTCTCTCTCTCTCTCTCTCTCTCTCTCTCTCTCTCTCTCTCTCTCTCTCTCTCTCTCTCTTATCTCTCTCTCTCTCTCTCTCTCTCTCTCTCTCTCTCTCTCTCTCTCTCTCTCTCTCTCTCTCTCTCTCTCTCTCTCTCTCTCTCTCTCTCTCTCTCTCTCTCTCTCTCTCTCTCTCTCTCTTATCTCTCTTATCTCTCTCTCTCTGTCTCTCTGTCTCTCTCTCTGTCTCTCTGTCTCTCTCTCTCTCTCTCTCTCTCTCTCTCTCTCTCTCTCTCTCTCTCTCTCTCTCTCTCTCTCTCTCTTACTTTCCTTATTTCCTCTCTTCTTACCGCAAATTACTCTTTGTACCATGGTGTCTGAGTAATACATGTTAAATGATTACATATCTGTGCATAGCAATTCTAAGTTTGCATAGGAATAATGTGTTGTAGGCGTATGTGAATAGTTACTGTCAACAAAATACATTTGTCTTATCGTTGCTTAACAAGTATTTGAATTTTTTAAATTAATTTTTTTCCATCTTCTTTTTCTCTTGTTTGTCTTAGGATTGTGTGATGGTTGTTCTACTCATTTTATCAAAAACCTGCTAAAAGAGAACCAGTGGAAACAATCACTAAGACAGTAGCCGAAAAGGTCAAAGAAAAACATGAGGTCAAAGGGCGAGAACGAGAGAGGGCAGAAAAGGAAAAGGAAGACCAGAGTAAAGCTGCTGCTAAAAGGAGAAAGACAAAGGCAAGGATGTGAAACAGAGCAAAATTCCTAGCAAGAAGAAGTTCCTTCTTCGGGAGATTCTGAAGTCACTCTGAGTGTTTTTAAAGTAGAGAAAGTGGACACTCCAAATCAAGGTCCAACGTCAAAGAGAAAATGCACCCAGTCAGAATCCCAAGGGATGAGCAGTCCCTCTCCAGATAAGAAACTGAAGAAAGCGCCACCTATAGGCAAAATCTCCCTGGCAACACATCTCTTGTTGTGTCTCCCACACAAGCTGTCACTGTACAAACTACTGTATCAGTGGGTAATAGTTGCTCAAGGAATGCTGAAGTTCAATCTCACACTGAGGGTCCCTGCCAGCCTTTTTCATCTTGTCAGAAAGACAACTGTCAGTCTTCGGTGGTTGTTACTCAGACCAGCAATGTAAAACACTCTCCACTGCCCAGGACTCACTGCAGTCCAGTAAATGTCCATTTGTCCCATGACAAGACTTTCCCAAGCTCTAGTCAGAAAACGAAATGTCCGCCTCCTTCAGCTGTAAGTGATATTCGCCAAGACTCAGCTGGGGAAATCAGGGCAACAAACAACCAAAGTGTGCAAACCAAAGATGAAAGGTACACACCTAGTTGTCATATGGTGTCTTCCATGCCAACAGTTTCACCTTTTGACAATCCAGCCACCAAAAGTGTGTCTCAAAAGACAGAATCCCAAAATGTGTCGTCTACTAGTGTTTTCAAATGCAACACACCAAATGCATCTCTTTCTATTGGTGTGACAAGAACGATTCCTCAGGCCTGTCCCACTGTCAGCACTTTTACCACAAGTACCTTCCTGAACACACCCAATCTTAATTTCACTCCTAAGTACATCACTTCCTCTAGTCCTTCGATAACAAGCACTGTTCCAAGATCCAATGGCCAAAGTTCTTTCATATCCATGCAGAATACCAACGTCAAATACCAGACTTCTTTGCCTGATAACACTGCCATAAAATCTAAGCCTCAAAGCTCTGTTGCTCACGTAAACAATCTCAAAGTCAAACGTCAGTGTTCACCTATTCCTGCACAAAACACCAAACTGAAGTGTACAGTATCTGGACAGACTTTACCCTCAGGACAAACAGGACAAAGCACGAAAGTCAACCATAAAAATTCGTCCCAGGGAATTGTGAAGGGTGCAGCAAATAATCAGAAATTAGCTGTGTCAGTTGCAAATAGTAAGTCGTACTGTCCAATTTTCCCCATCTCGAGCCCAAACAGTACAAAACCTTATTGCCTGAATCCACCAACTACCAATTTAGCAAGTAAAACAACCAGCTGCACACTCACTGTTATCAACACTCCTGTGAAACCAACTCTCAACCCAGCTCCTGCTGTTTCCCAAGCCAAGGTCAACAACAGTAATAGTTATCCTCCTTCGACAGTTGCTTCCTCTAAAACCTCTGTTCAGAGCAGAAGGAAACCTGCTCAGCAAACATCATCGGTAGAATCTTCGTCAAGTTCCAATGAAAACCAAATTCCATCACCACGGGAAGAGTCAGCCGGTGCATGCGAGTCTGATGTTGAGATGGTAGAGGGCGAACGCTTTTCTCCTTCGCAATCCAATGTTTTTGAGAGAATGGATTTGCTAGCCAAAATGGCTGATACTGATGGAAGACCAAATAAGAGCAGTAGTGCCATTGTTGGGACAAAGGGATCCATAGAGCAAGATTACCATCCTGGGCAATCCCCTAATGATGTTTGCCAATCCTCTCCAGCAACAAAATCTTCAAGCTGCGATGATGTCGAAGTAATCAGTGTAGAATACATAGATTCTCCGAAAAAATCTGGTGATCAATCTCGTTGTGATGATAGCGTCCAATCTTTGAAATCAGATGACAGTGGGGTGGCCACCACAATTGAGATAGAGGATGACTCCATGGAACTACCTCAGAAGGGTCACTCCCTATCCCAACCACTTCCCCTAGCCCCGGCTTAAGTCAATTATCACCTATGACTAACAGCACTATGTGCAATCAGTCAAAACCCGTCTCTGATTCTGCAAAGTTCAGAGGTACGTCAACTCCCGACCCAATGTCAGCTGTAATAGTACTGATGAAGAATCCTCAATAAAGACGTGCTCTCATGCGATTTCCAACCCCATCACTGCCTCTTATCCTGTGAAATGCTCGAAGCCAGCTAGTGTGTTAATTAACTCCTCATGCCAGACGACAGAAACTGGGTCTATGACTGTCGATAGCTCTGTATTGTTCCCATCTCGAGCCGTCCCGACCAGTGAACATAGAACAATGCTAAGGATTCCCAAAGACTATATACAGGCAACAGATCTCTCTTCAAAGTCAGATAGAGATTGTAATATGTCATCTCCCGACTCTGATTCCAAACTGACTTTGTGTTTACCCGTGTCCCATTTAAACCAACTGTCCACTTCAAAACCATCCTCCCTAGCCGAATGTGAACGCTCTTCAAGGTCTGTCACAAGTACAGATTCTCTGACAAATGGCAGAGCTCAAATTGGGACAAATGGTTCCTCAGTTGCAGACACTTTACGTTGTCAGTCCAAACATCTCCAGTCTGCATCATCTTTAGCTCCAACCAATATGGCGTTTTCTGTCTCATCATCAGTTCAGACTGAAGCCATAGATTTGGGCTCTTCAATGCATGCATCTTCTGTTGCCTCATCGATTTGTGGGCCTTCCATGCATGGCCAGTCTTTCTACCACATTCAGGCTAGGCCATTTGGCAATGTTGTTTCGGGATCATCTAATCACAGGTTGCCCAGAGAGATGACTGGGATGCAGACAAAATCAAACATTTCAATGCAAGATGGAGTTATCCCAAAGCTGACAATTTCCAATGATTCTGTGAAAATGACACCTGTTTCAAGGAAAATTTCAGTCTCTGAACCCCTGTCAGATAATGGGGCTAAAAGTACTTCTTTGGGCATGGGAAAGAATGTGGTGTCCAGCACCAAATCAACTCAGCCACTCAAACTGACTGTCACTCTCTCCAACACCGACGCCCCAGTGAAGGTATCATCTTCTCGAGAGAATCCAAGAAGAATGATCATCAAGAGTTGAAAAGAATGACCATCAAATATCTTCTTCGATTCAGACATCTAAAGCAACATCTCAATCTTCAAAGTCTCACACACAGTGGCGCGTATTATTGCCACATCATCATCAACATCACCATCACCACCACCACCACCTGCCACCACATCCAAACTCAACAACAACGTCATACAAACTACGAAAATCAGCACCTTGATCCCCAAATCCAGTTCAATGTCATCCAAATCCAGTTGTTTCTCTAAGCAGTTTGCTTACCCTTCGAACATCAACACTATCCCTTCGTCAAGAAGCTTTCTCCCGGTGCTATTCCACATCTCTCTCGAGCTGATATGATGGGTCTGATCAATGGGACTGTCAGTTTCAGTCAAAATTCCATGGAGAAAAATTCAGTATTATCTTCTTACTCATCTCCATCATCATCTTCATCATCATCAACCTCCATGGCCTCCAACTCTTCCCATCATCATAACCATCATCAGCATCATCACAAATCCTCCTCCTCCTCGAAGCACAAAGACGGAGGAAGTGGACGCTTGACAAATCCAGCAAAGCTAAAACCATCCCACCTCTGTCCATCCCTAAATCTTGTCTAATAAGCCCTCCATTGAAATTACAAAGATCGCCAGGTTCCACGGATCATTACATTTTTACCCACCAGAACCCATATCTCTCTTCAGCATCGACCAATCATAATGGGGAACGGCAACGTTCTAAAGAGAGCAAGAATAATGGGAATCGCACGCCAACGTCTCCACCTACTTCCGGCAAAGATGGGAACGGAACTGGAGAGCGCCAGCGAGTGCCTTCCATCAAAATTTCTGATATCAACAGAAATCAATTATCGTTGAAAGTGGACACAATTTGAACAGCAACAGCAGCAACAGCACCGCCAACCATCACCATCGATCTCACAGCCATGGAAGTTCTCGATCGGAGTCTGGATCTGGACGTCGCCGCTCTACGAACGCCACTGTCAGTGTCGCCACCCATTCTCCCGATTCCGCAGGTCCATCCTCTTCATTGACCTTGTCATCGTCTTCGTCCTCGGCTCCACGGTCTACTGTAGCCAAAGAACACAGAAGACCGTCAGACTCCCAGATTCTGTTGAACAATCCTTGGCATATGCATTCAGCTGCGGCTGAGTTCCTGTTCCACCACTCTTTCAAAATCCCTGCCCCCAACAAGTTTCCTAACCTGCATTACGACACAGATGCCATGCCCCTGGATTATTCCCAGTCCTCTTCAAAGCTGTAGTGTGATTACTGTCATTCATCTTGTCAAATGCAAAAGGATACCACTAAGATTTTGTTGCTTGCATGACACACTGACCCTGACTTTCATTTCAGAAATCAGGCTTTTGGAACGGATAATGCATCCATTTTTTTTTTTTTTTCAAAAGGAAAGAAAAGAAGCTATGATGATGAGTTCATGTTTTCCAACGGATCTTTTCCTAGCGTGTATAAAATTCGGAAAAGTGGATCATTTTGGGAAAATTCTAATAGTAATAAGTAAGCATTTCTATTTCTATTGGATTATCTGCATCGTGATTTCATTTCTAAAAAAGCTCGTCTTGAGTCTTTAATTTGAATGATTTGCCTATCTTGATATTGCTGTCGGTGTCAGCTCTGTGAGGATTTATCTCATGGAAATACTACTACGTGTGTTTTGTGCTTTTCATAAAAAACAGGAAAACAAAATTCATTTTTGGATTTATAATATTATTATTATTATTATAAATGGACATATTTATACACTTTTCATTGGATTACTTTGCTGGATTATATTATATACTATAATACAAGATGACAAGGTGGTTCATATTGTGTCCATTTGGAGAGTCTTACCTGATTTCAGTCCAATGGATATATACACATTTACCAATGTATTTACCAGTACATTAATAAATGTCTGTTTGTCATGTTACTCTGCTGTGACTTGCTTGTGCTGTACAGTGTGAAAATTACAAGTTTCTAACTAAGATGGAGACACACGGATACATTATATATATATATATATGTCACATGGACTGATGAGCTTGGTCCTAATGTTGAACCCGATACGTTACGGCTGTGTGAAACACATCACATTCTTTCCTCTTTGCTGTCTTTTGATGCTTCACATTTGATTTTTTTGCTTTTGCTTTTTGCTTTTCTTTGCGATTGTGAGCAAAATGCGGGTGAGGGTTCCCGGATTGATCAACAATGAATGAGGGCACGATCATCTCTGCGTAAATTATGTTATTTATATTGGTAATACATTGTAATGCTAAACGGAATATTTCTGTCCTTTTTTTGTTTTTCTCTTGATAGCGTGGAAGAAGATTCAAAGAGAATTTAATTATATTTATGATTATTATTATTGCTGTTGGAATCAAGTACTGCATGTAAGTAATTTTGTTGTCTGATATTGATTGGTATTGTATTTGTGGTTTCTATTTTTTTTTTAGACAAGCTTTTTATTATTAGTATTTTGACCTACTTATTGGTGTATTTGTGTGTGGTATGTGTGTGTGTGAGAGAGAGAGAGAGAGAGAGAGAGAGAGTATTGTAATGAATGGATTATTGATCAATGAATAATGAAATGCCATTTATAAACAGAAGTTTTGTGTTGAGAACTTTGCCC
The DNA here is from genome assembly GCA_037039925.1 of Doris montereyensis. Classification (NCBI taxonomy): domain Eukaryota; kingdom Metazoa; phylum Mollusca; class Gastropoda; order Nudibranchia; family Dorididae; genus Doris; species Doris montereyensis. Next base: position 561,090 of record JAXRKP010000067.1, on the reverse strand, counting down.
TGTTGTGTGTTTTGCTATGTTTGCTATCCTGTTGGCGGGCACTGCTGGTTGGTCATACTTCTTTCATTTCACTCTTTCACTTATCTTCCATCTTGCTATTTCGTCTCAATTCACACCCTGTTGGCGGGCACTGCTGGTTGGTCATACTTTTTTTCATTTCACTCTTTCACTTATCTTCCATCTTGCTATTTCGTCTTAATTCACCTTGTAGATCACCACATATGGTGGACAGGGTAAATTTCAAAGAAGCAATCTTTCATTTCATTCTTTCACTCATCTTCCATCTTGCTATTTCGCCTCAATTCATTCTGAGATCACCACATATGGTACGGGGGGGGGGCAATTTCAATGAAACAAAATTGCTATCCTGACACATTATGGCTCCATGCCTGCTGCTACTAGTTTAAATCCTCATGAAAATGCCATGGTTCTTTTAGAGGATAACGGATCCTCCTGTCCAGATCATCCTATCTGCAATCTTATCATAGACTCGACCATTTCTCAAAGTCAAAGAATGGCTTTAGTGAAGAGAAAACTTGAAATGTTCATCTGTTACAGGACGGTTTTTGTATATTTATATTAAGAGTAAATTAGAATAACAATGTAGGGAATGACTGACGGCTCTTTGTTGATGGCCTGTGCTCCACAGGGAGCCGAGAGGCAAAGGAGAAAAGCAACAATAACAGTGGCAGTCACGTGATTCTCTAGCATGATATTCAAGTACATACATGTACATGTGTTAGTGTTTCTCAAGCAGAAGCTTGTAGTAATAGATCTACAAATTTATGTGCAAATGTGTAGCATTGAAGAAATCATTTTAAAAGTAGATTCCCCCCCCCCCCCCCATCTAGATAGTCTCAAAAACTGTGGTTAGGTGTGAAGTTATATGTACAAGTACAAGCAAATTAACATGATAAGATGTATTTAACAAATATTTTATAGTGCCAAAATAATAATTATGGAAAGACATGCTTATCGTTACGCAGTTAAAAATCGTGTCTTCCACGAGCAATTGAAGGGGTCATTTATATAGCGTACCTACGTCACAATTACATCATTTAGAGAAAAAATGCCAAAAAAACATGGATTTTGGCACTGTTGGCTTTGAGACTTCCAAGTTCAAACGGCTGTAAACGTAATATATTATTTTCATCATGACTTTCATGCTTTTCAGGAAGCATGATTTTCATTTATTCGCTAGGAATATCTCTTTGTCTCATTTTAAGCGAACATGAACCTAGGTAAGGTACACTATTGAACTGACCCCTTCAATTAAAATGATAATGTTCCTACGTCAGTAATGTATTTTGTATTGAATAGGTCATCAGAAATGCTGTGTACTTGAAGCAACTCAAGACTTGATTCCCAAGTGGCTTTCTTTACACACATTTTCTATTCGCCTCTGGCTATGCTATTTGCGAGAAAAAGTTATTTGTGATAAATGTAGAGGTATGATAGTGATACGACCAAATCTGTGACCTCAAATTTCCACTGATCCTGGAGATTCCTCAAGATAGCTATATTGTAACGCATGTATCAATAGCTCTATTAAATTTTAATCAATGTTGATTAAATACGAGGGATCATAAAGATGAACATGTCAGAAATTCATTACCATCATCTGTAATCATATAATAAATTTATTGTAAAGACCAATCATCGAGTCTGTAGTTTTGAAGTCAGCTCCAGTCCCTATGTCTGGACGACCAGAGATATGGTAGATAGAGCTATAATCGAGAATGGACGAGAGAAGCAATAATAAACAGTATGGCACTATGTCATTAAAGTCATATTACTCATAGTACATTACTAAAAGTAACTAAACCAAGATAGAATAAGTTTGTTATATCTAGAGTCATATCAAGTACGATTATTAGATCGAATCACAGAGGTTTAGCAAGTGGGCGTGAACGATACTATTCCAACTTTTTAACTATAAAACCTGTTGAAATTGGTGGCTTAGGTGAATGAAAATTCTATTCATAATAGACGGAGAAATTTTCCTAAATCCTTTGGTCGGATAGTCCTCCAAATGAAAAAAAAATCTTGAGATCAATTAGAAACTACATGCAAAATATGGTTACTCTTAATGGCAAGGCAACAGTCTTTGGCGCCCAAAGTACGACCGTTCAGAATTAGAATAGAATCGTATTTTATCATCTTTTTTTATTTTCTATCCCCCTGCCCTCTATTGATATAGATCCGATGAGTCTCTCTCTCTCTCTCTCTCTCTCTCTCTCTCTCTCTCTCTCTCTCTCTCTCTCTCTCTCTCTCTCTCTCTCTCTCTCTCTCTCTCTCTCTCTCTCTCTCTCTCTCTCTCTCTCTCTCTCTCTCTCTCTCTCTCTCTCTCTCTCTCTCTCTCTCTCTCTCTCTCTCTCTCTCTCTCTCTCTCTCTCTCTCTCTCTCTCTCTCTCTCTCTCTTACACACGCGTGCACACAGACACACCATTGATATCATAATGGTGTAGTTTTCCCCCTCTCATATTCTAACAAGTTAAATGGTGTTCACGCTACTTGTTCTAGAAGGTCACAGACTGTTCTTACCATAGCTTTGTATTAGAAAAGTCAAAACTGATCCTCTCTCATTCGGTTGCTTCATCATAAATGGAAAAATCCAAAATAACTAAATTAAATTTACTTAGCCCTCTGGGCAGGACATTTCACTCTTCACATCTCCCTACTATTTAATTGGTATATATATATACATACTTTGTCATGATTCACATTATTACATACACGCAACATTCATTCGTGACTAACCACGAGTGTCAGTATCAGTCCACTGTTTACCTCCAGCAGTAGACTAATTCACACATATACGCCAAGCTTGTGACACAGAGGGGGGCCATAAAATCTGTCACCGCGTAGCCTCCTGCTCCCTGATTGATCACATTATCATTTCAACCTGAACGCATCCAAATAGTCTTTCCCTACCTGTGAAACCTATGCAAACGACGATCTGCGACTTATCTCCCTGTAATGTCCTGGGGAGTGAAGTGAAGATAATGCATTACGTCATAACAATAAGGGAGAAAACTCGTCAAAGGGAGAGAACAATCGGGAATGTGTGTGACGTTCCCGGTTTCACTTTGACCATTCTTTTGCATACAAACAGTCATGGACACCACACAACTTCCAACCATAACATAAAACCACAACTTTACTCCATGGGGTAGTGTAAGTAGGACTGAAACTTATGATGGAATGAAAGGAAAGCAGAACAGGGAAATGAAGATAATGCATTACGTCATAACAATAAGGGAAATGAAGAAAGAAGAACAAATAGTACATGTAATGGAAAAGAAACAAGAAAGGAGAGAGAGGGGATGGGGGGTGATTGCTAATTCTACAGTGTAGAGAAAAGAAAAGAACAGTAATGAAAGAGCGGCAATGAAACACAAGCACACCTTTCTTTGTGTTGTCGTTCCTCCTGGAACATAGCTCATTTGTAGTAAGTTGTAGCCATATGATTCCTTCCATTGTGCGCGAGCTTTTCCACTGGTCTCCATTAGTGTCCTGTCTCAGGTTTTTCGCATTTCACGTCTCCTCTTCATGTGTTCTGTCTTTCGTTTGCAGTGTGGGTTATGCTCGTATCATTTCAAGGCACATCTGGTGATATGTGTTTGATCTTTTCACAAAGTACACCCACGCCACGTCCATTTTCTGTATTATTTTAACGTCGTCCTCAGTTGGTTATTGATTGCATTGTTTCGGACACAAACACACCGGAAGTAAGATATTTGCGAGAGGAAAACTAGTACCGTGACTGTTACCTGCTTATATAGCAGCACTTCCGGTTCTTTGAAAACAATATCATGATAATTTCCAGTACCGGTTTCAAGAAATTTGTAAAACTAAAACATTTAAATAGGTGTATTATGTCCTTGTGAGAAAATAAATCCTTTTTTTTTGGAGTTTATTTTTTTGACATCTCGAAGCTTCGCTATATTTCTTATTTTTGTATTTTGATATTATCAAGGTCTCGACTTTAAGTTGATACACACAATTCGTGTGGTAGATGTGATAAATGAATGTTTTGTGTGTACCATTAACACAGGGGAAGTTTGCGTCAATCATTTTCTGTAACTGATCAAAATTAGTACCTGATTAACAAGAGTTGTCCTACGTTTTTCTTGTGTGTGTGTGTGTCTCTCTCTCTCTCTCTCTCTCTCTCTCTCTCTCTCTCTCTCTCTCTCTCTCTCTCTCTCTCTCTCTCTCTCTCTCTCTCTCTCTCTCTCTCTCTCTCTCTCTCTCTCTCTTCTCTCTCTCTCTCTCTCTCTCTCTCTCCTCCCTCCCTCCCTCCCTCCCTCCCTCCCTCTCCTCTCTCTCTCTCTCTCTCTCTCTCTCTCTCTCTCTCTCTCTCTCTCTCTCTCTCTATCTCTCTCTCTCACACACACACACACACAGATCGATTTAGAGCTAGATGGTTCACTGCTGAATGGATGTTATCAACGAATCTATTTGTTTTATTTAATTTATTCACATTTGTCTCGTTCATTTGACTGGCTGTGTGTTTGACATTTCCAATGTCTTTTCCAATACAGTGCATGTAAATACGTTGATCTCCTATTCCATGTGTATAGTGTTCTTTATGGGTTGTTGTTTTGGGTTGTGTGTTTTTTTGGTGTAAACAAAGTGTACAGCAGGATGTAGATTTAATCTCCAACTAACTTTAACTTCACGTCCAGCAGTAGGCCTACAACACACATGCCAATCTCTTAACTTTATTTTATAGACACGTAGAGATAACTGCCAGCTCCGTGTGCTTCTACACTATGATGAAAGAATTACAACAACAACAAAACTTGACTGTTTTGTCTCAGTCTGTCTCAGAATCACTTACAGTAGGCACCGTGAGTCAAGAGACGCTGTTTCTGAATGTCTACCTCCATGTCTTGCCTACTTGTCTGTCTGTCTGTCTGTCTGTCTGTCTGTCTGTCTGTCTGTCTTTCTGTCTGTCTGTCTGTCTCTCTCTCTTTCTCTCTCCCTCTCTCTCTCTCTCTCTCTCTCTCTCTCTCTCTCTCTCTCTCTCTCTCTCTCTCTCTCTCTCTCTCTCTCTCTCTCTCGCTCGCTCTTTCTCGCTCTCTATCGCTCTCTATGACTCTCTCTCTCTCGCTCTCTCGCTCTCTAGCTCTCTCTCGCTCTCTCGCTCGCTCTCTCGCTCTCTCTCTCTCTCTCTCTCTCTCTCTCTCTCTCTCTCTCTCTCTCTCTCTCTCTCTCTCTCTCTCTCTCTCTCTCTCTCTCTCTCTCTCTCTCTCTCTCTCTCTCTCTCTCTCTCTCTCTCTCTCCAACATATTAATGACAGTTAAGTGTTGTCCCACTGCCAAGTATTCTAAACTGCACCTTTTTTTGTTTTACTAACTTGGAGTTTGACTAGCATATTCGACGCTTTGCCTTCACTCCCACTGACTCTCACCGAAGTCATTTTCATTTTCATTTTACGGCAGTGTGAGTGGGGTCATTGTTGCTAGCACTAGTAGCTCAACATCTTTCATCTTTAAAAAAAAAACTAACGACTGTGTCGTCATCGATCGACTGCAGGACTTTTAAAATCATACTATAAAGGAAAGGAAGTTGCAGTCGATGGTATAATCATGATACACTGGCAATTTATAAATGCCTTTTAAACCGTACAATCACAATAAGTTCAAAATAGTTATTAAATGTAAAGGGTGAACGTAGTTTTTGCCGAAAACACTACTGAGGAAAAGTATCTGATTTACAAACATAATTTCAGCGATTAGACCTGAATATATGTCATTTTCAACGTAAAAAAACGTTTTGCCATTTCTCTCAACCATATATATATATGGAAAATAAAAATCTAGAAAAACGGACACGTTTGAATTGTGTCTTTGTTGGTGTTTACTACTACTGGACTGTAGAAGGCTAGCATCAATAATGGATATAAGACTATAAGACTGCAATGATATTGTACGACATGCAGTTACTTTTAAATAATAATATCGGGTTTTCTGTCACCTAATCTACTTCCAAATCCCCCATTTTGATTGGCTGGCTTGCCAGCATATCAAAGAGGCCCATCCCACGACTTGTTGTCTTGCCTTCATAACATTTACTTTCACTTATAAAACGTTTAGCACTAATACGCTTTAGTACGTGCTTTGAGTCACAAGCACTCAGTGGTGAGTTTATAATAATAATAATAATAATAATAATAATAATAATAATAATAATAATGATAATAATGATAGCCATCTGTTCTTTACACACACACATACACATACACACACATACACACACACACACAGTAGATCTAAGATAAATTAATGCACTTGATGATGAGAAGATAAACTCACTCTACTGCCACCAGAGTTTCAGTGTTATTATTATTTTATAATGGCCAACCAACTATTGTGCCTGGCTGTGTTGTTTTTGTGTTATTTTATCACAAAGCAATCGTACGGTGCATTTGCTCCCTCTTCCAGTGGATTTATGTCACTATTATCAAAACGATAAAGTTGATTTATTCCCTGAACTTTTGTACATTTCGTTAAAATGTTTACGTGAATGCGTGTGTTGTGGAAGCTGGTTAGATCAACTTGTTTAGCCGTGGACTTAGATTGTTTCATTTATTACCGGAATATAAAATCCCCGTCAGTTATTTTTTTGTGTGTTTTATATTAATTATATTTATATAATAATTGAAGGACACAATGAGATATTTTCTATGAATGCGTAATTTAGCCGTATAGTTATCTTTTATGTTTCAATCGATGAAATACAATATGGTGAGTTTCAATAAATTAGTGTCTTTGTCATCTATTTCATTACGGCATTCACCACTTCCAAATAATAATATGTTTGTGTGCCGTTCACATGTATGTATGATCTCTAAAATGTAGTCAGCAAGATCGAGTTACTTAGAATCAAAATCAACATTTGATGCCGACAGTTGGGTTACAAAGTCAATTTATAACTCCAGAAGTATCAAGAATCTAAAACTGTAATGAACACAATCTCCAAGAACAATGAGCTGCTTACGTTGAGTGTTGTGTCTGCGTTTTGTTAAGGCTTAAACTGAGTAGATTCTGTTGATGGGTACACGTATTGGAATATTAGTATCTTCGTTGAATTTTCTATATTCTTAATCTAAGAATAAAAACAAAACCTCGTTGACAACAACAAAATAAAAACAACCATTGATGCAGATAGTCGACTAGAGTTCTTGGGCAAACTGGGCAACCATTTCATGTAGATCTACAATGCAGTCGACTAGAATTCTAGGATAAACTGGGCAACCATTTCATGTAGATCTACAATGCAGTCCGACTAGAATTCTAAAGTAAATTGGGCAACCATTTCATGTAGATCTACAATGCAGTCGACTAGAATTCTAGGGCAAACTGGGCAACCATTTCATGTAGATCTACAATGCAGTCGACTAGAATTCTAGGGCAAACCAAGCAACCATTTCATGGCAAGTTGGCTAGAATTCTAGGGCAAACTGGGCAACCATTTCATGTAGATCTACAATGCAGTTGGCTAGAATTCTAGGGCAAACTGGGCAACCATTTCATGTAGATTTACAATGCAGTCGGCAAGAAAAGCGCGTTGATGTTGAGTCTGCTAATTTATTATAAACTGACGCGAAAATGCATGTGTGCACAAAGGCCGTGAGTTATGAGTTTAAATGCTTTTTAGATACGTGCCTTCGATTATTAGTGGCTTCAGATATTAGCAACTTCACTTTAGCGGAAGTAAGCCTAAGGGAATAAGAAAAAAACAAGTTTTGTATCGTTTTTCTCACAAAATATATCTATGTGCCTACACAAACTTACAACAGAGTTATTTACACCTACATTCTATAATATAATATTATATTGCAAGTTTCAATTATCTCGAGGTGGTAAAGTTTCTTCGTAATTAGTGTTAAGATTTTTCGATGTAGCTGAATTAGCAATAGATTACTAGATTCTGTGTTTTTTATCTTCTTCTCTTTGCACTGTAAGCTTCTTAGTTTCATTTTGCTGTAGTAAGTGTGAGCAAGTGATGCCTTTTTGTAGAGATGAGCTTGTTTGTTACGACGCGGTTGGTTGTATCATGTTAGGCAATGTATTTCTTATCAGTTTATTTGAATTGCAGGAACGTGTAACAGTTAAAGAGCAAAGGATTGTTTCTAAAGGCTTTTGTTTTGCTTTGTTGTTTGGTTATCAGATGAAAAAAATAATTTGACTCGTGTACAGTGTGTATAATGTTAAGAGTAAAACAAGTGAGAGAAAACGAAAGGCATTTAACTTTACCAGTTTTTCATTCAGCAGCGAATAATTGGGTAGCTAGAGCTAGGTCTATTCAGCTAGTCTATTCAGACTCAGAGAATAATTGGGTAGCAAGCTAGGTCTATTCAGACTCAGAGAATAAATAAGCGCTAGGTCTATTCAGACTCACCGCATGGGGTAGCTAGGCGCTAGGGACTCTATTCAGGCGCTAGGTCTATTCAGACTCAGAATAATTGGGTAGCTAGGCGCTAGGTCTATTCAGACTCAGCGAATAATTTCTAGAGACTATTCAGAGCAGAATAATAGCTAGACGCTAGGTCTATTCAGACTCAGCAAATAATTGGGTAGCT
>JAXRKP010000067.1:517500-547500 GCA_037039925.1 Doris montereyensis | reverse complement strand
TAATAGCTTATGGACCAAACGAAGACGCAACTAAAGAAGAAAAAGATACCTTCGAAAACGATTTACAAATAGCTGCAGAGAATCTTAAATCCAAACAGGAACTAATGGTGTTAGGAGATTTAAACGCTAGAGTAGGCAACAATGTAGAAACGTCAGGAGTAGTAATAGGTAAAGAAGGAGAGACAACAACTTCTCCAAATGGAGAGAGACTAATAGATTTTTGCCTAAAGAATAACATGAAAAGATCCAACACCTTTTTTCCTCATAAAGATATCTCACAAATATACAAGAGTAAATGAAGACAGGTGTGAAAAGTCAATGATAACTACATAACAGTTAGCAGCTCCCTTTTTTACAGTACATTGGATGCAAGAGTAAACAGAGGAGCAAAAGTATTAAGTGATCAACACTTAGTGATTGCCAAAATGAGATTACTGACTGAAGAAAACAAACAGAAAAGGAAAGAGAAGAAAGCTACTAAACTCAAAATAGAGGAACTAAATAAACCAGTAGTAAAACAGGTATACCAATCTAGGATAAAAAGATTTATCAGTGAAAGACAGATGGATCTGAATGATGGCACAATAGAAGAAAAGTTGCAGATGTATAAAGAAACACTCCTCAGTTGTACTGAAGAGGTCTGTGGTAGGAAACAAATTAAAGGAGATGGGAAAAGAACAGCATGGTGGAATGAGAATGTCAAGACTAAGATTAAAGAAAAGAAGGATGCCTGGAAGAAATACTTGCAAACAAAGAGACCAGAGGATAGGATAAATTACGTGAATAAAAGAACTATCGCCAAAGAGGAGGAGAATCAAAACAGGAACAATGGAAGAGTTTGGACAAAGACTTCAAGAAAGCTACCGGGACTTGTTAATCTGCGGGTAACCCCGAGCTTTGGTCAGCAAAGACCTGCCTGCAAGGCAGCATGAGACTCGTAGAGGGCGGATCATCTACTTCCCGTACAAATGCTTACCTGTCCACTGCTATTAAGGAAGTCAAAAGCTGTTCTGGGGGGGGGGGGTGCAATGAAGCGCATAAGAAAGACCAAAGCATGCCCAATACGACAAATTAAGAATGCCAAAGGAGAAATAATGAAAGAAGACAGCCAAATCATGGAAACACGGAGAAAGCATTTTCACCAATTACATAATCCTTCCAGAACGTATGAAACAAGGAGTAAAGATCAATTAGTAAGAGTATCAAGTAATCCAGAGGAGACAGCTGAAGATGTAGCTATATCAATGGAAGAAATCCAAGCAGCTATAAGAAAAGTGAAATTAGGAAAAGCCCCAGGAGCAGATCAAGTTTATCCAGAAATGATTAAAAACCAAGGGAGAGAGGCAGACAAACTACTACATGCAATATGCCAACAAGCATGGAAGTCCAAACAGGTGGCAGACGACTGGAAAGGGAACGGTATTACAAATACATAAGAAAGGATCAACTATGGAATGTTCAAACTATAGAGTGGATATCAATATTTGGCGTTCCAGGAAAAGTATATGCCAGGATACTGGAAATGAGACTCAGGAAAAGTGTAGAGGATCAGATTGAAGAGCATCAGAGTGGATTTAGACCAGGAAGAAGTGTACAAGACCACATATTTACAATTAAACAAATAATAGAAAGATTCATTGAGAGAAACATTGACTTGCATCTGTGTTTTATTGACTTAGAAAAGACATTTGCCACTGTGAAGAGGACGAATCCGCATTCCTTAAAAGAACACAATGTAGAGCAAAAATTTAATAGGCCGTTAAAAGTTGTTACAATAAACCAACATGTGCAGTACAAGAAGCTGAAACATATCTGAAGAATTTGATGTATATATAGGGTACAGGGTTGTATCCTAAGTCCACTTTTGTTTATCACATTTATGGATTCAGTCGCATAGGCATCTTCAAAAAGGAAGAAAACGAATGTAGGTATGTGGAAGCTCAAACCAGTAAATCTATCAATGCTTTCATTTGCCGATGATTTAGTTCTGTTTGGAAAATCAGAAAGTGACCTTCAGTCGAATATCAACATTATGAACAATGAACTAAATAAAAGAAGGAATGAGAGTTAATGCAAAGAAAACCAAAACAATGTAGTAACTAGGGAAGCTAAAACACAATCTTAAATCTGGGCAGGGAGAATTTAGACCAAGTTCAAAGCTACAATTACCTAGGAGTAATGATTAACTCTGAGGGAAAACTAAGAGAAGAAATCAGCCAGAGAATCCAAAACGGCAAGTGCAATATATAACCATCTAGGAAAGGCATTTGTAGGTAAGCAAGAATTGTCAACAAAAACCAAATGGCAGTATACAACACAGTTTATTGTCCTACTCTCCTCTATGGCAGCGGAACCTGACCTTAGACAGTAGAGAATACGGTAGAGTACAAGCAGCTGAAATGAAATATCTAAAAGAGTAGTAGGAAAACTAAGAGAGAAAATCAGAAACACAAGAATAAGAGATCAAACCAAAGCAGATGGCATAAAGACTAAGATAGAAACAAATCAATTGAGATGGTTTGGGCATGTAAACAGAATGAATGACAATAGAATTGCTAAATCAGTATACAGTGCTGAAGTCCAAGGTAAAAGACCAAAAGGCAGACCTCGGAGAAAGTGGGAAGAAGATATAAAAGAGGCATTGAAGCATAGACATTTTTACATTTGTTGGAAGGAAACAGGAAATGCCAGGACAGGGCATCCTGGAGAAAGATCATCTCGGGCACCTGAACCCATACACCGAAAGGTGGAGAGAGAGAGAGAGAGAGAGAGAGAGAGAGAGAGAGAGAGAGAGAGAGAGAGAGAGAGAGAGAGAGAGAAGGGGATGTGAGAGAGAGACAGGCAGACACAGAGAGAGGCAGAAGGAAAGAGAGGTGACATAGACACAGAGAGAGACAGACAGACAGCGAGACAGAGACAGAGAGAGGGCAGGGTATATAGACATAGCCATAGCAATAAGCTATAGCCATAGCCATAGACACAGACATGGACACAGACACAGACACAGACACGGACACGGACACGGACACAGACACAGACACAGACACAGACACAGACACAGACACAGACACAGACACAGACACAGACACAGACACAGACACAGACACAGACAGGCACAGGCACAGACACAGACACAGACACAGACACAGACACAGACACAGACACAGACACAGACACAGACACAGACACAGACACAGACACAGACACAGACACAGACACAGACACAGACATAGACATAGACATAGACATAGACATAGACATAGACATAGACATAGACATAGACATAGACACGGGAGGCATAGACATAGACACATACATAGACATAGACATAGACATAGACAGACACAGAGACAGACACAACACAAACACATAGGCAGAGACATAAACATAGACATACACAGAGACAGAGAGACATAGACATAGACATAGACAGAGACAGAGACAGAGACATAGACATAGACAGAGACAGACATAGACATAGACAAAAACAGAGACAGAGACATAGACACAGACACAGGCACATAGACAGAGACATAGACATAGACATAAACAAAGACATAGACATAGACATAGACATAGACATAGACATAGACATAGACATAGACATAGACATAGACATAGACATAGACATAGACATAGACATAGACATAGACATAGACATAGACATAGACATAGACATAGACATAGACAGAGATAGACTTGGGTGGACGGCTGGTGGTTCTTCTTTTAGATCCCAATTTTTTCTTTTTCACTCTTTTCGCCCATCTATTATCTTGCTGTTAAAGGAAATAAGAATGAATCACCAGTAGCCTCTGCCAACTGCCCATACAGCGCGACAAGATGATTGTTTAAAAAAAAAAAAGAAGAATTTCATCTTCATCCACCGTATGCGGCGGTATCTCAAGGTGAATTAAGAGGAAACAGTAAAACGAAAGAGGAAGTGAGAAAGCAAGGAGTGGAAGGATACCAATCTAATCCTATCCTATCTCTCTATCTATCTATCCACCCATCTATCTGTCTCTCTATCAATCCTATCTATATCTATCTATCTCTATATCCATCTACTTATCTATCTATCTATAGATCTATCAATCTTATCTACCATATCTATCTATCTATCTATCACTATCTATCTATCTGTCTATCTCCTCTATCCCATCTATCTATCCTATCTATATCTATCCTATCTATCTAATCTATCTATCTATCTATCTATCTAATCTATCTATCTATCGATCTATCTAATTATCTATCTATCTATACGTCAATCTTTATCTATCTATTCTATCCTATACATTATCAATATACCTCTAGATGAATCCATCTATATTCAATCTATCCATATCCTATCTATCTATATATATATTTAATATATATATATATAATAAATATATATTATATATATAAATCCTTACTTCGCTCACTCTATCTATCCTATCAATCTATCTATCTAGCAATCTATCTGTCCCAAAGAAAGAAGTGGGACACTGTCAGATGGGCGTACGTGATTTTGCAAAGTGGACATGGGAGATATCTTATGGTTAGATGTCGCGTTTGTTTCATTAAAACATTTTTCCCGTCCATCCAGATGCAGGATTCCTGAGATTTTGTTTGTTTGTTTCTTCGAAGAAAATCTACCCCCTGGTCCAGGTAAGTGATGGACACTTAGTCCTATCGGAGACGGACGATGTATGGAGGTCTCGTGTACAGATCACAACACTCTGTGCACATTAAAGATCCCTTGGCTGTTTACATGGCAGTCCAGGAAAAATCCTACCAAAAACCCATAGTTGTGGATGTGGGTAAATCAAATCAAATCAACCAAATCAAATCAAATCAAATCAAATCAAATCAAATCAAACAAAAAACAAATAAAAACACATCGGTTATTTCCACCATGTGATCAGACAAAGTCAGAGTGACATGCAGGCCGGATTCTTGTGTCAATACGATGAAGGAAAAAAATTGCTGATGTTCTTTAAAATTTTTTTAGCTCTGAATTATTTAGTAACATACTTCGTCATCAATTATCTATATAACACGGAAGGTTTCAATAATGTATTCGTGTACCAGCAATCAATTAATTTGCGATTTTGATTGATTGTCTTTGTTAACGAAGACATTAATTTATTCGAACTAAATTGCATGACTTCAGTCTTGTCATTAATTAATTTCAGCTGATTGAATATCATCGATGTCTTAATTGCCATAACACATTTTCATTTGGTGACAAACATATGTTATCATCCTCCTTAAGTATTATTATGGAAATAGAGCTGGAATATCGTCAGTGTGCGATAATTAAATTGAACCTTTTTATACTAGATCTATAACCTAGGGATTTAGTGTAGAGGGAGTACAAAATCGGTTCAAGTACCGAACCTTGACGTACACCATGTTGCAAGAGGGACGGAATTAGTTTCAAATGCATGGTCAATCATTACAGATTGTGTTCTGTCAGACCAAAGCTAATGTCTAGCCCACTAAATTTGAATATTTCAATGAGTCTTTTTAATAGTATGTTCTGGTCGATAATAATGGCAAATGCAGCACTTAAGTATAGTACATGTAGTACAATAATAATTATGCACTTGACAATGCCATTTTGTACCCGCATCAATGCACTTTCTGTACAATGGTTGTGGCGGTAAGCAGATTGAAATTTGGAGAACAGAAAAGTGATTTGTCATTGAGAGATTGGTGTACTTTTTATGACACAACCTTCACGGTTATTTATTTTAGAGACTTAACTCAGATTGGACACAGGTCAAAACAAAATTTAAGTTGCTGACTATCAAGGATGTTTATATTTTCAGGATTAGGTTTACAATAGTAAGTCTCACAGTACATGACATCTCAAGTAAAGACAAAGAACAATTTACGATGTAAGAAATAATCGGTACAAATGCATTGGGACGTTTCTTAATAAGTCAAGTTGAAACCGAGTTTAGTGAATATGCTTTTTGGGAATTTGCTTCAGGATCATGTTTTTAACTTCCGTTTCTGCTACTGGCCTGCCAAAGTTTCCAAAGTTGGCGTCGCGTCGATGGGTAGCACCAGGCCGTCTATATAGTACACTGTATAGACGGCCTTGGTAGCACGCATGGTACAGTGTTCAAACACGTCCTGATGTCACGTATATTCGAGTTGTGTCCCTGACTAATTTATGACCGTCAAATATAAGAGCTGGTGCTTTCTTTTAAAATGTCTATCACCTTCGTGGTTCACTTGTAGATCGATCCGAACACTACATTCAAAATGCTTTTATACAGTTTATAATACATTGGTGGCCGATTGGTTAGGCTGCCGGACTTGGGATCATAAAGTCCTGGTTTCGAATCTTAGCAAGGCTACTTCCGATGTTGTGTTCCTTGGGAAAGACACTTATTGATGTAACATCCATTCATCCCACTCTACCCAGGTTGCAAATGAGTACAAACACAAGCTTGGGAGTAAAAACCTATGTCAGACTAGCGTCCTGTTCAGAAGGTGATTATGATCACCTGTTTCGCTTCACGCTATGCAAACCGGGATATTAAGCTCCAGTTACATTATTATTATTATTATTATTATTATTATTATTATTATTATTATTATTATTATTATTATTATTATTATTATTATTATTATTATTATTATTATTATTATTATTATTATTATTATTATGCTGCAATGGCTTTGAAGGAACTTAACATTTTAATTCTGTTTGGGGAACGTGAACGTACGTGGGTACAACTTAAATTAAATAAAATGGAAGTACAACTGAATTAATTTATTATTGAGTAATAATCATAATATTATAATGAAATGTTTCAGGTGAACACTTTCTTTTAAGAAGTTTAGAAACATGAGAACCTTAATTTATAACTTGTACACGATGTTATGTGATGGAAGTTAATAACATGTAATAGTATTCGATTACATCATAATGATTAAGTTATGCATCGATTCGAAAGTTTTAACTTGATGAGAACAATCATGGTTGTCGATTAAACAAGGTGAGTAGTTGTCAGCATGCGACAACGAAACGAGGTAAATTGATATCTGTGGTGATGAAACGAGGCGGCTTGCCCGAGATCACCGCATGCGGTGAACTTTAACTAATTAAACATTTCTTAAGAAAAACAACATGATTTGATTTGATTTATCCACATCCACAAATAAGGTGATCTCGGGGGTTGAATTTACTCGAAAAAACTCGAAAAAGTTTTCAACCGTTGGCGGGGCTCGAACTCACTACCTTTTGGTTGAGAGGCCGACACCTTACCTCTGGACTACTGAGTCCCCTGTGTTGATGAAACGAGGCGGCGTGCCCGAAATCACCGCATGTGGTGGGTGAAACTTTCCAGGTAATGACCTAAATGTCATGAGCCAATAACAATAATAATAATATTAAACGTCTAAAAGTAATGTAACTTTGTGAACTTTTTAATTGAAAATTTGTTCGTTGCGGTTTCATGATCTACAGATGGCGCGCTGGTTACTGGTTACGCACGCCATAATAAAAAATAATAATGATCTTGATAATGACCCTGGGTCTATTTCATAATGGCCATCGCGCGTCACGGTTTATGGTTGTCTGGCACAGACAACGACGTCACGGCAGGGGAGCTCACTCTCAACTCATAAATGCCAAGCAGATGGTGAGGTGGAGCAGGTAGGTTTGAGTGACGTAACGTGCCAGGCACCGCGTAGTCCATGTCTCTCTCTCTATGTGCCAGCCTGGCTTGTCATAGTAGGCTGGCTGTAACTGGAATGCAAAGAAGCGAAAGTTTGGGATAAACGTCTTTTCATAACCCTTCTTTCCCCTTCCTAGACACACACACACACATTATACATCCACCCGCATTCATAACAAACATACACATGATATGCAAAAAAACACACACACACACACATACACATTATACATCCACCCGCATTCATAACAAACATACACATAATATGCAAACACACACACACACACACACATACACATTATACATCCACCCGCATTCATAACAAACATACACATAATACGCAAAAACACACACACACACACATACACATTATACATCCACCCGCATTCATAACAAACATACACATAATATGCAAAACACACACACACACACACATACACATTATACATCCACCCGCACTCATAACAAACATACACATAATATGCAAAAACACACACACAAACACATACACACTCTAATCCCAAACCCCCTCCCCTCACACACACACATTATACATCCATCCATACTCATAACAGACATACACACATACAAAAATATACATATGCACAAACACACACACACACATTAATCCCAACCACCCCCTTCCCGCCTTCTTGCCGTCATTACACAGACATAACTATTTCGATCTACTATATCATCAACGTACTTAAGAATAAATTGATTGATTTCATTTATTTTCCCACATCCACAACTAAGGTAATCTTGTTGTTTTGTTTTTTTAGTAGAATTAAAAAATGTTACAGGGTGTGTAAACAGCCAGTGAATCTTTAACGTGCACATAGTGTTGTGATCTACACACGGGACCTCTTTTTTTGTCGTGGGTCTCTACTAATAACTATTTATTATTGTTCTAGTGTCTGTCACGATTATTTTCTCTACTAATAACTATTTATTATTGTTCTAGTGTCTGTCACGATTATTTTCCTCTACTAATAACTATTTATTATTGTTCTAGTGTCTGTCACGATTATTTTCCTCTACTAATAACTATTTATTATTGTTCTAGTGTCTGTCACGATTATTTTTCTCTACTAATAACTATTTATTATTGTTCTAGTGTCTGTCACGATTATTTTCCTCTACTAATAACTATTTATTATTGTTCTAGTGTCTGTCACGATTATTTTTCTCTCTAATAATAACTATTTATTATTGTTCTAGTGTCTGTCACGATTATTTTCCTCTACTAATAACTATTTATTATTGTTCTAGTGTCTGTCACGATTATTTTCCTCTAATAACAACTATTTATTATTGTTCTAGTGTCTGTCACGATTATTTTCCTCTACTAATAACTATTTATTATTGTTCTAGTGTCTGTCACGATTATTTTTCTCTACTAATAACTATTTATTATTGTTCTAGTGTCTGTCACGATTATTTTCTCTAATAATAACTATTTATTATTGTTCTAGTGTCTGTCACGATTATTTTCTCTACTAATAACTATTTATTATTGTTCTAGTGTCTGTCACGATTATTTTTCTCTATAATAACTATTTATTATTGTTCTAGTGTCTGTCACGATTATTTTTCTCTATTTGTCTAATAACTATTTATTATTGTTCTAGTGTCTGTCACGATTATTTTTCTCTACTAATAACTATTTATTATTGTTCTAGTGTCTGTCACGATTATTTTCTCTAATAATAACTATTTATTATTGTTCTAGTGTCTGTCACGATTATTTTTCTCTACTAACAACTATTTATTATTGTTCTAGTGTCTGTCACGATTATTATTCTATACTAATAACTATTTATTCTTCTTCTAGTGTCTGTCACGATTATTTTTCTCTAATAATAACTATTTATTATTTTTCTAGTGTCTGTCACGATTATTTTTCTCTACTAATAACTATTTATTATTTTTCTAGTGTCTGTCACGATTATTTTTCTCTACTAATAACTATTTATTATTGTTCTAGTGTCTGTCACGATTATTTTACTCTAGTAATAACTATTTATTATTGTTCTAGTGTCTGTCACGATTATTTGTCTCTAATAATAACTATTTATTATTGTTCTAGTGTCTGTCACGATTATTTTTCCCTAATAATAACTATTTATTATTGTTCTAGTGTCTGTCACGATTATTTTTCCCTAATAATAACTATTTATTATTTTTCTAGTATCTGTCACGATTATTTTTCTCTAATAATAACTATTTATTATTTTTCTAGTGTCAGTCACGAGTATTTTTCTCTAATAATAACTATTTATTATTTTTCTAGTGTCTGTCACGATCATTTTTCAGGCGTTTCCTTGAGACATTTTTTTTTAAATTTCCCATTTAAATAAATAATAATACCAAAAAAAAAAACTAAGGATAAATTATTATGATTAATTGCCGTGAGATCTCTTATCGTTATTTTTACTACACAACTTAAAATGGTTTTTTTAAATACCTGTAATCATATATTTTGTTCTTATGATTTGTTTCTCGTAATATCAAAACATGACAATAAATGAGCACACTAACGTGGTGGTAATAATCTCAATCCATTCCTCTACCAATGCTTGCAATAGCTGCTGTACATTGTTGACCTCCCGTCAAGCTTTTACTCTTTTCCCCAGCTGGGAACTCGGTAGTCCAGAGGCAAAGTGTTGACATCTCAATCGAAAGATAGCGGGTTCGAGCCCCACAGACATTTGAACAATTTTCGATTTTTTTTTTCAGGTAAAATCTACCCCGCTAGCCCAAGTAGGTGGATCGACACCTAGTCCCATCGGAGACGGACAATAAAAAGTAGGTCCCGTGTGCAGATCACAACACTATGTGCACGTTAAAGATCCCTTGGCTGTTTACAGGATAGTCCGAACAAAATTAATAATCCTACTAAAAAAAAAAGCCCCGAGATCACCCGAGTAGTTGTGGATGTAGGTTAATCAAATCAAACCAAAAACTCTGCCCCAGCTGATACAAAAAGTGTTCAATGGAGACATGTCTGGGATCAACTGGGGGGGGGGGGGACCCATAGAGAAAGAAAAAAATCTCAACGGGAGGGACATCAATAGAGACGTAGCGCTCATGAAGCAATTGATGAAGGTGCTGAATACTCTAAAAATCTGAGATTCACTTGCCAGTGAACGGCCAGCTTCCAAATGAGTCCATGCTCCTCTGCGACACCATACTTTTAACCATCCTAGCATTTAACAAACAAAAACCTAATTAACCACATCGATATTTAATAAACAATATCTACATATATTATGCGTTCTTATTGCTCAAATTGTTTATCCCTGATAGAGCCCCATTCTAATAACAGAAACGATCTCCCATACCGAGCCCTTTGAATCAGGCGTTTCATTGCGTAACGCCTCCTGGCCTAGTTAGGCACCTAAACAATCCATGCATCTTATGGCGGTTTTGAAGCGAGTTTCAAGATTTCTTCAAGTGGATGTCAACTAATGACAGCCAAGAAAATAAACCTGCTAAAGCTGGCCTAGATCTGGTCTATTTTTTATCGAGAATCACCCTATTTCATGTTTACGGCCGCCGTATCAGTGACATAAGTCATTCAGAGTAATCAGAGTAAAAAGCATTTTCGCTTTGAGGTGGCTCTGTTTGTCCTCCAAAATAAAGTATCTAGAATCTAGATATGGATCTAGGCTAGAGCTAGATCTAAATCTAACCTTCTAGTCTAGTCTAGATCTATATATATCTCTAGATTAGGTATACGGTCTATATCTAGATCTTAGAGAGATCTAGATATATAGATCTGCTAGCAGAGTACCCGGCAATGCACGGGAAAAGAGGTAAGTTTTACGTTGTCTCACTTGATTTTAGAGAAGGGCCTCAGGATACATCACGTTTATGGTTCGTCTTTGCGGTTCACGAATAAGAAAAAATAGATCTAGATCTAAATATTGCTGGTTCAGTATCAAAGAGATTTTAGTTTTGGACTTAAGTTAGGCCCTCTCTTCTTTTCAGCTGATCGCTTTGATAATGTGTGCTGTCTGCTGCTGTCAGGAAGTAGGCATAAGAAGTGGTGTCGGGCAGTTGTCGAGTTTACTGGGTGGAATTTTTGCCGCGAAGGAAGACAAACCCTACCCCGTCCGCCCCATCACCACCCTCACGAAAATATCCCACCCTAACCCTGCCCTCCCCCCACCCCTTCCTATCCTGGGCAAAGTTGGGTTCCTCTGGCAGTTCACACCCCGTGTGCTTATCTATTGTAGGCATCTTTACACATTTTTTCATGTTCACCACTTACCGGAAGCAACTTTGCGCACGGTTTCTTACTCCTACGGAATACACCTCATTTCATCGCTAAGGAGAAAACACTTCAAAGCTTCGAAAGCATATTATATCCGCTAATGCTAATTGGTATTTCAGATAAGTCGTTTACTCTGTCCCCTTATAGCATTGATACATTTGTAATTTGCATACATTTCGCACCTTTAGTTTAAATTTTTGCCTTGATTGATACTTCTTTCATTCATTCTCTATCATTTCTTCTCTCTAGATCCAGTGAGATATAAATCTAGCCTTCTTATAGTTATCCTCTTTTTTTCGTTCTTGTTTCCCATACTCATACTTCTCTCTCCTTTCTTTCTTCTCTGCTTTTTTGTTGTTGCTTTTTCTTTCTCTCTCTCTCTCTCTCTCTCTCTCTCTCTCTCTCTCTCTCTCTCTCTCTCTCTCTCTCTCTCTCTCTCTCTCTCTCTCTCTCTCTCTCTCTCTCTGTCTCTGTCTCTGTCTCTGTCTGTCTCTCTGTCTCTGTCTCTGTCTCTGTCTCTGTCTCTGTCTCTGTCTCTCTCTCTCTCTGATTCCAGCTCTAGATCTAGATATTTTTAACTCAGTAGGCTAGTGGTGCGTGATGTGAGAGATAATAGTATGTCCTTTAATGTCATGATGGATATGGTGACACACGTACTGAGATTTCAGCATAATGGCGGACTCTAAAATAATTATGTTGAATTTATGGTGATTCACAAAGCGAGTGCCGATAATTTACCAAACACAGTAATATGAATTTTATACGCCTAAAACCTTCCCGGTTTGATCACATTGTCGGTGCCAAATATGAGCTCTGTCCGCCCAGCCGTTTAGAAGATTAGCGGCAACACACACACACACACACACACACACACACACATACACATACAAACACAGGAAGTGAATTATATAGATATAGAATATAGATGTCAGACTTAAATGCCAAAATACCACTAATGACTAGATCTAGTAATAATAGCTCATTATATTTACATGTATTGGGATGGAGTGCAAAAGATTTAGATATTAAGCCTAGATCTCAGACGTTTAACTCGATCCGCCACTTTCCTGTCACATCTAGATCTAGATCTCTGATCTAGTAAAGGGCTTCCGACCACTGTAATCAACCCTGTTTTTATCTTATTATATTCTTGTGCATGAGTAGAAGTAAAGTTGTTGTTTTTGTTAGATCTGTATTTTATAAATAGCGCTCTATATATAAACGATGGGTGTAGATCATTTAAATTTGTAAATTCTATTCCGATGTGGGTTTTTTTGCAGAGGATTACTGCATCAGTTGAAATGTGATTCTGAGTTAAAAGGCATCAACTTTTCCAAATAACCTCATGTCCAAGTTCCATGTTTAAAAATATTTCAAGAGAAAAGAGTAAAAGTCTATAGGCTTATAATTAAGTAGAACGTTTTCCTTGCTGGACAATAATACATGTATTATGTGGCTCTAGGGCTTCTTCTATCATCACGTCTCTTACAACCATAGAAGGCTTCGTGTCTTTCGGACATCTTGCATTCCTCACCTGGTAAGGATCTGCATAGATCTACGAGTTAACACAACCCTCTTTTGCTCTTTTCTCAGCTAAGCTTTGTTGTTTTATCTTAACAACCCCGAACAGTAATTCTGTAAAACATCGTTAGTTTCGCAAGTCGGGGGTTCATGTGACATCACAGAAGCAACTTATACAATGTACATGTACAGGCAAGCGCCATCTGCTACATTACCATTGGGACCAGACGTGCAGGAGTCGTTTGCTACAGACTCTGCCTGTCTCTGTCTGTCTGTGTCTCTGGTTGTGTCTGTGTCTCTGTATGTCTGTGTCCGTGTCTGTCTGATTTGACGGTCTATTTCTCTGTCTCTGTGTGTCTGTCTCCCTATCTGTCTCTGTCTGTCTGTCTGTCTGTCTCTCTGTCTGTCTCTCTCTGTCTGTCTGTCTGTCTGTCTGTCTGTCTGTCTGTATCTGTCTCTCTCTCTCTCTCTCTCTCTCTCTCTCTAAGAGGCACACATTTTGATTTTTGAATTGATTTGATCCACGCCCACACGGGGGCTTTGCATTGGTGGGATTTTTAATGTTACACGGATTGTCTTGTCAACAGCCAAGGGATATTAAAAGTGCACAGTGTTGTGGTCTGCACACGGGACCTCCATTTTTATCGTCCATCTCCGATGGGATCAGGTGTCGATCCACTTATCTGGACCAGGGTGGGGGTGGTAGGGTGATGGGATTTTACTAAAAAAAACGTTGAGAAAAGATTTTAGCCATCGGATCTTGAACCCACGACCTTCTAGTTGATAGGCAGACATCTGCTTGCCCCTGGACCATCAAGTCCCTGGGCACCAAAGGAACGACCAGTGGTCGACTGTCTAGGTAGCCTCCTCGAAACTTTCCACCTTATCGGATTCCACATTTCCACCAACTATGTGATGATATGATTGAAAAAAAAAAAGAAAAGAAAGAACAATGCATTATGCCACCGAATTTACCACAAACAACTGAATTTCCCCTTCCACCATTGATAAGCCAACGTATAAATAATGTAACCATTCATTAGATTCAAACATACATTCCATTTTTATGTATAGTTATTACTGTATTTGCAACATTTCACCCTTTCATCACTTTAATAATTTTTTTTGTTATAGGTATAAGCATCAAGATAGATAAATTCCATTTTTATGTATTAATTATTAGTGTATTTGCAACATTCACTCTTTAATGTCTTTTTTCCTATATATATTTTTAAAATTATATTAGGATAAATATAAAGATGGATATAAAATACACTTATTTAACATGGGAGCAATTATAATTATGATTAAAACCGTTATAATATATATGTGCATGAAACGAATTAAAGTAACATAACTGTTTCCCGCCCAAAAAAAAACAAAAAAAAGAATATCCCTACCAAATCTTAAAACAAAAAGAAAACTGCACACTAGCCCCCCTTCCACAGGCCCAAGTCCCACAAAAGAACAAAACCACCTGCATCTTAAAAAACTCACCCCTATATCTCGCCCTTAAAAATCAACCTCAAACAGAACAAACAACAAAACATCCCCCTTCCCAAAACAAAACAAAACAAAACAGAACAAAACAAAACAAAACACATCAACAACAGACCCTAATAACAACCCCAAAACAAACAAACAAACACAAAACCCAACAACAACAACAACAAACCAACCCGAATCATACAAATTACAAAACACAACAAAAATAATGAATAAACAAAACAAAAATCAAATAATTAAAAAACACCAGCAAAGACATCATCATGATAGTTTCATATCCAGCTTTTATTTACAAGCAAAAAAAAACCTTGGCTGTCACAACGATATAATATGATCATGGCGTCTAGATCGGATGGGTGAGTGAGTGTGAAGACATCCGAATCATGACAGACGGACAGACAGACACGTATAATTATGATGTCATGTAATCTTCTTCTTTCTTAGAGGTTCAAAGCAAGAAAACACACGATAACCTATTATCGATGACAGTTACGGGTAACACACACTAAGATGTGACATGGCAAGAAAGGTACAATGCCCCCCCCCCCATTATGTTGACCTTGAACTGGGCTTGTATGTATCGCATCACACACACACACACATACACACACACACACACACAAACTGGATGCCATATCAACAAAGCTCAATGTTATCAGAGACTCGCGTCATCACATTACTATTATTATTAAAACCACACAACATGCTGGTGAGTTACACGTATTTTTGTGTGTTTCATGGGCATTCACTCTATCCGACATATCCGTCGATCTCAGGAAGAAAGCCTGGGATGAAAGAGATAAGGTGAAAGGGTGAAAGGGTGAAAGGGTGAAAGGGAAGAAGTAGGACCCATCCCATGCTAGTGACATTCAACTGACGCTAAGTTTATAGGCGTTGGTGTAAAAGGATTCTATTACTATTATAGTTATGTACTACCATAAAATCATGTCAACAGTAAGTTATTAATGTTGTTCATGACTAACTGACTGACTTACTTATTTAGTGGCATTTACCCCGCCCATCGTATGCGGTGATCTCAGGGTGAATTAAGAGGAATCAGCAAGGTGAAAGATAATAAGTGAAATAGTGAAAGGAAAGAAGAAGGGGCTCCCAGCAACGCCCGCCAATCGCCCACGTGGACATCACGGAGCATGGCTTGTTCGCTTGTTTCCGTGAAAAGTACCCCGTCCACTGTACTATGCAGTGACATCACGGTCAGTTAAGGGGAAGCAAAAGACGTAAGGTAAGTTAAAAGACGTAGGACCTACCAGCCGCGCCCATCAGTCCCACACCACAT
The DNA here is from genome assembly GCA_037039925.1 of Doris montereyensis. NCBI lineage: Eukaryota > Metazoa > Mollusca > Gastropoda > Nudibranchia > Dorididae > Doris > Doris montereyensis. Next base: position 531,218 of record JAXRKP010000067.1, on the reverse strand, counting down.
GACGTCATGACAAAGGACTGTAATTTTCAGATCGAAATACATTATATATATATATATATATATATATATATATATATATATATATATATATATATATATATATATATATATAAGTATAATAATATATGATATGTGTGATGTGTGACACTTCCAACTGACAATAACAATAACATGAAACATGCTACTTCACACACAGCATACAAGATACGGTTTGATAACACTAGTTTTGATAACACACGTTCTGATAACACAACATGTTCTGATATCACAACACGCTCTGATAACACAAGACTGATACTTTCCTGTGAACAATGTGCTATGCCTCTGTGTCGTATTTCGTAATAAGAGAGAGTTTGAATGGACACAGCACTCACATGGCTCCATGCTCACACACACACAAAAAGACACTACAACTGTGATAAATAATAGTACATGTATAGTATAATATGGCTCAAAGGTTACTTGGTGCATGTATTTGCGACAATTAAAAATAATATTTACAAAGACAATCTCTCTTACGTAGTGTTTGTTTTTTGTTGTTGTTGTTATTTTAAATAATACACAAACGGACATATAAGTCCGTGTAACAACTTATTTACGATACAGGCAGTATGTTACATAAATCCATCACAAGACACACAGGTTAACGTGTAGCTCATTAATAATACAGCCTAACATAATAGGGAATACACGCATATCTATCTTGAGTTAAACCAAAAGGGATGGCATAAAAACTAAGATAGAAATAAATCAACTCAAGATGGTTTTGGGCATGTAAACAGAATGAATGATAAGATAATAGCTAAATCAGTATACATTGTACAAAGCTAAAACCCAAAGTTAAAAGACCAAAAGGGCGAAAGTGACCAGAAGAAAACAATATATAACAGAGACACTACAGCAAAGAAACGTAACCTTCACAGACGGAAACATAAGATGTCAGGACAGGCAAGCTTGGAGAAAGATCAGTTTGGGCATCTAAACCTATAGACAGGAAGGTATAATTGAAACTCATAAAAAAAAAAGAAAAAGAAAAAAAAAAAAAGAAAGAAAGAAAAAATAATAAAGGAATATTTCTACTGTATCTTGAAATAACAAAATGAAAACTCTTTGTGTGTGTGTGTGTGTGTGTATGTGTGTGTGTGTGTGTGTGCAGATATTAGCAAAACTTAAACACTCAACACAATGCTTACTTCCATAAGTATAAAATTGCTTTACTCTTCTTAAGATAAAACCTTGAAAACAATCACAATGCGCTTACCACAGGAACGAGGTAACGTCGCGGGGTGGGGGGGGGGATGGGGGTAGGGGAGATAACAATATTACAACTTAAAAACGAAAGCAGTAACACAAGGCAAGCCATTTGTTATAAGAGTATAATTCACCATATCACCCTTATTGTCATAAAAGGCAAAAGGAGTTAACCAGATTGACATTATATTACCATAATAATAGGAATATCAGATAACCATACCATGCTTGTTATCAATATCATAACAGTCTACAGTCATCATTGGTTCATTGAAACTTATCCACGTCAACCATATGCGGTGATCTCAGGGCGAATGAAGAGGAAACAGCAAGATGAAAGATAAGTGAAAGAGTGAAAGGAAAGACGTATAACCCAACATCCACCCCCGCCAAGCGCCCACACACACATTTATCACAAACTTATATCTATGCCATATCGCAACAATATGGAGACGTGAACACAGTCATCAAACATCTATGCCATATCGCAACAATATGGAGACGTGAACACAGTCATCACAAACTAATATACATATATGCCATATCGCAACAATATGGAGACGTGAACACAGTCATCACAAACTAATATTTATGCCATATCGCAACAATATGGAGACGAGAACAAGGAACAAAGCTAGATTACTCAATATCACCCAATGTAGAATACATCACAACACGTGTAGCGGTACATGTAGCTTAGCTTGTTTTATTTACCTTGTTCGCCATAATATGCGGCGAGGTGAGGGAGAATGAATTACGTCAGAGGAAACAGAAAGATAACAGACAAGTGACAGATTTAAAGGGAAAAAGTAGAATAGCCCAGTAGCGCCCTCTAATCGCCCACCACGTGGAAGGGGAAGGGAGGAGGGCAAAGGTTTTTGGATAGGTTGTAAAAGAGATCAGATCCTTCAGTTTGGGTCAGTATTTAACAAAGCACACACAGACACACACAAAAAAACTCCACCCCAAAACAAGAACCCATCTATCACAAGATATAACCATTATCACGTCATTAAATCTTCGTATAATTCAATTTATTTTCTTTTAAAAAATAATACAATAAAACTATTATTATCCTTATACATGTGTTGTTTGCAATTAAAAAAAACACAAAAAAACACGGTATGTACCACTTGTACATCCACATCGGATGTCAATGCCAAACGGGAAAAGCAAACGTCAGAACTAAAGCAGAATTGTGTGTGTTATTGTATAAGTGTTAATATTAATACAACACACTTCAATGATATAACGATAGAGTGAAGGGTGTGGTAGGATTGATCATATGACTTAAAGTTAAAGGGATATCATAACCACCTGTTTAGAACATAGTTTTTAAAGGCAACAGGTGAAAACAAGAACAAAATAATCCACCGAAGTAAAACATAACTTTAAAAAAAATAATTATCATTAATAATAATATATGCCTTAGTGGACCAGGGAAGAACCAATGTGTCATTGAATTGAATTAAAGAGGCACAAGGAAAAATGTGAAAGTAACCATTGTTCTAAAGCAGTGGTTCTCAACCAGGAGGGTGGGGTGGGGTGGGGGGCTGGGGGGGGGAGGAAATTATTTCCTCGTCCAAATCTAATGTGTCCAAGTTAAGGTCTTGCCATCAGATCTGGGGGCCTGATCAAGATCTCACCAATGACTTCCCTTGACCAATGGGTACAAGGTCGGCCAAATGGAGACAATGATCCAAGTCGGATTCTGGGGTAGTTTCAAAGAGGTCAGATGCTTCAACTAACAATGCATCTCGACTTTCACAATTTATAAGGACTGGGGTGGGAGAGGATGAGAGAAAAGAGGTTGTCCATTCCTATAGTTTGCTGTTCTTTGTAATGGCATTGACTTTTGTGACTACGACCTGACTTTCACATTTGACGTCAAATTTGATCGTTCCGCCCACAAATCATCCTTTCAGGGGGTTTTTTTCTTTCCATTTTTCGTTAAAAAAAAAAAAGAGGAGAATTATCAATCACAACATTCATCGAAAAACTTGACATGTGTTGGAAGATATAAAATTGTTTCTTTTACATAAAGGAAGAAATAAAATCATGAATAATAAAAAAGAGCCATGTAAACTTAAAAACGTCTGCTTATGTCGAGTTTTGTTCTATTTGACCGGCATATTTTCACATCATGGGTAAATTGTTCTTTGTCTTTAATAGTCCCAATATGCCAAATTTAGACAGATAATAGAATATGTCATTGTGTACAATAGGGCTTAAAATTAACCGAGCATTTAAAGCGTGCAGTTATGAGAAACCAAAAATGGCGGTAAGTATAACTGATCATAATACCCATAGCTAATAAGAGCAGATAAACTATGTCACACTCCGAAGCGACAAACTTCATGACTATTATTGATCAAACTACGACACATGGTAAACTCCCAGATGGCCCAATACTAATACTAAAACGCATCCGCGTGACTCAAGGGAAAACAACCTTGGACACCGTGCAAAGAGAAACCTTATGGCAAGAACAATCCTCACGATTTGAACAAAGCAGGAAATTATGCTTTTTAAAAACTAAGTTCATAATAATATGAGGATAATTAAATCTTCCCTACGCAGCAAAAAATAATGTAAGAACAAAACAAAGAGCAACCCTGAAATAAGAGCACACTAAAAGACTGATATATCTAGATCTTCTCCATAACAAGGGGCTAAACCTGCTACAACTGGGAAGATAAATTAGTATATATATATGCTAGGCAAAGGCTAGAACTGCTACAACAATGCAGAGGTAACAGTTCAGAATTGCTCCACAAAGCAGAGGTCAGAGATAACAGTTAAGAATTGCTCCACAAAACAGAGGTAAAGGGCTAGAACTGCTACACAATGCAGAGGCAACAGTTAAGAATTGCTACAGAGAGCAGAGGTAAAGGCTAGAACTGCTACACAATGCAGAGGTAACAGTTAAGAATTGCTACAGAGAGCAGAGGTTAAGGCTAGAACTGCTACACAATGCAGAGGTAACAGTTAAGAATTGCTACAGAGAGCAGAGGTAAAGGCTAGAACTGCTACACAATGCCGAGGTAACAGTTCAGAATTGCTCCACAAAGCAGAGGTCAGAGATAACAGTTAAGAATTGCTCCGGAAAGCAGAGGTAAGGGCTAGAACTGCTACACAATGCAGAGGTAAAGTTCAGAATTTAGGGCTAGAACTGCTACACAATGCAGAGGTAACAGTTCAGAATTGCTACGGAGAGCAGAGGTAAAGGGCTAGAACTGCTACACAATGCAGAGGTAACAGTTAAGAATTGCTACAGAGAGCAGAGGTAAAGGCTAGAACTGCTACACAACGAAAAGATCGATACAGAGCGGAACAAACAAATCGCGATAGCTCGTGAATTCTTCTACTTACGGTTGTCAAGTCGAACGTGTCGCCAAAGTAGCAAAATACAGCTTCCTACTTTCGACACCAGTATCTGAGAAGCCTGGAAACAGGCTATCACTATCACAAGTCAAAATAAAAGACGAATCGTAGAGGTGAATGAATAGCCCAAAGACCACAATATTATATCGTGGGAGATTGGGTGGGTGGGTGGGGGGGGGGGGATATGGGGTTAAAATAAAAAAAATAAAAAAATACTAAGGCCACTTAAGTCTCCTCGCACATCAATATCAACAACATGATCACAGAGTAGAGTCGATCTCTATCACATCAGAATAGTTAAAATCGATACCCAACAAGTATTACTGGGTAAGTTTCCCTTGCATAAACACAACAATCAAAGTACACGCCTTCTCTCTCGCAGAGCTATGTGGGTAATAAAAGCGATACATGGTAATATAAATGCCAAACATTAAAGTTCTTTTCATTAGTAACCATAAAACGTGAGAATTCGTGGAGCAGATTAATGCATTTCAAATGGACACCAAAAAAACCCAAACAAACAAAATGTAAAATGAAAACATACTTACAACTTCTGACGCGTTCATAGTAAAAATTTGGCTTTAAATTTAAAAAAAAAAAAGAAGAGAAAAAAGCTAAAATAACACAGATTGTAAACCAACAACAACAACAACCAAAAAATAACGACCAAATAAGAGGTAGAGAAAAACAAGATCGTTATAAAACAACTAAATGCTTACTTATTACTGTCATGATTAATATCCGTATTTACAGCAACCCTACCAACTAATGGGTAGAAAGACGCTTTCAGAATTCAATTCTGTAATATGAAATGCATTATAATAACATGGCGTAAGGGTGGGGATGTACACGCTTTGTACACATTGTCATTTACGGCTAATATACAATATGAACGTAGAGACATTTGCCATGAAAACAATTGTTTTTGTTTGATGGCTCACATATCAGCAAACTTCTTGTTTTCTTCTTCACATTTTCAGTGTGGCCCAAGATTCGCGTCAACTGATCAGTCCTAGCATTTAATAAATTCGTTTGATATCAAAATCGTAAAAACAATCGCGTCTTATTCTGAGTTAAGAACAAAAAAAGTACGCCAAGAAAAAATAAAGAAAGAAAAAAAGAAAGAAAAAAAGAAAGAGAAAGAAGGAGAAATCAAATTGGAATTACAGTCAGTGGAAAGCTGACATAACAAGATGGATGCTACGACTGTGATTGCGTCCTCGGTCTCGTACAACCACTTCCTGTTATCATTACTTTAAGAACTGATCCTGCTTCAGACCCGGTGGTCACAAACCAAGGTGTACTCTCTCTCTCTCTCTCTCTCTCTCTCTCTCTCTCTCTCTCTCTCTCTCTCTCTCTCTCTCTCTCTCTCTCTCTCTCTCTCTCTCTCCCTCCTCCTCTCTTTCCCGTTCTCTCTCTCTCTCTCTCTCTCTCTCTCTCTCTCTCTCTTTCTTTTTCTCTCTCTCTCTCCTATCTCTCTCTCTCTCTCTCTCTCTCTCTCTCTCTCTCTCTCTCTCTCTCTCTCTCTCTCTCTCTCTCTCTCTCTCTCTCTCTCTCTCTCTCTCTCAACTTGAAAGAACTGGACATTTTACTTAACATGTCCAGTGAGGAGGAAACGAGGATTGACAGAGTCCCTGTTATAACACATTTCGTGTTAAAACCAGTCTTGTCTATAAAAACGCTCCGACTGTAAATATCGGTGTCCTCTTACGATTTCAAAATTTGCTTAAGTTCCATGACCATCACATTATCGAGTTCTCTACCTTGTTCCTTAGACTTGGACCATGGCAATGTCTTGTTTCATTTCCGTTCTTTCCCCCTTGTGTTTGCCGCAGAGCAGGGCAATACATTGATCGATGAGTTATTCCAATGGCAGTATTATTGACTCAGATTTGTGTAACGTCAGCAATTATAGTAGCAGCAATCAATACTACACATACTTCGAAAAAAATCAGAAAAATAATCAGTTATTATAATTATTACTTTATTCATTCGAAAGTTTCTGGTTTTCACCTACTGATTCTGATTTAGATTTTTTGTTGACACAGGTCGAGTCTTCCATGACGACCATGTGTGTCGTCGCTGATATGGAAGTAACCCGGATGCCACTTTTTCCAAAGCTTTCAGGAGACACACACACAAACACATACACATACACACATATATATATATATATACACACACACACAGACACACACACAAAATAAGAAGTCAAAACTGTCTTCTCACTCTGTTAAAGCTAGAGTACAAAATGGCGATTTGACACGACACGCGTAATGTCAGCTAGGTGCGTTTTATGACAAAACCTGAAATAATCACATATAAAAAAAGTGACATACTACGGGCTTCTTCCATGTAAGCGATGACGTCTATAACTAGTAATAACATTCATACACATACAATTCCCCAAACAGAATCTTAATTTAAGACATTTCGCAAAGACATGACGTCATGGTGTTTTTGCCCAGCTATATATATATAATTTATATTACATTATAATACATTTATATAATCACATCCCACTTAAAGAGTTAAAATTAGACTCAATGCCATTTTAGTGTACGAAATAATCTCATACAAAATTCAAACACATAGCAAAATAATTAGGAATGTCATTTAAAAAGAAGAAAAATAAAAAAAGAGCTAACATAATACACAATAATAATATATGGCCACAAGAATGAGGAGTAGGCACAGAAATTTTGGGAAAGATTTACTGGATGGGACGGTCAAGAAGTGGAGAGTATCGGGAAGAGAGGAAGATGAAAACAACAACAAGAGGCAAAAGAAACAAAAAAAACAAAGAAGTCATGGTAGCATTATGAGTGAGTAAAAATAACCCTAATCCAACTAAAAGAAGATCAACAAGAACATTACTACAGCTCATGTTTCCAAATGAATAAAAAAAATAATTGCCGGAATCCCATGTTTTCTCAATTTTGCTCGGACTGTCCATTTTTTTCTTGTTTTGTTGGTTTTTGTTATTTCCTCCCTTTTTCAAAATTATTATTTTTTTGCAAAAGAAATGGGGAGGATTTGCGAGGGAAAAGAGGAGCGTAACAAAAAAAAATTGTGTTATCATTTTGTTGGGTTTTTTCTTCTTCATATCACTTACATACATATATTTCTTGTCAAGGAGTTGGGTTGAAACAATTTCAAAACCGAAAGTATATTATATATATATATATATATATATATATATATATATATATAATATATATATATATATATATATATATATATATATATATATATATATATATATATATATATATATATATATATATATATATATATATATATATATATATATATATATATATATATATTATATAAAAAGTGTCATATTGTTCTCCTAATACAACCCCCTCCCCACTCTCTCATATAAGGGTTTGCCATTTTTAACACTGCACCTCAAATCTACACACAAAGTTGAAAAGAATAATGGATTGAAAACGAATATAATATAATAAGTTATATGTCATTATTGTCATCACTATTCTTATTGCATACTTGATCAAAGTTATTGGTGGCAACATCTCATAAAATCACATTAATTATCAATATAACGATGAGAATTATCAAAATGATGATGACCGTAATGAAAATGTAAAAGTTTTGTTCTTATTACGTTTGTTATAGCTGAATGGAAAGAGATTAACATAAATAATTATTAACAATATAAAGAGTGCGAAATAAAAACAAAACAAACAAATTGAAATCATCGTACAAAATATAAATTTAGATGGATATGTTAGAGAAGGAAGGTAGCATAATAAGTGCGTTATATAATAATATGTCGAGAATAAATACATAATATGAACACCAACGATTTAGCAACAAAAAATAGAGTCCTTTATAAATATGTCAGACAGACAGGAGAGCATGAAATCAATGTAATTCGAGAGAGAACAACCTTTCTGAAATTCCACCCTAACATCTCGGTGATGGTCTCGGTGACGGTCTCCGGTGACGGTCTCCGTGATATCCGATTCGTAAAGATGGGGGAGGGTCAATATGACCTGGAAAAATGAGCAGTGTCAATTCTTTTGTGTAGGTTAGACAAATCCAAGGGACCTGGTTTGTTCAATAAGGTCATGGAGCACGTGGCTTCACAGGCAGGCTGACAATCTGGCAACACAGAAGAAGGGTCTGGTCGATCTTCCATTCCCGGGGACGTGGCATCGGTTCCCGGTGACGTCACACTGAGTCCGGGCGACGTCAGACTGGTACCGGGTGACGTCACGTCAGACCCGCTGTCCCCCAAGCTATTGCTAATTTCCACGCAAATGTCATCCACGTTTTCCTGTTTTCCCCTGCCGTTGGCGGCGTCTTTGATGTTGGAGCCAGAGGATTTACCTTTGTTGCTGCGCTCCTCCACTCCAACCATGGTGTCTCGACCGCATTGCGTTTCAGACTTCAGATCTCGGCCCTGGGGTCGTCCGGGAGACCTGGACAGGCTTGGTTGAATCCGTCCGTTCAAGGACCAAGGCACGTGGGGAGGACGCGTAGGCACCCCAGTTTGAGAACAACAACGAGCCCGATCTCTTGTCCACCGTCTGCGTTATGGGGTACATGCCAGCCATGCCCAACCGTGACCACGTGGCAATGGTCACGGCAGATGTCGCCGAGGGGGAAGACACCAGCGATGACGGCAATGATGATGATGATGATGATGATGGGGCTAATGAAGACGATGAAGTGGTTGGAGCCAGTGACGATGTACATCGCCTCTTTGCCAATTCACTATAGGGAGTTGAAGAAGCCTGAACTTTGCTTTCCGGTCGAGATTTGATAGGGGTAGATGGAGTGTTTTCCGGTCGAGATTTAATGGGGGGTAGATGAAGTGGGCGTGGGGCTACCCGTCGAGGGTCACTAACCGAGGCACTGATGCGAAACGAAGACTCTTGATCAATTTCGGACAATTTGCGTTTCTTCCAGTTACGCTTCTCCGGGGTGCAACCACCTGAGGTTTGACCTTCGTCTGTAGACACTGAACGTTGTACCCAAGGTTTGGTGGGAAGCGCGGGTGGAACGGTTGAACATGGAATGGTTGGTGAAGATGATACGGAGGTTGCTCGGGCCATATCTGGCTTTGACGAGACGAAGACATCAGCGTGAGAAGAAAGTGTCACAGAGTGGTTTATGGATATTTCTCAGGGGTGTAAGACTTTCGTTTCCTATCCTTAGAAATTTCAGTCTGTTTAGAAAACGATGATGTCTTTGAAGTGTCTTGTGCTTTAATTCTAACATCACTTTCCTTTTTAGAGGGCATCAACGAAACTAAGGTTTCAACACTCAGCTTCTTCTCATAAGACCTCCGTGGCTTATCATCAAGTATGGATTGAACGCTATGCATGATACGGGAAGAGGGGCTTTGAGTGACAGATGGTACGTTCTGTCCGAATGACGTACCCTGCACTTTTTGAGATGCAGTTGAGATTTTAGACACATAATATTTCGTTTCATTACCTTTGTGGTCCTTTTACAGCGGTCATCTCTTTTGGCCATGTTTAGGAGTCACGTCTGGAACATTTGTTTGCCCAGTGTTTGAACTGGGGCGATATGAACACAAAACGGCTTTGTGGTGTTCAAATTCTGTCCGAAAGGCAGGACGACCAGAGTGGGGTATTGAACTCCGACTCATGTCAGCGGCAGGGGAGATACTACTATTGCCATGCTGTGCTTCTTTGGGGCTCCTCTGGTGTCCAGTTTTGGCCTCTGCTGCCTGGCTCTTCGCTGATGATAATCCTCCTCGCGCGGAAGCATCCATGGCTATCTTGGACACTTTCACATCTACTGTGGAACTTGAGGAAGAAGAATTCACACCACTGGCCACCCTTTGAGGCAAAGGTGCCGATGACGGCATGGCCACTCTTTTCGTAGGCGAAGATACCACGATTTTGTCTTTTGTCGCAAGTGGAGATGGTAAAGATGATAACGCTGTTGTTGTTGTTATTATAGGAGTTGTAGAAAAAATGGAAGATACTGATGAGGATGATATGGATGATGATACAAACACAGTTGATTGCAAAGATGTAGGAACCAATGAAACGGAGCGGCTGGAGTCTGATGCCTTTATTCCAGTGCTGATGGATGGCTTCGGGTTGAATTTTACACCTGAATGTACAACGTTTTCTGGGAGGCTCTTGGCAACAGACATCTTCTGTTTGATCGTGGGATTAGTGGCAGATATTTTCTCATGAACACCAGAAGCAGAGAAAGCGACAGCGACGATGATGATGACAGCGGTGATGAGAATTTAACAGACGATGATGACGACGATAACGAACAAGATGTCTGTGAGGAAAAGGCAGATGATGATAGCGCCGTTGAACATTTCGATAACGAGTGAGTCGATGGCGAACATGATACGGAAGAAGGTGACGTTGATGAGGACAGCGATGAAGATGGTGATGATAACGATTTTGAGGACGGCAGTGATGTTGAAGTCATTAACAAGGGTGTTGATGTTGTCCCTACGTTGGGGGATACGGTGCCAGTGTTAGTCGTCGACACGATGGAAGATTCAGGACAACTGTGCACCTTTGACGAGGACTTCTGAGACTCTGGTCTTGTGACGGACGAAACAACTTCACTGTTTACATCAATAGGCTGTAGCTTGGTATCCGCTGGTATCGCCATCGATTTGGCCTTGGGTGCTTGCTTGGCGTTTTTATCGTAAGTCACTGTATAACACAGATGCATCGGTCGATCCTGGGAAGATAACAACAGATGCCTTTATGTTTTAATCAATATCTGTTTTCTCATTAAGGTCAACATGAGGGTTAAGGTGTATAGAGATGGAACGAGAGGAAGACGTGGTGGTAAAAAAAAACAACAACCCAGAGTGAAATAATATGATAGCCATCACAAGAAATGGTCAATGCTAGAGAAGTAAGGAGCCATACCTATGATAAGGAATGCATACGAGGACTAGAGATGGATAAGATGGCTATGAAGCCAAAGGGAAGAAAGAGAACTTTACATCGAAGAAGAAATACGGATATTTACAATAACAAGACATTGTCCTAATCTCAAGAAATATATATATATATATATATATATATATATATATATATATATATATATATATATATATATATATATATATATATATATATATATATATATATATATATATAGAGAGAGAGAGAGAGAGAGAGATGTAGATATATAGATAGATAGATAGATAGATAGATAGATAGATAGATAGATAGATAGATAGATAGATAGAGAGAGAGAGAGAGAAAGAGAGAGCAATGGGGGGGGGATGGAGAGATGAAAAGAGGGGGAGAGGAAGAAAAGGGAGAGAAGGATAACGAAATGAGAGAGAGAGAGAGAGAGAGAGAGAGAAGAGAGAGAGAGAGAGAGAGAGAGAAGAGAGAGAGAGAGGATAGATAGAGAGAGAGAGAGAGAGAGAGAGAGAGAGAGAGAGAAGAGAGAGAGAGAGAGAGAGAGAGAGAGAGAGAGAGAGAGAGAGAGAGAGAGAGAGAGAGAGAGAGAGAGAGAGAGAGAGAGAGAGAGAGAGAGAGAGAGAGAGAGAGAGAGAGAGAGAGAGAGAGAGAGAGAGAGAGAGAGAGAGAGAGAGAGAGAGAGAGAGAGAGAGAGAGAGAGAGAGAGAGAGAGAGAGAGAGAGAGAGAGAGAGAGAGAGAGAGAGAGAGAGAGAGAGAGAGAGAGAGAGAGAGAGAGAGAGAGAGAGAGAGAGAGAGAGAGAGAGAGAGAGAGAGAGAGAGAGAGAGAGAGAGAGAGAGAGAGAGAGAGAGAGAGAGAGAGAGAGAGAGAGAGAGAGAGAGAGAGAGAGAGAGAGAGAGAGAGAGAGAGAGAGAGAGAGAGAGAGAGAGAGAGAGAGAGAGAGAGAAGAGAGAGAGAGAGAGAGAGAGAGAGAGAGAGAGAGAGAGAGAGAGAGAGAGAGAGAGAGAGAGAGAGAGAGAGAGAGAGAGAGAGAGAGAGAGAGAGAGAGAGAGAGAGAGAGAGAGAGAGAGAGAGAGAAGAGAGAGAGAGAGAGAGAAAGACGAAGAGAAGAATCGAAAGAGAAGCAGGAAAATGGCACATTCTTCAGAGCAGAAGGTGCACGCTGAAAAAGGGGTGTGAGAGGGGGGGGGGGTGTTGAAAGAAACCTCTTTTATAATTTGAGCTAAAAATCACAGTGCCCTGATTAGGCTTCAATTAAGGCTGAAAATCATCAAGTCATTGAATATGTATTATCTAATGAATCAAAAGGGTATAAAATCAATGCTTGACATCTCATGCTCTGATTCCTATCACACGACATCCTGCATAGCTTTACGATAATAGCATCCTATAATTAGCCGTACCACTAACTCCTCATTAGTCATCCCATCCACTTCGAAGAACGAAAAATGTTCCATATCATTATTATGCTAGATCTAGTAGAAGTGAACTCAATGGGAGCTAAGACAGAGAATCCCCCGTCAATCAAGTGCTTCGGCCCTAACTTCCTTACACTCTAAGGGGGCCAGGCTGCACGTAGGTCATGACTCCTAGGTGCCCCTCTGTCTCTTTTTTGTTGTTGATTTTTTTGTTTGTTGTCGTTGTTGTTGTCGTGGACTGATGAAATACTACATAAAATCAAAATATATACAAAAATGATAAATGATAAACTTGGTCATGTGGGACTTACCCCTTTCCAAAAATAGATTAAAGCCACGTCTTGTAACATAAGATCGTCCGTGAGCTCTTCTTTAGCTCGATACAAGGCAATCTGAGAATGAGACAAAATGGTCGGTTGATTGATTGAAATGCGCACCGTATTATGTGGTGATTTAAGGGTTAATTAGGAGGAAACAGTGGGACCGGTAGCCGAGTGGTTAGACTGCCGGACTGGGGATCATAAGGGTCGCGGGTTAGAATCCTGGCAAAGTCAGGCCCTATTTTGTGTTCCTTGGGAAAGACGCTTAACACGCATTTTCCCCTCTCAACTCAGGTGTAAAATGGGTACAAGCAGCAGCTTGGGAGTAAAATCCTGCGTCAGACTAGCATCCTGTCCAGGAGGTGATTATTATCACCTGTTCCCCTTCACGTCATAGAAATCTGGATAAGCTCCGGTTCCATGGCCCTA
>JAXRKP010000067.1:500000-510000 GCA_037039925.1 Doris montereyensis | reverse complement strand
TACTACTAAAAATAACAAAAATAATAATAATAATAAAATAATTATAATAATAATAATAATAATAATAATAGTAATAAAATAATAATAGTAATAATGATAACGATGACAAGGATGAAGAATACAACAACAATAATAATAATAATAATAATAATAATAATAATAAATAATAATAATAATAATAATAATAATAAATAATAATAATAATAATAATAATAATAATAATAAGATGAAGAATAAGAACAAGAAGAATAATAAGAAGAAGATAATAATAAAGAATAAGAAGAAGAAGAAGAAGAAGAAGAAGAAGAAGAATAAGAAGAAGAAGAAGAAGAAGAATAAAAGAAGAAGAAGAAGAAAAAGAAGAATAAGAAGATGAAGAAGGAGGAGGATAAGAAGAAGGAAGAGAAAACAAGTAATAGTACTACCAGTCCATTGCGAAGAACAAACAGAAATATCCCTAATTATATATTTTGATAAAACAGCTTTGCAGTTCACAGAAAGTGGGAAGATGGAGGATAATTAAAAAGAAGAAAAAATGTAAACAGCCCAAGGAAGACATGACGCAGCTCCCAAACAAAGGAAATATCCCCAGAAACAAAGGACGACAGCCCCAGAAACAAAGGACGACAGCCCCAGAAACAAAGGACGATGCCCCAGGAAACAAGGACGACAGCCCCAGAAACAAAGGACGACAGTCCCAGGAAGACATGACGACAGCCCCAGAAACAAAGGACGACAGTCCCAGGAAGAAACGACGACAGCCCCAGGAAGAAACGACGACAACCCAAGGATGACTCGACGACAGCTCCAGAAACAGAAGACGACAGCCCAAGGAAGAAACAACGACAGCCCCAGGAAGTAACGACGACATCCGCAGTAATAAACGGCGACACCCTCAGTAAAGAAATCAGCCCCAGGAAAAACACGACAGTCCCAGGAAGAAACGACGACAGTCCAAGGAAGACTCGACGACAGCCCCAGGAGTAACGACGACAGCCCAAGGAAGACTCGACGACAGCCCCAGGAAGTAACGACGACAGGAAGACTCGACGACAGCCCCAGGAAAAAACGACGACAGTCCCAGGAAGAAACGACGACAGCCCAAGGAAGACTCGACGACAGCCCCAGGAAGTAACGACGACAGCCCAAGGAAGACTCGACGACAGCCCCAGGAAGAAACGACGACAGCCCAAGGAAGAAACGACAGCTCCAGAAACAGAAGACGACAACCCCAGGAAGAAACGACGACAGTCCCAGGAAGTAACGACAACAGCCCAAGGAAGACTCGACGACAGCCCCAGGAAGAAACGACGACAGCCCAAGGAAGACTCGACGACAGCCCCAGGAAGAAACGACGACGAGCCCAAGGAAGACTCGACGACAGCCCCAGGAAGAAACGACGACAGCTCAAGAAAGACTTGACGACAGTCCCAGGAAGAAACGACGACAGCCCAAGGATGACTCGACGACAGCTCCGGAAACAGAAGACGACAACCCCAGGAAGACTAGACGACAGCCCCAGGAAGAAACGACGACAGCCCAAGGAAGACTCGACGACAGCCCCAGGAAGAAAACGACAACCCCAGGAAGACTCGACGACAGCTCCAGAAACAGAAGACGACAACCCCAGGAAGAAACGACGACTGCCCCACGAAGTAACGACGACAGTTTCAGTAATAAACGACGAAATGACTACAGCCCCTAGGAAGAAACGACGACAGTCGTAGAAAGAAACAACGACAGTCGCAGTAAGAAACGACGACAGTCGCAGAAAGAAACAACGGAAATCGCAGAAAGAAACAACGGCAATCGCAGTAAGAAACGACGACAGTCGCAAAGAAACAACGGCAATCGCAGAAAGAAACAACGGCAATCGCAGGAAGAAACGACGACAGTCGCAGTAAGAAACGACGACAGTCGCAGAAAGAAACGACGGCAATCGCAGTAAGAAACGACGACAATCGCAGTAAGAAACGACGACAGTCGCAAGAAACGACGACAGTCGCAAGAAACGACGACAGTCGCAGAAAGAAAACGACAACAGTCACAGTAAGAAACGACGACAGTCGCAGAAAAAACAACGACAGTCGCAGGTAAGAAACGACGACAGTCGCAGTAAGAAACGACGACAGTCGCAGTAAGAAACAACGACAGTCGCAGTAAGAAACAACGACAGTCGGTAAGAAACAACGGCAATCGCAGAAAAACGACGACAGTTGCAGAAAGAAACGACAGTCGCAGTAAGAAACGACAACAGCCTGAGTATGAAGCAACGACAGCCGCAGTAAAATTCGACGACAGCCACAATAACAAGCAAAGACAGTGGCAGTAGGGAAACGATGATACCCACAGTAAGAAACGACGACATCCCAATGAACAAACCACGACAGCCGACGACACCTACAGTAAACTGACGACAAGTTGTTGTTTTTCGTTTTTTTGTGTGTGTTTTTTTATTTCATTGAAATTTCCCGCGTCCACCATTGCGGTGATCTCTGGGTGAATTAACAGCACGACGAAAGATAAATGAAAGAAGGCAAGTGCAAAAAAAAATATGACCTACCAGCAGGGCCCACCAACAGTCCGCTTAGCGACAAGAAAGGTAAGAAACGACAACAGCCGCAGCAACAATAACAACAACAAAAACAACCAAAAACGAAGTGACTCAAACTCAAACCACCAGAGAGAATAAGAGGAAAAAGAGCAGGCTTACCTTTGGAACAGGCCAGGCACCAACTTGTAGACAAGGCTTTGCAGAGTCTGGTCCAGCCTGGTCGAGGGGCGGGAAACAAAGAAAGAAAACATGGAATCAAGTTTAGAAACTGTCACCAAATTAAATTGTTTGTTACATTGAAACTTACCCCAACCCAACCACCCATATTATTATGCCGTGATCTCAGGGACTCAGGTGTCCAGAGGCGGCAAGGTGTCAGTCAGCCTCTAACCCCAAAAGGTAGTGGGTTCAAGCCCCCGACAGGCTGAAATTAATATTTCTCGAATACAACCCACCCTCACTCTCTTGGTCTATTTAGGTGGATCGATACCTAGTACTGTCGGAGACAGACAATAGAAAACACGGCCCCGTGTGCACATCGCAAAACCGTGTGCATATTTAAAATATTTCTTAGCTGTTAACAGGGTAGTCACGGCAACATTTAAAAAAAATCCTACCAAAACATCCGAGATCACCTTAGTTGTGGGTGTAGGTAATATCACATCAAATAGAAAAACCCCAAAAAACGCGTGATCTCATGGAGAATTAAGAGGAAACAGCAAGATGGAGTTTATATGAACTTCATAGTGAAGGAGGGAAGTAGAACCTTCCAGCCAACTGCCCACCTGCATCATATTCATATCATATCGTCAAAGGCTATATAAGTCATTTAACCTTCAATGCCCCATACATCTTAATACAATCATGGAGTTAAAAAAAATGATTGAGCATACAGTAAGCAATAAGAACAATGCACATTCATTCATCATACAGATATTTTAAATTATAGAGCTCCATGTCAATGGCATTTTGTGTTATAGTGTTCTTATATTATGCTACACCCTTACACCGGAAGGTAGAATGTGAGCTGATACAGAAAGAAAGAATATTATACTACAAAACAGTAATGTTCCATCAGTATCGAATGATGGTTGACAACAAGAAATACGGACCAGTTTTCGGATACTTCGATGACCGTGGAAATGGGAAGGGGGGTGGTTATTAACAATAATAAAGATAAAACAAAGAACAACGAGGCTTTTTGATTTGATTTGATTTGATTTGATTTACCCACATCCACAACTAAGGTGATCTCGGTTGGTTTTGGTTGGATTTTCAATTTTGCCCAGACTGCCTTGTAAACAGCCAATACATCTTTAACGTGCACATAGTGTTGTGATTTGCACAAGGGACCTCCTTTTATCGTCTGCCCTTCGATGGAACTAGGTGTCCGGTCCACTTACCTGCACCAGGGTCGGGGGTGGGGGTGGGCGTAGATTTTATTCGAAAAACTCGAGAACATTTTTCAATCGTTGGCGAGGCTTGAACTCACGACCTTTTGGTTGAGAATTGTAATTTGTATTGTCGATGAAAACTTTCATTTGCGATTTGTGATACATTTGTACTTGTATTGTACTTTTAATTGTTGATGGATGAGCTTGGATTTGTAAAAAATTTTATTATCATGTTAAGCGCCACTGAGCATTTCAAATTAATACTGGCGTTATGCAAATGCCTTATCATTATTATTATTATTATTATTATTATTATTATTATTATTATTATTCATTATTATTATTATTATTATTATTATTATTATTATTATTATTATTATTAATGGAAGAAACCCCGCCCCCCCCCAAAAAAAGAAAGAAAGAAAGAAAAAAACCAAAACCGACAGGCCGTGTCAGTAATAGGCTGTCAACCCACTTATGTCGCCTTGACAAGTTATAATTTATGGTCGGGTTGATATTTGGCCCAATGAAACCAAGAACAGCCTTCTTTCTGATTTTCCATCCATTTCCCCACCCACCCTTTCTTATTCTCGTGTTTGGTGACTGTGATTTGATTTGATTTGATTTGATTTGATTTACCTACATCAACAATTAAAGTGATCTCGGGGATTTTTGGTCGGATTTTTAATAAAAACCAAATTCCCAGACTGCCATGTAAACAGCACAGGGATTTTGATCTGATTTGATTTGATTTGATTTGATCTGATTTGATTTGATTTGATTTTACCCGCATTCACAACTTAAGGTGATCACGGGGTTGGGGAGGGTTGGTTGGGGTTTTAATTATGTTTCGGGACTGCCCGGTAAACAGCCAAGGATGCACAGAGTGTTGTGAGCTGTAACACGGGACGTTTAAAAAAAAAATCGTCCATCCCCGATGGGACTAGGCATCGATCCACCTGCCTGAACCAGGGCCGTGGGTTTTACTTGGTGTAGTTTCTACAGCGAACAAAATTATGGGGTAGTTTTTCTACTGCGAACAGAATTATGGTGTACTTTTCTACAGCGAACAGAATTATGATGTAGTTTTCTACAGCAAACAGAATTATGGTATAGTTTCTACAGCAAACAGAATTATGGTGTAGTGTCTCGAGCGAACAGAATTATGATGTAGTTTTCTACAGCGAACAGAATTATGGTGTAGTTTCTACAGCAAACAGAATTATGGTGTAGTGTCTCGAGCGAACAGAATTATGATGTAGTTTCTACAGCTAACGGAATTATGGTGTAGTTTCTATAGCAAACAGAATTACAATGTAGCCTACAGAGAGCAGAATTATGGTGTAGTTTCTACAGCAAACAGAATTACAATGTAGCCTAGAGAGCAGAATTATGGTGTAGTTTCTACAGCAAACAGAATTATGGTGTAGTTTCTACAGCAAACAGAATTACAATGTAGCCTACGGAGAGCAGAATTATGGTGTAGTTTCTACAGCTAACAGACTTACAATGTAGCCTACAGCGAGCAGAATTACATGCATGATGTAGTTTCTACAGAGAACAGAATACATCGTATAATATGATGTAGTCTTCAACGAACATAATTATGGTGTACTCTCTACATCGAACATATATATGATGTAGTTGTTGCAATGAACGCAAGTACGATTAAAGATGCAGTTTTGAGTGTGTACCCAACGGGATTAAAATCCAGGTTTTACTATGAACAGGACTAAGACGCAACGCAACGTTTAAGATGTACGGCATCCATACACAATGTGTACAATCACGTTAAAAAGCTAGGGCATCCAGCTTTTACAATGCTTTTACAAAAAAGGATTAAACTCGAAACAGATAAAACAAAAATAGCGACATTGAGTGACTTGGTATTGCTGTAATAGTAATAAAATAATTTGAGAAAAAAAATGATAAGAAAATAAAAAGATGACAATGTGTTGTTAAGCTGAGATTCGTTTCTGTTGTTGTTGGGTTTTTTTTGTTTTTGCTTCTGTTCGTTTTGTTGTTTTTTTTACCTCGTTTTTATTGTTGTTGATTTTGTTTCTCTTGTATCATTAAAACGCAGTGAGGAAGATTAGGGGAAAAAACGTTGCGGGGGGGGGGGTGGGGGGTGGGTGTGATGGCAGTGTCCATTTGTCAAACCATCCATCAATGGAATTGTTTTCTTCAACTACACAATAAAACAGACTACTTTAACAGGAAAACAAAAATTAAAACAATAAACAATAAACACTAACTTATCAGCATCAATAGAAATTTTAACAACAACAACAAAACAATGTATGAACAAAAAAAGATTGATTGTAATTTTCTCCCCTCATTCCAAGACTAAATGATGATCTTAGACTGAATTGAGAGGAAGACAAGAATGATGAGATATGGGGACACAGAGATTACAGTTCTAAAACGTCGATCAACCGCCCACAAAACAAATCCCAACCCAAACAAAACAACAGAGCAAAACGCATTTTACTGAGACGCTTAGAATTTTTAGGGCAATAAAAAAAACCAAACACACCAAACTAAACTGGAAATATAAAATTGTGTGGCTAACGTTGCCGTTTTACACATCAGCTATTTATTCATTTCTGTACGTTTTAAAATTTATAATATTATATAAATCTCTGTCCTCACACATAAAGACCCTTGCATCCTTAAACTGCTATAAACGTAGAATGATTTGGTTTAACTGAAATGTGTCCTGCCCACTATATGCGGTGATCTCAGCGTGAATTATTATGGGGAACAGCAAGAGGATGGGAAGAAAAACAACATAAAAAGTGAAAGGAAAGAAGTAGGTCCTATCAATAGCTTCATCCTCCCGCTCACTGGTATGCGGTGATCTCATGTTGAGTTAAGAAGAAAATGCAAGGCGTCAACCACGTGAACGAGTTTGTTTCTTTGAAGTAACTCTGTCCACCGTGGCGGTGATTTATCTCAGACGTGAAAGAGTCAAAGGAGAGAAGAACAATCTACAAGGAGCACCCGCCAACCACTCACAGCACAAATGGGAAAAGTCGTAACACCTCAATACATCAGTTTGAAATGTGTTTTGTTTTTTAAATTGAAGTAAACCCCACTCCACCATGGCGGTGATCTCAGGAACATCAGTTTGAAATTTGTTTGTTTTTTTAATTGAAGTAAACCCACTCCACCATGGCGGTGATCTCAGGCGCATGAGTTTGAAAAACAGGCGAGTTTTCAGCTTACTGTTAAAGTTCAATTGCACGGCAAAATGACAACTGCCAGTAAAAAGAGCCTAATTGATGTGGGTCACACGCCGCCTTAACGAATTTAACGAGCGGATTACATTTCAAAATGTCAGCAAGTTGGTCTTATTTCACCATCTTGCAGTTTTTTTGCTTCCTTCTCTCACCCCTCTCCTCCCCCCCCCCTTACCAGTTCTTACTTCACCATCATTGTTTTTGCTTCCTTCTCCCACCTCCCACCCCCCCTTACCAGTTCTTACTTCACCATCATTGGTTTTTTGCTTCCTTCTCTCACCCTCTCCCCCTTACCAGTTCTTATTTCACCATCATTGGTTTTTTTTTGCTTCCTTCTCTCACCCCCTCCCCCCCCTTACCAGTTCTTACTTCACCATCATTGTTTTTGCTTCCTTCTCTCACCCTCTCCCCCCTACCAGTTCTTACTTCACCATCATTGTTTTTTGCTTCCTTCTCTCCCCCCTCTTCCCCCCCCCTTACCAGTTCTTACTTCACCATCATTGTTTTTTTGCTTCCTTCTCCCACCTCCCACCCCCACCTTAGCTAAAAGTGAGTAAGATTTTTAAATTACAAGGATCAACTATCCTTGTTCTGAATTTTACGCTGTAGCTTAAAACAGAAATGTAATGATTTTGAAAGGAGTATCCATTGCTTCCCATAATGTCACTGTATCGATTAGCGCATATTATATATTATTTTCCAATGTGCACTTTTTTACAAAGGGAATTTTAGGAAACACAGGCTGATATTATAGACATACAGACAGACATGTGCTTATTTCTTTAAAAACAAAAAAAGAAAACCGAATTGTAAGATTTTTTTAACACTATAAAGAGAAATTAAACCATGATATGAAAATAAATATTCTTTCTTTTTGTTGTTGTGTTTGTTAGACGTAAAAACAAACTTAAACGAAAATGCTATTTGTGTAACTCCTGCTCGGTTATTTTCAATTCTTTTTTATTTTCTTCTTTTCTGGTAAAATAATACATTGTTTTAGTTAGTATATTATTATACCTATTCATAATAATAAACAAAATTATAAATCAATAAAAAATTTATATTAAAAAACTCAAACTACAACAGATAACCCCCCCCCCCTCTCTCTCTCTCCTCCCTCCCTCCCTCCCCTCCCTCTCTCTCTCTCTCTCTCTCTCTCTCTCTCTCTCTCTCTCTCTCTCTCTCTCTCTCTATATATATATATATATATATATATATATATATATATATATATATATATATATATATATATATATATATATATATAAATTTTGTGCAGTAAGGTTACTATTAAAGTATGACATCGATTTCCTAAAATGAATCGCCCGGGGAAACAACAGCAAGGTCGAAACGCCCATCGGCCTTGACATTCAAGGAACAACTGACGAACTGACAAAACACATTTCACTTGCGACATTCGGTTCGTTGTTTTGTTTTGGGTTTGTTGTTGTTGTTGTCGTTGTTGTTTTATTAAACGTTCCGCGCATCAGACAATGAGTCATAGATTTCTGTGTACACAGTTTGTTGTTGTTGTTGCTGCGTTGTAGTTTAGCTGTTTTTCTTTTTCAATACTAAGTTGCCTGGATGACCTGGATAGTTTATCCTTGTGACAGGTAGGTAGTTCAAACAATTTATAGCATTTAGTATGACATGCCTACGTTTTATTGTATTCATAAGAGGCAGACACAGGGATTAACACAACAAAAACGCCCAGGACAAACACAGGCTGATAAAGACATACAGACAGACCTATTGACAGGCAGAATATAATTGGATAGACAGATAGATCAATAGATAAATAGATAATTAGGAACATACATAGATAGGTAGGTAGATATATAGATAGATATGTAGGTAGGGCAGATAGATAGTAGGATATATAAGAAGATAGATAGATATATAGATAGATAGATATACAGACAGATAGAAATAGACGGAGAGACAGACATGACAGACAGACAGACAGACAGACAGACAAATATATATATATATATATATATATATATATATATATATATATATATATATATATATATATAGATAGATAGATAGATAGATAGATAGATAGATAGATAGATAGATAGATAGATAGATAGCTATATAGACAGGCAGATATATATATATATATATATATATATATATATATATATATATATATATATATAGATAGATAGATAGATAGATAAATAGATAGATAGATAAATAGATATATAGATATAGATAGATAGATAGATAGATAGATAGATAGATAGATAGATAGATAGATAGATAGATAGATAGATGGATAGACAAATATATATATATATATATATATATATATATAGATAGATAGATAGATAGATAGATAGATAGATAGATAGATAGATAGATAGATAGATAAATAGATGTATATGTAAAAAGATAGATAGGTAAACATATAGATAGGTAAATATATAGGGATATGTAAATAGATAGATAGGTAAATAGATAGATATGTAAATAGATAGGTAGGTAAATAGATAGATAGGTAAATAGATAGACAGGTAAATAGATAGATAGGTAAATAGATAAATAGAAGAAAGAAAACACCTTCGATCCTTAGTAGCTGGTTGCAATGCCAGGAATAACTTAAGCCTACGACTTACAGTAAAATGCAATGACAAACTACACATATTATGAAACCTAAGAACGTTCACGCAATTCAAAGCACAATGGCTAACATTACTTTGATAATAGAATAATGAAATAAGGAACATGACACAATGTATGTATGCCTGTGTATCTGTGTGTCTGTATGTATGTATGCCTGTGTGTCTGTGTGTCTGTATGCC
>JAXRKP010000067.1:470000-495000 GCA_037039925.1 Doris montereyensis | reverse complement strand
TGTTTATTTCTGCATTTGAAATAAATTTCGATGAGTCCCCTCCCCCTATCCCCTTATCATTCTTGGTATGAAACAAATTGCGTTTTGGTCTCTCCGCTTTAATATAATATTTTGTATGAAATAAATATCAATTAAATCATTCGTTTAAATTTGTGTCAAATTGATTTCGATTACTTCTTTTGTCTTTTTGTGTGTGAAATTAATATCGATGGAATTTGTGTGAAACTCATAAATATCATTCTCTGTTTTAATTTGTGTGAAATATACATGTCTAGCGGGGTTGGTTGGGGTGTTGTGTTGTGTTGTTGGGTTTTGTTTGTTTATTTGTTCCTTGTTGTTTTGGGGTTTTTTTTAGTGGGGGAGGGGGGGGTTATTGTAAGAAATCAATCTTCGTTATTTCTCTCTACTTCTCCTTGTTTTCTTATTGGGGTTTTCTACATCTTTCTTTTGTCAATGCTCTTGGTCGGGTTTTCTTTAAATACATGCAACTCGTTAACTTGTTTTTTTCCCCGTAGGTTTTTAACATTCATGGTGATTGTTAAAAAACAGTTTAGGTGTGTTTTTCTTCTCGCTCTTCTTTTTCTGTCTTATTAACGTTATTTATTTTCTTAATAGCAGACAATCAATCTACAATTAATTAGTATTTGATTGAACGACATTTGAATATTGGTCAAATTGAGGGATTTTTCTTCTTTGTTTATACAAAGGACGTAAAGTGAATGGTATTTTTTATTATCCCAATAAGATATCAATACTGTTATGAGTATTGTTCATTCGTTGTACCTTTCTTTCTTTCTTTCCTTCTTTATCAGTTCCCCTTTTTACTTTCCAGTTTAGATGCCCAAAATTACCTTTCTCCAAGCTACAATGTCCCGGTATTTTCTGTTTCCTTCCGAGAAAGATAAATCTATTTGCTTTAATGCCTCTTTTATATCTTCTTTTCACTTTTCCCGAGGTCTGCCTTTTGGTCTGTTACCTTGTGTTTTAGCAATGTATGCTGATTTACATGCCCAAACCATCTCAGTTGATTTATTTCTATCTTAGTTTTTATGCCATCTGCTTTGGTTTGATCACTTATTGTCGTGTTTCTGATTTTGTCTCATTTAGTTTTCCCTACTACTCTTCTTAGATATTTCATTTCAGCTGCTTGTACTCGTATTCTCTACTGTCTAAGGCCCAGGTTTCACTGCCATAGAGGAGAGTAGGACAATAAACTGTATTGTATACTGCCATTTTGTTTTTTGTTGACATTTCTTGTTTACCTATAAATGCCTTTCCTAGATGATTATATTGTCATTGCCTTTTGGATTCTCTGGCTGATTTCTTCTCTTTGTTTTCCCTCTGAGGTAATCATTACTCCTAGGTAATTATAGTTTTGAATTTGTTCTATATTTCCCCTGCCCAATTTAAGATTGTGTGTTTAAGCTTCCCTAGTTACTAGCATTGTTTTGATTTTCTTTGTATTTACTCTCATTCCTCTTATTTAGTTCATTGTTCATCCTGTTGATATTAGAGTGACAGCCACTTTCTGATTTTCCAAACAGAACTAAATCATCAGCAAATGAAAGCATTGATACATTTACTGGTTTGAGTTTCTACATACCTACATTCATTTTCTTCCTTTATGAGGATGCCTTTGCGACCGAATACATAAGTGATAAACAAAAAGAGGACTTAAAATACAACCCTGTCTTACTCCTATATCTACATCAACTTCTTCATCTACGTTTCCAACTACTCTCACTGCACATGTTGGTTTATTATAAAAACTTTTATTGGCTTCTAGTAAACTTTGCTCTACATTGTGTTCTTGTACGGAATGCCATAGATCGTCCCTCCTCACAATGTCAAATGCCTTTTCTAAGTCAATAAAGCACAAGTGCAAGTCAATGTTTCTCTAAAGGATGTTTTCTAGTATTTGTCTAATTGTAAACATGTGGTCTTGTACACGTCTTCCTGATCTAAATCCGCTCTGATGATCTTCAATTTGATCCTCTACTCTTATACTGGCATAATCTTACGGGTCTTGGCTGCTCCATATTTATGCAGTGTGTAATGATGGCGGTTTTATAAACAAACCAAATACCCGTCAACAACATCCTTCCTAATATTAATCTGGTATTCAAACAAAAATTTGTTATTTTCAATGTGACAAGTCCTTTCAAGACCGTTTGGGTCCATAGAGCCGGAGCGTATCCCGGTGTATATATAGCGTGAAATCGAACAGCTGACAATACACAATGCACCATCTCCTGTCACATGTTCTACTCCTCAAGCTGATGTAAAACTTCATTGGCACCTGGGTCGAGTGTGGAAATGTCATGTATTGTGCCTTTCCTAAGGAACACGATATCTGACATATCATTGCGAGGAATCGAACCCTGAATATCCCATTTTCAAGTTCAGCAACTTAACACAACGTCACCAATCTGTCTAAAGGCAATTAGTGTCATGATAATCACACATCTGTTATGACAAATAATGTTGTCATCTTCTCTCTAAATTCAACCTGATGTGGCATCGCATCGTTGGCAGAGTAGTAAGGCTGCCGGGCTCGCGATCATAAGACCCCGGGTTTGAATCCTGGCAAAGCTGGGTCCAACGTTGTGGACAGTAGGAAAGGCACTTAATTCGCCCCACTCGACCCAGGTGCAAATGGGTACAAAAACTCGTTTGGGAATAAAAAATCTGCGCCAGACTAGCGTCATATTTCGAAGGTGACTATTATCACTATGTTCTGCTTCATGCTATAGAAACCGGGATGAGCTCCGGTGCTGTGGGCCGTAATGGCTTTGGAAGAACGTTACTTTTTTCTTCCACTTACCATATTCAACCAGGGAGAATATCATATTATGCAAGTGTTGTTATGACATTCTCCATTTCCATTTCTTTGTTTATTTAGATCTCTCTTTTATTATATATTTTCATGACTGAGAATGTTAAAATCAGATTATATTATATTACAATTGCAACAATTGTTAACTTTTTCTTTTTTCCTTAACAACGTAATGTTGCCTTTTCCCGGATGCTTAACTGTACTGAATCAAGATTTTAACAACAGCATTCAACATCAACGAACAAGACAACAACAACAACAACAAAAAGACTAGAAAATAATAATTAAAAGATAAAAATATAATTGACTTACAAGAATGCAGACATTCGATGACAGTGGTCGCTTGAATAAGGTAGCCTCCACAGAGAACACACATAATGTGCTGGTTCAATTCTGTGAGGGTCACACGTTTGGATCCGTACATGGTTATCTCTTTATAGATCAGCAACTATGAAAATCCGTTAGCCTGACAATGTGTACTGATGCGCGTACACACACACACACACACGCACACACACAAAGAGAAAGATCACACAAGACGAAAGTGCCCGCAGTGGTGGCTTCAATTCCTCAATGGCGCTATCACAAATTTCTTTGTATATATATATATTTTTTTATCTACGGTCTGTTCCCGTATACTTTTGTCATATTTCCTTGGTGAATGAATGACGGAAGAGGTTCAGTAAGGAGAGACGGCCACACATAGTACTCTGCCCCGGATCGGAAAGTCTCTGTTGTCCATGCTTCTTCATTATAATAATCTCTTGTTCGAAGGCTCGTCAGAACTACCACACGACGACACGTAAGTATCGGAAGAATGATACAAGAAGAAGAAGGAGAAGAAGGAGGAGAGAAGAAGACGGAGAAGAAGAAGAAGAAGGAGAAGAAGAAGGGGGAGACAATCATTGCATCAAGCAGTGCCGCGTCCAGCTGAGGTAGCCAGCCGGACGTGAGAGACAATCCTCTTCTTCCATCAGCTGCTGTTGCTGCAGCTGGACGTGAGTGGTGGTGTCATGACACCATGAAGGTCACTTTGAACAACTTGGCAGCAAGGAGGGGGAGGGGCTCTCCTCTCTCGTGTAATACACTGACCTGCTGTCCACCTGGAAAAAATGATAAATTATGATAATAATTATAATAATAATAATAATAATAATGATAATGATAATAATAATAATAATAATAATAATAATAATAATAATAATAATAATAATAATAATAACAATATAACAAATCAACACATTTAAAGTCAGTACAATGTATTGAAGTTTACAGTCTACTGTAAGTGATGTAACGTTTTATCCATCTTTCAAGTTTGGGCGGGGATGGGTGGGGGAAGGGGGGCAGGGGTGGTGCTGTTGTTTCATTATAGGAAGTCACCAGATCGACAATTTCCGGTAATCTAAGAGGAACCAAAATTTGCCCAGACTGTGCTTTGTACAATTTGTATCAAGCTAGAAAAAAGGAATTCTACTGAAGTAGGCTGACACGTAATAAAGAGGAATATAGAATAGGCATGTAATAAGCCATTAGGCTTATATTAGGAATAAGACGGGACAGGACAGACACATTTTCGGGTTGCGCGCCCGTCATCAGCGACAAGAAGACAAAAGTCTTATCTTCTAGTCGTTGCTAAAGGTGCAGCTCGAACATTAATTGTCTGCATTGTCTCGTCATCATCCAATTAGGCCTTTGATTTCTAGTTCAAAACCCTCTTCATTCAAAGGATTTTGTAGCCACAAGTATTTTGAAAACAACTCGACATCCCTTTAATTTCTAGTTAATGTTCCCCTTCATTCAAATGATTTAAAGACACTTGCATCTTGAAAACAACTCGCCATCCCTTTAATTTCTAGTTCATGTTCCCCTTCATTCAAATGATTTAAAGACACTTGCATCTTGAAAACAACTCGACATCCCTTTAATTTCTAGTTAATGCTCCTCTTCATTCAAATGGTTTAAAGACACTTGCATCTTGAAAACAACTCGCCATCCCTTTCATACAGGTGGCGAAATATCGTGAGTTTGAATGCGGAATGTACATACATGTACATTCATGTTTTATGTAATGGAAACGTCGTTTCGTTCTCTTCCTGTTTCTCTAGCCCTTTATAACATATCGTAAAGTCAAACAGAATGGGAGATTAAAGTATAGTTATTAAATATAATTTAATGAAAGAATGGGGGAGATGAAAATGAATGTAACTTGTTTGCATTCATATTTTAACTAAGGGGATCTCGGTTTTTTTGTTGTTGGTAGGATTTTGTAAAAAAAAATAAAAATGCCCGGAATGCCCTGTAAATAGCCAAGGGATCTTTAAAGTGAACAGAGTATTGTAATTTGCATGTCCGTCTCCGGTGTGACTAGGTACTGATCCACCTGGCTAGGTGCTGATCCACCTGTCTAGATGCTGATCCACCTGACTAAGTGCTGATCCACTTAACTGGACTAATTGGGTGGGTTTTACTCGAAAAACAATCGCGAAGAATTTTTCAACCATTTTTTTTGACAGCCTGATTAAATTGTTCTTTCTTCCAAGTTTACGATGTTCTTATTGGATATATAGGTTAAAGTCTTACATTTTATGAATTGATTATTTAATCTAGTCAACAAATGTTTGTCATTCGCTCACACACAAACAATACAGACTTGGTAGGTAAGGTCAAGCCAGCCGTGACTTAGTTATCTCGTCGATTTACAATGCTCATCACGATACGCGCCATCTAAGTACATACATGTACATGTATCATGAAATCGGAGATGGCTTTATCTCGCTCTGTCCCGCCCCTCATCTCAAAAGCCACTCCGCCACCCCCTTGCCCCCTCCCCTTTTCAGACGTATCGTCCTAGATAGCAAGTTAGCTGTTACTGCCAGCCCATTTCCTCCCTAGCTACGTTAGAGTGACATTCGTAATCACGCACAGATGCGCATAAGCACGTCATACACAAAGATGTATACAACATGGTAGCATCTACATCTATGGAATCACTACAGTAATCAATAAACTCTTATATGACATGTACATACACAAAGATGACATGTACAACATACAAGATGGTAGCATCTACATCTATGGAATCACTACAGTAATCAATAAACTTTAATATGACATGTACATACACAAAGATGTATACAAGATGGTAGCATCTACATCTATGGAATCACTACAGTAATCAATTAACTCTTATATGTACATACACATGTACATACACAAGATGTTAGCATCTACATCTATGGAATCACTATGACAGTAATCAATAAACTCTTATATGACATGTAATCAATACTCTTATGACATGTACATACAAAGATGTATACAACACAGTAGCATCTCCATCTATGGAATCACTATAATAATCAATAAACTTCCGTGAAAGTTAAATTTCTTTGCTTTAATGCATCTTTTATATTTTCCTTCCACTTTCTCCGAGGCCTACCTTTGGGTCTTTTACCTTGGGTTTTAGCAGTGTGTGCTGATTTAGTTATTCTATTGTCATTCATTCCGTTGGTAATAAATGTAAATTCTTTAAATTCATTGAATGTAAGAAACTTTCTGAAGTAAAGATTCGGTAATGTTACAGTTTAACGGCGTAAAAAGAAAGTGGGTCAACTTTGTACTCGTTGTCAGTATCGGCTTAGATCTACATTTAAAGGTGAGACGGAAGTAATGTATCCACAATCCCTTACCCTGAACGCCCCCAACCGACCCCCATCCCACCCGCCCCACCATGGTGTGGGGGGGGGTAGGGGATTTAGGGAAAGGGATTGTGGATATTATACATGTGCTAGCAGTAGACGCCCGCCGTTGCTGGGTTAATCGATTAAATTGTAAATCAGATTTTTCTGTAATCTTTTGTCTGTGCCGTCGGGTTGAACGATAAATACATGTTACACATACACTATTGGATTCCACATATAACTATTACCCTTAGAAAATGTGTGTGTACTGTACGAACTTTGGCAAATCATGATGGTTTCAAAACGTTGCAACAAAAATTTAGAACGAAATAAAAAAATCCTGCACAGTTATGAGAGACCATAAAAAATTAAGAGAAGTGGATTTTGTTGTTGTTGGCTTCTGGATTCCACCCAGATCGATGGAATCATGATGCATCACCCCCTGTCGTACTGCAGTAACCGTGGGGCCTTTCTTTTTCTTTTTTATCAGTTCCCATTCCACCTTTCGGTGTATGGATTCAGATGCCCGAGATGATCTTTCTCCAGGATACCCTGTCCTGGCATTTTCTGCTTCCTTCCAAAAATGTTAAATTTCTGTGCTTCATATTGATGGAATCATGATGTATCATCCCCGGTCGCATTGCACTAACCATGGTGCCATCACGGCTAGCTCAGGCGTGGTGTTAACAACGATGACTTTAAGGCGAGACTCTACTCTCAGACCACTTTTTGTTCATTTACAAACCTATAGGATAGGTGTCTTTTATGTTTTATACAAGTCAGATAGGCATCGGTATGCCATATTTGACTGCTTTTTCTAGATTGCATGTGAATTTTTGCGTCGCGGGCATAACTCGGGGTCCGAGACCTCTAAAATGATATAATGTATATAGAAAATGATTTCTCCCTTATTCATAATAAGAATTCATTGAAATTTACTGTGCACGTAGGTATGAAGACAGTGTCCATACTCATAGAAAGATTTTGATATATTTGAAATATATAATTTTTTATGCTCATATGAGTGAAAGGCTGAGGCCGCCACAGAATTTCCTTCATTTTCTCAGATTATTTCTGAAAAGAAATCCATTTACATGAAAATTTATCATTTTTAAAACAAAACGCTTAATAAGCTATAGAGACAAACTACTTGCAAACAACTATGCCAAATTTCAAAGGTATTGTAGTGATGGTTTTTGAGAAAAACTCTACATTGTAACCCCACCCCTAAAAAAAAAATCATTTTGAGAAAAATTGAAAAAACGTGACTGCTGACGTAGATCTCTTGTTTTGCTTTTGTTGTATTCGATTCATTATATGATATTAGATCTAGATATTAAAATTGAGGTCTTTTGTTGTCTTCGATTCATTATATGATATTAGATCTAGATATTAAGATTGAGGTCTTTTGTTGTCTTCTATTCATTATATGATATTAGATCTAGATATTAAGATTGAGGTCTTTTGTTGTCTTCTATTCATTATATGATATTAGATCTAGATATTAAGATTGAGGTCTTTTGTTGTATTCGATTCATTATATGATATTAGATCTAGATATTAAGATTGAGGTCTTTTGTTGTCTTTACATATTAAGATTGAGGTCTTTTGTTGTCTTCGGATTCATTATTGATATTAGATCTACATATTAAGATTGAGGTCTTTTGTTGTCTTCGATTCATTATATGATATTAGATCTAGATATTAAAATTGATGTGTTTTGTTGTCTTCGATTCATTATGCTATTAGATCTAGATATTAAGATTGAGGTCTTTTGTTGTCTTCGATTCATTATATGTTATTAGATCTAGATATTAAGATTGGAGGTCTTTTGTTGTCTTCGATTCATTATATGATATTAGATCTACATATTAAAGATTGATGTCTTTTGTTGTCTTCGATTCATTATGCTATTAGATCTAGATATTAAAATTGATGTGTTTTTTGTTGTCTTCGATTCATTATGCTATTAGATCTAGATATTAAGATTGGAGGTCTGACCTCATTAAAAGTTAAATTTCGATGGTACACTGCATTAATACATTTCAGCGGTAGTACATAATATATACTTATGATCCGCTCTCCATCGACAACAGGCGGTTTTGTTCAATTAAAATTAGATCTAGATATTTTTATCATGATTGAGAAAAGTCAATTTTTGTTGTCGTTTTTTCAATTTCATTATATCTTACAGATCCTTAATGGTATAAAAGATTTAGGCGGTTTTGTCTTCGATTAAAACTATTAGATGGCCCATTAAAGAAAAAACAAGAAAAAAAAAAAAGACAAAAGAATCTAATACTGACGGACAAACACTGACAAAGACAAGCTTAATGGTAAAACGAAGATACATAATAGTGAGGTTAACTACCACTGTCAAAATAATTTTCTCTTGTCTTCGATTCATTATATGCTATTAGTCTTTCCCCAATCTCTCTCTCTCTCTCGCTCGCTCGCTCGCTCCGCTCTCTCTCTCTCTCTCCCTCTCTCTCTCTCTCTCTCTCTCTCTCTCTCTCTCTCTCTCTCTCTCTCTCTCTCTCTCTCTCTCTCTCTCTCTCTCGCTCTCTCTCTCTCTCGCTCTCTCTCTCTCTCTCTCTCTCTCTCTCTCTCTCTCTCTCTCTCTCTCTCTCTCTCTCTCTCTCTCTCTCTCTCTCTCCCTCCCTCCCTCCTCTCCTTGTCTCTGTCTGTCTGTCTGATATTAAGATTGTATCTGTCTTTTGTTTCGATGGTGTTTCACTCAATCATTCCCCGACCCATTGTTTTCATTATATCGTACTTTGAAACACCCCCTAATACTCCATTGTTCATTGTATGCGCAACTTTTTAATTCACTGTGATCTAAAATCACTTATTCGGCTTGCTGGGAACTCCATGTCTTCTTTCAAAACTTTAGAATATTGTCATCCCTCCGGATCTCAGAATGCTAGTGTCCTTTGTGGCATTAATGCCATTTTGAAAACACCTTCTAGGTCGATCATGATAATGATTTGAAAAGTGACAGACAGACAGACAAACACACAATATACAGAGAGAGAGAGAGAGAGAGAGAGAGAGAGAGAGAGAGAGAGAGAGAGAGAGAGAGAGAGAGAGAGAGAGAGAGAGAGAGAGAGAGAGATACAGACAGAGAGAGAAAGTCGCTAGAGAGAAGAGAGGCTGAACGTCAGGAATCCCGTTTTTTGAGAGAGAGAGAGAGAGAGAGAGAGAGAGAGAGAGAGAGAGAGAGAGAGAGAGAGAGAGAGAGAGAGAGAAGAGGAAGAGAGAGAGAGAGAGAGAGAGAGAGAGAGAGAGAGAGAGAGAGAGAGAGAGAGAGAGAGAGAGAGAGAGAGAGAGAGAGAGACAGACAGACAGACAGACAGACAGACAAACAGACAGACAGACAGACAGACTCACTAACAGACAGAGCGACAGACATTAGACAAGACGAAATAATAAAATAGGTTAAATTACTGTAATGATAACCTATGCCAATCATTAAAAAAAACACACTCTCACACATTCAATCTACAAAACCTATTGGTTGTCAATCATCCTCCCACACGTACATGTGCATTAATAGTCATGATTTTCGTTCTTTCAAGTTGCCCTCCTTCTACACACACACACACACACAAAACACACTGTCTCTCTCTCCCCTCTCTCTCTCTCTCTCTCTCTCTCTCTCTCTCTCTCTCTCTCTCTCTCTCTCTCTCTCTCTCTCTCTCTCTCTCTCTCTCTCTCTCTCTCTCTCTCTCTTTCTGTGTATTCTCTCTGTTTCTCTCTCTCTCTCTCTCTCTCTCTCTCTCTCTCTCTCTCTCTCTCTCTCTCTCTCTCTCTCTCTCTCTCTGTCTCTCTCTCTGTGTCTGTGTCTCTGTCTCTGTCTCTGTCTCTGTCTCTCTCTGTCTCTCTCTCTCTCTCTCTCTCTCTCTCTCTCTCTCTCTCTCTCTCTCTCTCTCTCTCTCTCTCTCTCTCTCTCTCCCTCCCTCCCTCCCTCCCTCCTCTCTCCCTCCTCTCTCTCTCTCTCTGTGTCTCCGTTTCTCTCTCTCTCTCTCTCTCTCTCTCTCTCTCTCTCTCTCTCTCTCTCTCTCTCTCTCTCTCTCTCTCTCTCTCTCTCTCTCTCTCTCTCTCTCTCTCTAAAATAACGGCTTGGTTGGGAAGCCAAACAAAACACAACACTCTAGTGAAAGTCAAATATGTGCGCAACATTGTTTAGTTTAAAATTTACTTCTTATAAAACGTGCAATGGGGGTCATCACTTAGTACAACAAGATCCTTCATAAGACTAAATCTAGAGACATTTCACGAGTTGAAAACAAAAAATGGCATAAGTGAATTGAAAATCGGCTCAAGTTTTTCGATGATCGATTTTCTGATACGATGTAAAAATAACAAAATTTGAAGTTGATACCATGTAAAATAACAAAATTTGAAGTTGATACGATCTCAAAAAATAACAAAATTTGAAGTTGATACGATGTAAAAATAACAAAAAATTTGAAGTTGATACGATGTAAAAATAACAAAATTTGAAGTTGATACGATGTAAAAATCTAAAAATTTGTCCATCGACAACAGGCGGCATTCCATCCATTTCCTCCCCTCATTTTTCACACACGAATATTGAAAACAGCCTAGAAAATTCTTTATGACTCATGCGACCGTAATAACAACTGTGTGTGTCTATTTGTTTTGCTAACAATTTCAAATCTTTCAATGCTCAAAGATTTATCGTCATTAAAACGACTCTGTCTGTCTGATGGTCCTGTCATTAAAGAGAAAAAACAAGAAAAGAAAAAAGACAAAACGAATCTAATACTGACGGACAAACACTGACAAAAGACAAGCAATTTATCCACACAATGGTAAAAAAACGAATGATACAGAAATCGATTTTCACTTACACAGATACAAAAATTTTTTGAAATAAATGTAGGCTATTCTTAAACCAAATGCAGAAACGGTGTTATTATGATCACTGTGCAAAATAATTTTCTCTTCGTCAGACGCCTACAGTTAAGTATTTGATTATAAAGATTCCATGTTGCAAATGGTGCTCCCTTCCAAGAACTGCACAACATTTGAAGTTGCTATGATGTAAAAAATAACAAAATTTGAAGTTCTTTCTTTAAAAATGCATAAATTATGAAGTTGATACCATCTATCTATAACAAAATTTCTGATCGATGTAAAAATAACTATCCAACACAACGATAGGACCTCTCTCTCTCTGCTCTAAATTCACCGTATGAAATAAAATTGAACCCGATAAACGACACACACAAATAAACAACAACAAAAACAACATCAAAACAGAACAACAACAAAACAAAACCTCATGTATCCCAAGTCAGTTATAAAAATGCGTGAGAGCTTGAAAATACATTTATCTATTTATCGCTCCCCCCCCCCTCGCCTATCCCGACACCACCCCTGTTCACACGTGACAAAGCCATTTTATCGACGAAAAGAAGGAGAAAGAATCGAACTCGAATTCGGCAAAGATCAAATAAATAATCAACCCAACTGTGATTACAATACAATGTAATCACTGGTTTACATCGCCACCGTAATTTGGGCTACAACAAAGAGAGATGACCAAATGTGCACGAATGAAGAGACAGGAGAGCAAACAATAAATCACATTGTGTAATTACTATTATTAATATATTTGGAGTGTAATTAGCTCGGTTGGTAGTAGGCTTTCAAAAATAAATAAATAAATGTTTTCATGGCGAGGTGTTGGCAAGTGCCGTCGTAGAGGTCGCTGCTCTCCTACGTTTCCCAACCTTATTTATGTATCGGTCTCTGTCTGTCTGGTTCGATCCTCATGGTGGCCAGGTTGTTGTCTTTTTCGATAATGTCTATTCCTTATATTTGTCTCATCTTTGTTCCTAAGGGACGTTAATACCATTCAATGTCATTTAAGTCTTCATCAAAGACTAGATCTAGCTTAATATAGACAGGCCATCAAATGCAAATAATATCACATTGTGTAATTACTACTCTTTTTAATTAAAGTCCTTCATTATCATTATACCTAGAATGTAAAGGAAATTTCAATGAAACAAACAAAAACCTGTTTACATTTGTGGGTTCCCGGAAATAATACCTGCATAACCGTTGACAATTGGAATTACGTCACACCTATATTAAGACAACAATCGGTAAATTGAGAAACACGTCAGTCGGTATTTTCTCCTTTCAACTTTAATAATAATAATAATAATAATAATAATAATAATAATAATAATAATAATAATAATAATAATAATAATAATATTCATCATTCAGACTAAAATAAGTTTATTAAGGTAATCTCTTTCCAAAATAAATCCCAACAAGTTTATATCTGATACAAGTCAATGTAATGTAATGTTGAATCCCTTGTCATCAGGTGAACGTTCCTCTTCCTCCTTCTCAAGGCCATCGACGAAGCCAGGCTCTCACCGTCCTCCATATAACCTTTATCGTGTTGAAACATTTATTATCCTTGTTTTAGATTTGAAGGTCTTAGCGTCACGTATGTTGATCTGTCAGCAAGTACATTTGCTAGTCATATTATGTCTTATTCTAGCAGAGCACAAACATCACAAGACAGACTATGAAACCGGCCAATAATCCCCAAGCTCATCGGGCGGTATGGGGGGGGGGGACTGGTAGGGACTTTCATTCAATCTTTGCCTAGCCTCTCGGCCACCCTGAGAGCACCGCTCGTGACATAGTTCAGAGGCAAGATATGTAATCACTGGCCACTCTTATTAAACCCAAAGGTAGCTTTCATAATTGCGAGGTTTATCAGGTTCGTAGAAAGGGTTTAATAATCATAATGGCCAGGTTGTTGTAATAATTCTGTCTATTCCTTATATTTGTCTCATCTTTGTTCTAAGGGACGTTAATACCATTCAATGTCTCCTTCCAAGGCCAAAATAAATCAAATTCAAGTCGAATTTCTTCAAGTAAAATCTCCCTCCCCTTATCCCCCTCATTGCTAGTCATCCTGGTCCAGGCAGTTGGATCGACACCTAGTCACATTGTAGACGGACGAGTCGGACGATAAAAAAAGAGGTCTCGTGTGCATATCATAACACGCTGTGCACGTTAAAGATCCCTTGGTTGTTTACAGGGCAGTCGGGGCAAAATTAAAAATCTTATCAAAACCCCGAGATCAGCCAGAGATCACAAAGTTATCGTTCTTGGATTACATTAGTTGTGGATGTGGGTAAAGGAAATGAAATTTTAAAAAAACAAGCTTATCGGAGTCGACGGTCGACTGGTCGTAGTAGTTTTAGCTTTTGTTTGTTTCTTTCTTTCTTTGAAGTAACTGTGTCCACCAATGGCGGTGATCTCAGGGTTGGTAGCTGACTAATATTACAGACGACTGTCCAGGCACAGCATAAAACACTTTAAAAAATCTAAAGTTTCCGTAAATATTTGTAAATATTTTAAAAATATAGTCAATGTGTTAAAAATTGACACGTATTTAGTATTCTAGATCTGTCGATATACTCCAATGTCTTTCAGAAAAGCAAACACAGTTTCAATATCATTATTCCGAAAGGCACCCTGTGCTGTTGGCTGGAGAATTTCTTTAAGACCCATGTCACGCTTATCAAACTATTTAAGGAACTCTGCGAGGCCATGGAAAATAAACGTTTGCCAACCACCGAGGTGAATGAATAAATGAAAAGGAAAGAGGTAGGACCTACCAGTAGCGACACCAACCGCTAAACAAAAAAAAAAAACCCCAAAAAACACACTAAAGAAATCAACAATCCCCAACAAAACAAAATAATAAAAACCAGCAAAACAGAGGGTGTTCAAAGCGTAGAAGCAAAGCGCATTGCATGCATGTGTGTGTGTATATTAACCCAAATCCAGTGGTTTTGCTCAGTGTTGGCACAGCGTCGGTAGACAGGCAGACGCAGATTCCCTATTTGCCTTTTGTAAATATTAATTTATTCGGGGGTTGAAATGAAATTCTCTCAAACGAATACAAACATTATTTGGCAACTTGGAAAGTCTAGGGCTTATAACCCAAAACAACAACAACAACAACAACAACAACAACAACAACAACAACGACAACAACAACACAGGCTCATGCAATACAAAAACCTACACAATCAACCGTGAATGGCACACTGTGTCACGAGCATGGCCGAAGGCAATAGTGGATTATGGTTTCGGTTTATATAATAAAGAAAGCTGGGCGTCTCCATTCTCCGACTGCGATTGTGGTGAACCAACCCAGAAACCAATGTGTAACGGTAGGGGTGGGATCAAGTACGATTATTGTTATTTGTACAAACAAAACAAAACACAACAACAACAACAACAACAAACCAAACCCAGACACAACACAACACACACACACATACACACCCACACATGAAACACAACCGCGACTGTTGAAATTGGAACTCAAGGACGTCAACATTGGAACGGATTGCATTGCAATTATTAAAACGAGGACCTGGGGCGATGCAACAACATTACACCGATAATAATAATACGACCACTAATGGATTAAATCAATTCAACTTTGGCTGCTGGCACGATTTAATTTAATATATTATTATTATTATTATTATTATTATTATTATTATTATTATTATTATTATTATTATTATTATTATTATTATTATTATTATTATTATTATTATTATTATTAATATTAATATTATTATTATTATTCTTATTATAAAACGATTGCAATATTTAAAACAGACAAAGTTGCAATCCTACGAAAGGGTCACTCACGTTCGTGTCTGATCTAGACTCGCATTTCTTGATTTAATCCTCGTGTGGCTGGGGTTTTTTTTATGGACGAATCAAATGCCTTCTCAGTTATCACACAGCCAGAAACAAACAAACAACAAAATTGTACGACAATCAGTGGGAAACACAAGGAATGCACTGTTGTGCGAATCGTAGGGGTGGGAAGGGGTGGAAGGGGGGGTGGAAGTATTCCTGACGGTGGTCACGAAAAGATAACAAATTCCACCCTCTCTATAAGAGCGTTCTTTTGTGTATTGAAACTGCTATTTATTCTTGTGATTATCGTTATTATTATCATTATTATCATTATCATCATCTTCATCATCATCTTCATCATCATCATCATCATCATCATCATCATCATCATCATCATCATCATCACCCTCATTACCAACACTATTATCATCATCATCATCATCATCATCATCATTATCATCATCATCATCATTATCATCATCATCATCATTATCATCATCATCATCATCATCATCATCACCCTCATTACCAACACTATTATCATCATCATCATCATCATCATCATCATCATCATCATCATCATCATCATCATCCTCATTATTAGTATGATTATTATTGTTGTTATTATCATTAGCATTATAATAAATGACGATTGCTGTGATCATCACTAATATGATTATAAATTATTGTTGCAATGTACGTAGCTGATACTAAAAAAATGATAGCACATATATAATCTAAATGTGCTCTGGAGGCGAAATCCTTCGTGCGATAGACTTGAATAACAAAACAAGCAGCAACAACAACTACAACAAAAACAGGGTCAAACAAGGTTCCTCTCTAGGGTAATTTAACAATAGGTTTTTTATTCTGGACTGATTCAGCTTCTGATTAACGACGACAACTATGATGATAATAAGAAATAATAATGATAATAATAATAATAATAATAATAATAATAATAATAATAATAATGATGATGATGATTAATGATGATGATGATGATGATGATGATGATGATGATGATAATAATAATAATGAAAACAATAATGAAATATTAATGATAATAATAATAATAATAATAATAATAGTAACAATAGAAATAAAAATAACAATAATAATAATAATAATAATAATATTAATAATGATAATAATAATATTAATAATAATAATAATAATTAATGATAATGATGATAATATAACAACGATAATAATAGAACACACAGCCGTCTGTTTGTGAATGTTATAATAAAACCATATTTGACCTGAATCTAGATTATAATCTGTATCATCCTGGAATGGGGACAAAACACAAGTACATAACTATAAATGTTTTTTGTTTGTTTTTTAAGCAACTTTTGATATTAACCCATTATTTACTTTTTTTAATGATGTATATGTGATAACAATGTACAAAGATTTTAAAGCATATTTATACAACATAATTATTATGCTTTTACATTGTCCATAGTCATAAAGCACCGGTTTTCTAATGTTTTTATGCTAGTCGTGAAATTGAGGAGAAAGACTAAAAGTGAACGAGATGAATTGTATTGCAATTTTTTTTTCATTTTGATTTGAAACGAGACCAGGCAAAATTTATTTGGACAAATAAAGACATCTTATCTTATCTTATCTTATCTTATCTTATCTTATGTTATAATATAGATCCATGTTTGAAAACTAACACGGACACATGTAGATCTAGCTACTTTACACAACACATGTAAACAAGAAAATGAACTCATGAGATCTTTATGCTAAATTGTCGTGGTATTTAAAAACAAATTAGAACTTAAATCTGTTGTCTTCTTACTGCCCATGACAAACGCCAGATATAATAACAACGATGAACAGTGTCATGACATTATCATTAGTAGTAATATCAGCTCATTGCATGGCACCACTTTCGCACACTGGCTTAATGAAGATGGCTTTTGATGTGAGCAGTCGGAATGTTCATTTCATTTCAAGGTGTTTTTGTTCTCTTCACGTTGTCAATGTTTGTTTTTGGTATTTTTTTCTCGTTTTTTTGTTTGTTTTCAGCCTCAAAAGGTATCTTACACGTTTGTAATGTTTATCTTTTCCATACAATCTTAGATGGAAAAACTAAAGTCTAGTAACAACCTACCAAAACAAAACCAACTAACAACGACACAAAGAGACAGACAGACAGACAGTAATTTACAAAGAGCAGAGACGTAATGTCACGATCCTGATATGAAGAAGGGAGGAACATGGGGATGGGGGGGATGGGGGGAATGGGGGATGAGGGGTGGGTGATGGGATCGGGTGGGGTGGGCGGGGGGAGTGAATTCTATAAATAATATTAATAACAATAACTTTATAAGTGCTACCTGATCTGAAACACAACCGATATGACGCTTTTCAAAACGTGACGTGTCTTCATTTCATAGTCATGAAGAAAAAAAGAGAGTGAATATTAAAATCTGTAGAGAATTTATGTGTGTATGTAAAAGAACAATAGAACAATGAAATATTACACGGGGTGACAATACATTATGAATACTCATAAACGGACCACATGGAAGGTGAACGCTGTATTGACGTCTACAGGAGGAGTCCTTGACCTTTCCCCTTTAAACCGTGACGGTTAGTACACGTGACCTGACGCGTGTGAAGCTCCTGCTTGACCTTTATGTCCTTTCACCTCTCACCTCTAAACCCCCCCCTCCGCACCTCCATACCCCACCACCACCGTCTTCCAGAACGAACAACCCAAAAAAATTGTGAATGCCTTGACGTCAAAATTTAATATTATTATCGTGCTTTCATTGTATTATTTGCCTCTCTGTCATTGACTTCCCTCTCTTTTGTATCCATTTCGGTTTCTTTTTGTTGACGGGTTCTTTTTCTCTCTCTCTCTCTCTTTCTTTCTTCTTGACGAAATCTACCCGATGCTTTGACTGTCGTCTCCTCCATCCACAATGCGCGCTGTGGAGGTAACCTCCCATGTTCAGACAATCTTTAAAAATTCACGTCAAGGAAGCAAATTATTATAATGTATATTAATATAAGAGGGGATCAAAAAATAAAAAAGAAAGAATTTTTTCTTTGTCAAACTCAACCCAAACTTTTTCATTCCATGCCTTTTGACTCTAGACACCATTCACCCAGCAATATGGCTTCCCGTTTCAGTGTATTTGTCTGTCTGTCTGCCCTATATATGTATATATCTATCTACCTATCTATGATATATGTATCTACCCATCTATCTATCTATTTATGTCTATCTACATACCTGTCTGTCTGTCTATCTATATCTATCTACCTATCTACCTATATATATCCTATCTATCTATCTATCTATCTATCAATCCATCTATATATCTATTTGCCCGCCTGCTTGCCTATCGGTCTATCTGCCTATATGTATGTGTGTGTGTGTGTCTCTCTCTCTCTCTCTCTCTCTCTCTCTCTCTCTCTCTCTCTCTCTCTCTCTCTCTCTCTCTCTCTCTCTCTCTCTCTCTCTCTCTCTCTCTCTCTCTCTCTCTCTCTCTCTCTCTCTCTCTCTCTCTCTCTCGCTCGTTTTGATTTTCATTATTCATTAAACATTTTTATTAAAAACTCACCATTCAATAACTATAAACATATTTTTGGGTCACAAAAAACCGGAGAGGAAAAAAAACTGAAACAATATCTCCAACTGATTCGTTGTAACAGGTACGATTTGACAATCTTATCAATGACTGCCTTCAAAATGAGAGGAATATCAAAACATGACACCAACGAAAGAAATTTTGCCTACACCCTCCTTGTTAACTGATGTGAACAAGTCTCGCCTCCCGCCGCCCCCCCCCATCGCTAATTCAAAATACTTTTTGTTTTAACATAAATTACCCCATCCCAACAGACACGATGATACCATGGGGAAATAAGATAAGCAAATAATTTTTAAAAAGGAAAGAAGTAAATCCTACCAATAGCGCCCACCAATCACGCACAGTGGCGTCGGACTTGGGATCATGAGGTTCCGCGTTGGAATCCTAGCAAAGCCAGTTCCTTTGGGAATGACACTTAACACGGGTTTCCTAAAATTTCCCCACATTTCCCCACTTGACTCGGTGTGTAAATGTGGGCAAGCTCTAGCTTGGAAACGAAAAAACTGCGTCAGACAAGCCTCCTGTTGTCCAGGAGGTGATTATCGTCACCTGTTTCACTTCACGCTATAGAAAACGGGAAAAGCTCCGGCTCTATGGGCCGTTATGGTCTTGAAAGAACTTTAAGTTTATATGTTTACTTTAATCATCCACAGGCACGATGGTAGTTTCTGTCACAGAGTTGTCTGACCAGATTTCGATCACTTCAAAACGCCATCGACAATGTAGGCCTACTACTGGCAACGCTTATTAAGCCAGAATGAAATCCCAAACTTCAAAGACATTCTAAAAAGTCGCTCACGTGACAATAATAAACTGAATCCATTGCAACGAAACCAAGTGTTTTGGTTTACGCTTAAATAGATTCACATAGTATTAGTTTGCGAGATCAGAAATAATCTACCTTGATATGGAGAATTAAAGGAGTTTACGAATGTTTTGACTGCTTCGCAAGATGTAGTGTGTTCTGTCTTTCTGTCTTTCTTTCTCAGTTCCTATTTAACCTTTCGGGGTATATGAGTTTAGATGCCCGAATTGATCTTTCTCCAGGCTACCCTATCTTTACACTTTCTGTTTCCTTCTGTGAAATGTTCTATGGGTATAGAACAAAGGGCCTTGTCCATGAGACCATAGAGAGGGGACTTGAATTGATTTTGATTTTCCCCACATTCACAACTAAGGACAGGAGGAAAAGGGTGGGAGGGGGGGTATTCTTTACGGATTGTGGTGGATCTCTAGAAGTTTTTTTTTAGCATTTTCATGGACACCTTTAGAAAACAATATATTATTATTATTATTATTATTATTATTATTATTAAAACTATTATATTATTATTATTATTATTATTATTATTATTATTATTATTATTACTATTATTATTATTATTATTATTATTATTATTATTATTATTATTATTATTATTATTATTATTATTATTATTATTATTATTATTATTATTATTATTATATATGTTACAAAGGAGAAGGACTCACTAAATTCATTTATTTTCTCCATTTATCGTTTGTCTAGTAATCAATAGTGTTTTTTTTTTCAAAATCTTCCTTTAAAAAAAAAAAATCAAATCGAAGCGCAATCAACAAGGGTTGAATGTGTAATGAATTAAGTTGGCAACGATAGCATTAATTTACATCGCACGCTGCCTCTACTTCTGATCCATAAGTACAATTGGGAGGGGGGGCTCGACATGGTAGTCCAGAGGCAAGGTGTTGGCCTCTCAATCCAAAGATCGTGGATTCGACAGGACGAGACGGCACTGAGCTAGCCAGTTAGTTAGTGGTAGTGGTAGAATCGTGTGGATGAAAATAGTCAATTAGATCTAGAAGTTCACGTCTTTGTTTCATG
This sequence comes from Doris montereyensis, assembly GCA_037039925.1. Taxonomy (NCBI): domain Eukaryota; kingdom Metazoa; phylum Mollusca; class Gastropoda; order Nudibranchia; family Dorididae; genus Doris; species Doris montereyensis. Next base: position 474,270 of record JAXRKP010000067.1, on the reverse strand, counting down.
CCAATTTTGTTTTGATTTTTGTGTTTTGTTGGGAGGGGGGGGGCAGGGGGTGCATTGAGTAGCTAAATCCAGAGAAGGGGTGCATTGAGTAGCTAAATCCAGAGAAGGGTGCATTCAGTAGTAAATCCAGAGAACGGGTGCGTTGAGTAGCTAAATCCAAAGAAAGGGTGCATTCAGTAGCAGAGAAGGGTAAATAGCCAGAGAAGGGGTGCATTCAGTAGCTAAATCCAAAGAAAGGGTGCATTCAGTAGCTAAATCCAAAGAAAGGTGCATTCAGTAGCTAAATCCAAAGAAAGGGTGCATTCAGTAGCTAAATCCAAAGAAAGCATTCAGTAGTCCAAAGAAAGGGCATTCAGTAGCTAAATCCAAAGAAAGGGTGCATTCAGTAGCTAAATCCAAAGAGAAGGGTGCATTCAGTAGCTAAATCCAAAGAAAGGGTGCATTCAGTAGCTATATCCAGAGAAGTAGCTAAATCCAAAGAAAGTGCATTCAGTAGCTAAATCCAGAAAGGGGGTGATGATGTCGTGGTTGCTGATAAATGGGATCCAGAGGGGGGATGATGTCGTGGTTGCTGATAAAGAGGATGGTGGTGGGGGGGGGGGGTTGATTTGATTTACTCACATCCACAACTTATGTGATATCAGGGGTTTTGGTAGGATTTTTAATTTTGCCCGGACTGCCAATCAATGGATCTTTAACGTGCACAGTGTTGTGATCTGCACGCGGGACCTCATTTTTCATCGTCCGTCTCCGATGGGACTAGGTGTCGGTTCACCTAACTGTACCAGGGGGGGTAGAAAAAACTCGACAAAATTATTTAGCCGTTGGCAGGGGCTTGAATCCACTATCTTTGGGTTGAGAGGCCGACACTTTGCCTCTGGACTACCGAGTCCCACAAGGGAAAAGGGAATAACGACACGTGATCTTGTTTGCGGACTTTGTCCTAAGCAATAGCAATAGTTGCGACGGTAAGTACACGTAGTTATAACATAGCCATCTCCAAAGTTCAAGCACTTAGATGTTAAATCGTCAAGGACGCTTCACATTATATTACAATAACAACATTTTTACTATTTGAAAACTTATACGATCCTAATCACACACACGCATACACACACACACACACACACAAAACATTAAGTAAAATTTTTGTTTTAAAAACCCAACTCAACGACCAACAATCCATCTCCCAGTACGTGTTACTCCCTGCACCATTTCCCATTACATGTTACTCCCTGCACCATCTCCCATTACGTGTTACTCCCTGCACCATCTCCCATTACGTGTTACTTCCTGCACCATTTCCCATTACGTGTTACTCCCTGCACCATCTCCCATTACGTGTTACTCCTGCACCATCTCCCATTACGTGTTACTTCCTGCACCATCTCCCATTACGTGTTACTCCCTGCACCATCTCCCATTACGTGTTACTTCCTGCACCATCTCCCATTACGTGTTACTTCCTGCACCATCTCCCATTACGTGTTACTTCCTACACCATCTCCCATTACGTGTTACTCCCTGCACCATCTCCCATTACGTGTTACTTTGCACCATCTCCCTCCTTTCTGCACCATCTCCCATTACGTGTTACTTTCTGCACCATTTCCCATAACATCTGCCCATTACGTGTTACTCTCTGCACCATCTCCCATTACGTGTTACTCTCTGCACCATCTCCCATTACGTGTTACTTGCACCATCTCCCATTACGTGTTACTTTCAGCACCATTTCCCATTACGTGTTACTCCCTGCACCATCTCCCATTACGTGTTACTCCCTGCACCATCTCCCATTACGTGTTACTCCCTGCACCATCTCCCATTACGTGTTACTCTGCACCATCTCCCATTACGTGTTACTTTCTGCACCACTGACGGGTGTAGTTTTATTGTCTTCTTCTCTCTTTCTTCTCTATAAAAAAAAACCCACAGACGCAGACACAGAACATATTAAACAGAGAACAACAATAAATGTTAAAAATACATAATAAAAAAGCAAATAACATCTGCCAGCTTCTTGCCTCTTTGCGCCCTTGGCGTCGCTATTTTATGCCCTTATTAATATTCAAATTTTCAAGGTCTGAGGGGTCACAGACTGAAACCGTTTTCACCTTTCTCGACGCTCATTAAACGATTGAACACCGCGACGAAATGTGGCAGGCCATGAATTCCATCCACACTCAGCAGTTGTTGTTTTTTTTTTGGGAACCACTGCCTCTCACAACCTCCATATTTCGCAATTAGATTTCAAATAGCCTGCTTTAGATTCTTGGCAAGTAAACTGTTGGGTCAAATCAGTATCTTAATTGATTGGAGAGAAAAAAGTTGTTTTGCCTGCGATCCACGAAACTTGTTACATGTATTGTTACTAGATCTTTTTTCTCGATTTCCAGTCATTACAATAAAAAGGCCACATAACTTCAGTATCGATTACTACGTAAAAAGCCCACATAACTACAGTATCGATTACTACGTAAAAAGCCCGCCAACCACCCGTTTGACCCTATGAAATAATGCTAAACGAAGGAACCTCATGATGGCCCAGTTATTGTTATTATTATTATTATTATTATTATTATTATTATTATTATTATTATTATTATTATTATTATTATTATTATTATTATTATTATAATAGCGGGATTTGCTAGGATCAAGAATGGCCTTCAACTCTAGAGACTAGAATTTCTAATTTCTTGCCATGATGTTGTGACAATGGTTGTTGTTTTTGTTGTTGTTTTTCCTTTGTGGTCTAAAGACGAATACCGAATTAACCATTAAAAACAAAAAAACAAAAAATTTTTGGGGTGGGAAGTGTGACTTGACTAAGAGCAAGATCAATCCAACCTACGGGTTTTCAACGCAATTTACCCCGTCCACCATGTGCGGTGATGTAAGGGGGAAATAAAGAGGAAACAGTTAGATGAAAGATAATGAGGAAAGAGTGAAAGGAAAAAAGTAGTAGAAGCCACCAGGAAACACCCGTTAACCGCCCAAGGCAACTACGGAGAGTTAAGGGGGTTGGTTTAACCCTCTGCCCAATCCTTCAATCCACCTTCTCATGATTTGATTTGATTTGATTTGATTTGATTCGATTTATCCACATCCACAACTAAGATGATCTTGGAGTGTTTGGTAGGATTTTTATTTTTATTTTGCCCGGACTGTCCTGTAAACAGCCAAGGGATCTTTAACTTTAACCAAAATCCTCGAGATCACCTTAGTCGTGAAAGTGGGTAAATCAAATCAAATCAAATCAAATCAAATCAAACCATAGAAATATAACATCTAGTAGTACATCTTTGCTTCCGACATACACTAATGATTGTCCTTGTATGTGTATCATGTTATAGTGTAGCGGTAAGGGTGATGGTAATGGTTGATGTCTTTGGAACAAACTGCATCAGTCGGAACCGATGTTCCGGGGGGGAGGGGGAAGGACTGCTGACAGCATCATCCTAATCAACGTTTGCATGAAAAGCTGAGATTGGAGCAATTCTGGGACTGATTAAAGTTTGTCGATGTTATGGTCTCATGCATGCAACCATTGCAGTTATCTCATGTTTCAATCAGCAACAAAACAGATTAATAAATCATGGGGATATCAGAATCAACGTTAACAACATTCATAGCAACAGTACCACCACCAACACCATTATAGCACTACAAAAACAAGACAACCACTACCACTGTGATTACTGATATTGCTACTACTACTACTACTACTACTACTACTATTACTACTACTACTACTTCTACTACTACTACTACTACTACTACTACTACTACTACTACTACTACTACTACTACTACTGCTGCTACTACTACTCCTACTACTACTCCTACTACTACTACTACTACTACTACTACTACTACTACTACTACTACTACTACTACTCCTACTACTACTACTTACTACTACTGCTACTGCTGCTACAACTACTACTACTACTACTACTACTACTACTACTACTACTATTACTACTACTACTACTAACTACTATTACTACTACTACTACTACTAATAATAATAATACTATTACTACTACTATTACTACTACTACAACTACTATTACTACTACCACTACTACTACTACTACTACTATTATTACTACTACTACTACTACTACTATTACTACTATTACTACTACTAACTACTGCAACCACTATTACTACTACTACTACTACCACTACTACTAGTACTACTACTACCACTACCACTACTACAACTATTATTACTACTACTGTTACTACTACGTTACCA
>JAXRKP010000067.1:460000-462500 GCA_037039925.1 Doris montereyensis | reverse complement strand
GTATTAATCTGCTAGAGTAATAATTAGATACTAGCAAAACATAGTGGAAGTAGTAGTGGTAGTAGTTGTGCTGGTGGTATTGATAATCGTAATAATAATAATACAAGGTTTAGATCGATAGTAGTAGTAGCAGCAGTAGTAGTAGTAGCAGTAGTAGTAGTAGTAGTAGTAGCAGCAGCAGCAGCAGTAGATAAGTAGTATAGTAGGAAAGTAGGATTAGTAGCAGTTTTAAGTAATTGTAGCAGCTAGTTAGTAGCAACAGTAGTACCACCCACAGGTCAGCAGTCGATTCCCAGTCCAATAGTAATAGTAGACAGTAGTAGATAGTAGTAGTAGTTTATTTATTAGTAGTAATAGTATTAGTACAATAGTAGTAGCAGCAGAAACACAACAACAGTAATAGCAGTAGAGTAGAAGAAGAAGCAGTTTTTAGTAGCAGCAGTAGTAGAAATAGAAGAGCAACAGCAGCAGTAGTGGAAGGAAAATATTAGTAGGTGGTGGTAGTAGTGGTAAAGTTGCGCCCAGTCAAAAGTAATAGTCCCACACACAGATAGCAGCAGGGGCAGCAGTAGCAGTACCAAAGTACACGGCAGCAGCAGCAAACATACATCTATAATTTTTCTAGCAAAGCAGCAGCAGCAAAAGCAGCGCTTTGAAGAAGCAGCAGCAGCTATTAGAAGTAGTATTGAGTAGCAGTAGTAGCAGAACCGGGCAGCAGACAGATAAGTGTAGTAGTAATAGATGATCCCGCTCTCCACGAACAGTAGTGGCCTTGCAGGTCAGACTAGTAGTAGTAGTAAGGTAGTTAAGTAGACAGAAAATAATAAGGCCTGGTAGGGGACCTCAAGCAGCAGCAGCAGCATCTACCTAGCAGTACAGTGGGCCAGCAGTTTATCCGAAACCTAACTGATGGTGGAAAAGTAAGTGGTAGTATAACCGGTTTGAGTAGTCAACAGCAGCAAAATGGAAATGAACACGGTAGTTGTAGTAGCAGAACATGGAATGTTAGTAGTAATAAATGGAAAAGAGTTAGAATTAGTTGAACAGCAGTAGTAGTAGTAGACATTTAGACTAGTTGCAGAAGTGGTAGTAAAAGTAGTAGTAGCAGTAGATAATGTAGGCCGAATCATATTTTAGCAGCAGCAGTAGTAGATGTAAAGATAAAGATAGAGCAGTAGAAATCAGCAGCAGCAAAAAAGGCAAGAATAGCTACTAGAAAGTTGGAAATTTAGTAGCCCAAGCAGCTATTAGAGGCAGCAATATTAAACCTAAAGGAAGAGAACAGCATTATTAATAGCTTAGCAGTAGAAGCAGAAGACGCAACTAAAGAAGAAAAGTAGTAAAACGATTTAGCAGTAGTAGCAGCAGCACCCAAACAGTAGTAATAGCTTTTAGGAGATTTAAAGTAGTAATAGTAGTAGTAGTAGTAACATCAGTAGGAGTAGTAGGTAAAGAATGGTACAACTTCTGCAGTAGTAGTAGACTAATAGAGAAGCAGTAAAGAATAACAGCAAATAGCAAACACATTTTTAGCAACAAAGATATCCACATATATACAAGAGAAAATGAAGACAGTAGTAGTAGCAGCAGATAGCAGCAGCATAGTAGTAGCAGTTTCCTAGCAGCAGCAGCAGCAGTAGTAGTACAGTAGTAGTAGTAGTAATAATCAGTAGTAGTATTGCCAAAATAACAGTAGCAGTAGAAACAGTACAGAAAAGGAAACAGAAGAGTAGCAGTAAAGTCAAAATAGAGCAACAGTAAAGCAATAGTAAAAGAGATATAGCGGCAGTCTAGTGATAAGTGGTAGTGGTAGTGAGTAGTAGTAGATAGTAGTAGTAGTAGTAGTAGTAGTAGTAGTAGTAGTAGTAGTAGTAGTAGTAGTGCAATGTGGTAGGGTATAAAATAGAGCAAATTTAATTTGAGATGTGTGCGGCATTGAGAGAGATAATTATTAATTTGACGATACAATGGGCTTTAGAACACCTTGAGCGACAACTTTAGATATATATTTAAGAAGAACACTGACTAATCTGGAGGCAAAATGGAAGGTTTCTAGCAAAGACTCTTTTAGTCTTGTTTCAGCTAGAAGCAGCTCACTGATAGGGTGTAGTTTCAGATGATTAATAGCACACTTCACCCAAAGCAGCAAACATAACCGTATGATATATAATCTACATGATATATACATGTCATATCCTGCTGACGGAGACAGAAACAATGCCAGTCAACCCCTTGAAATAATAGACAAAAATATTCATTTTATGAAATGAAACAGCAGAATCAGATCTGCTTAGTTATGGTAGATCTAGATCTAGATCTACCACTTGACAGGAATATCAGCTATGAATTTAAAACATTGATGTAACTTTGGACATGCGTGCAACTGAGCTCTACAAAAACAAATTGCAACAGGTTAAAAACATTTTTTTTTACGCAGTTAAATAAGTTAAGCAGGTAGATCTAGATCTAGATCTAGATCTGAAGGCATAACGGCAATCAA
>JAXRKP010000067.1:450000-455000 GCA_037039925.1 Doris montereyensis | reverse complement strand
TGGTTTTCAGAAAGCGTGACGTCGGTGGTCGAGCGGTTAGGCTGCCGGACTGGGGATCATGAGGTTCCGAGTTTGAATCCAAGTAACGCTATGTCCTACGTTGTGTTCCTTGGGGAAGACATTTGACACGCACTTTCCCCACTCTGTCCAGATGTAAATAAGTACAAGCTCTAGCATGGGAGTAAAAACCTGCGTCAAACTAGTGTCCTGGCCAGGAGATGATTATAATCACTCGTTCCGCTTCACGCTATTGCAACCGAGATAAGCTCCGGCTCTATGGGCCGTAATGGCCTTGAAAGAATTTATCGCAAGCACTATACACTGTTCTCTTGTTGTGTATTACGATTTTTTATGTACGTACTTATGCATATCTCATAACACATTACTATTCATGACATTGTAAAGCGCATAGACCACCAGGTAATGTTGGATATGCAGTATATATAAATCTATATATAGATTTGGGGATTTTACGACATTGCGTTCTCATCCAGTCAGAATAGGCTCTCAAACCGTTGAACTGATAATGCTGAAATTTTAACGCTATTTTTTTTGTGTATTACCTGCGCATGCTTTAGGCACATTTTTAATTTGAAAAACATTTTCTTTCTTTAAATGATATTTTACACAACTCATTTGCGGTTGCCGCTGAACCTCACACTTTTCGGCAACCCCAAAGCCCGTGAAAGTTCGGCCGCTGTTGATCCACCCATGTCCATTGTCCCCAGTTCACCGCTAAACAGAGAAATACTCAAGTTTTAACCTAGATCTAATTTAACTCTTTTCTCTCCTTTTTTTTTTGTCAATCTCTACATGTATTAGTGTGTGCACATTAAATGGTGTGCCCGGCTACGAAAATCCCATCCCCCTCTTAGATCTAGCTATAGCTCTATATCTATATCTAAAATCTAGATCTAGAGAGATCTAGAGCTACTTTAGATCTACTAAATCTTTTTTTTGCCGAGGTTGGGTTCGTATTAGAATAATAACTTGTTCATTGGTGGGATGTCAGCTTTTTATGCCTTCATTGTCATATATTAATAACATCCTGCTCATTGAGTGGGATGTCTTTTATACCTGCATTATCATATTTTAATAACAACCTGCCTATTGAGTGGGATGTCAGCTTTTTTATGCCTTCATTGTCATATATTAATAACATCCTGCTCAAGTGGGATGTCACCCTGCATTATCATATATTAATAACAACCTGCCTATTGAGTGGGATGTCAGCTTTTTTATGTCTGCATTGTCATTTTTAATAACATCCTGCTCATTGAGTGGGATGTCAGTATGCCTGTATTTCTGCTCATTGAGCAGGGATTCAGCTTGTTTTCTCTATTATTTTAACGATAAGCAAGATTATTTATTCTTCTTAGAGATGCTACTGTAACTTAAAACATTCCATGACATGGGTTTTACATAGCTGCCACAGACCAAAATCAAGAGCACCCATTTATAGGTAGTGTCAGAGAGCTAGTAGGAAGAGCCTAACAGGCGTGTGTACCGTGTGCTGCTCCCCGGGAGATGAAAAGAGATTAAATGAAATGGTCTGATGGGGGGGGGGGATACATGAGGTACAGTCAGTGAGCCTACACATGTGTGGAAATGCGGACTTTAAATCATTCTTTATCTTTACATCGGCTTTTAAATACTGCGGCTATGGTATCACTCATAGTTAACTTGGTCGGTACTGTTCTTATCCCCATTATTATTAAGATGAGTAAACAATCACAGATTTAACTTTTGAATTCAATGATTCATTATTTGCTTTTAATAATAAAAAAGAAGAAAAAGAAAGTTCTTTGATTTCTGTTCATATTTTTTTACGTACAATGAGACGCCTGATCGACTTTACCTTGATTTTTGTTTCTATCAAAATGATCATTTCATGCTACATATTTTGTCCCTAAATTGGCTACAAATCATTTGTCCTAAATCGGCTACAAATCATTTGTCCCTAAATTGCTACAAATCACTTGCCCCTAAATTTGCTACAAATCATTTGTCCCTAAATTGGCTACAAATCATTTGTCCCTAAATTAACTACAAATCATTTGTCCCTAAATTTGCTACACACCATTTGTCCCTTAATTGGCTACATTAATTGTCTCTCAATTGGTTACACATCATTTGTCCTTAAATTGGCTACACAATATTTGTCCTTAAATTAGCTACACATCATTTGTCCTTAAATTGGCTACATCACTATAATTTTCCTAAGATACACCATTTGTCCTTAAATTATCCTAAGTTAGCTACACACCCCTAAATTAGCTACACCACCTAAGTTAGCTACACACCATTTGTTCCTAAATTAGCCACACCATTTGTCCTAAGTTAGCTACACACCATTTGTTCCTAAGTTAGCTACACACCATTTGTCCCTAAATTAGCTACACACCATTTGTTCCTAAGTTAGCTACACACCATTTGTTCCTAAATTAGCTACACACCATTTGTTCCTAAATTAGCTACACACCATTTGTTCCTAAGTTAGCTACACACCATTTGTTCCTAAGTTAGCTACACACCATTTGTCCCTAAGTTAGCTACACCATTTGTTCCTAAATTAGCTACACACCATTTGTCCTAAGTTAGCTACACACCATTTGTTCCTAAATTAGCTACACACCATTTGTCCCTAAGTTAGCTACACACCATTTGTCCTAAGTTAGCTACACACCATTTGTCCCTAAGTTAGCTACACACCATTTGTCTCTAAGTTAGCTACACACCATTTGTCCCTAAGTTAGCTACACACCATTTGTCCCTAAGTTGCTACACACAATTTGTCCCTAAGTTAGCTACACACCATTTGTTCTCTAAATTAGCTACACCATTCTTTCCTAAATTAGCTACACACCATTTGTTCCTAAATTGGCTACACACCATTTGTTCCCGGTTGATATAAAACTTTCATCTCAATTGGACCATTTGACTAAAACTGACATTCCAGTTGGACCGGTTAATATAAAACTGACATCTCAATTGGACCAGTTGACATAAAACTGACACCTAATTGGACCAGTTGACATAAAACTGACATCCCAATTGGATCGGTTAGCATAAAACTGACATCTCAATTGGATCAGTTGACATAAAACTGACATCCCAATTGGATCGGTTGATCTCAATAAAACTGACATCTCAATTGGATCAGTTGACATAAAACTGACATCTTAATTGGACCAGTTGACATAAAACTGACATCTCAATTAGATCAGTTAACATAAAATGACATCTTAATTGGATCGGTTAGCATAAAACTGACATCCCAGTTGGATCGGTTAACATAAAACTGACATCCCAATTGGACCACTTGACATAAAATTGACATCTCAATTGGACCAGTTGACATAAAACTGACATCTCAATTGGACCAGTTGACATAAAACTGACATCTCAATTGGACCAGTTGACATAAAACTGACATCCCAATTGGACCAGTTGACATAAAACTGACATTTTAACGTGCATAGAGTGTCAGGATGTGAACATTAACTTGTTCATTTCTGTCTTGCATTGACATTTTAATGTGCATAGAGTGTCAGGATGTGAACATTAACTTGTTCATTTATGTCTTGCATTGACATTTTAATGTGCATAGAGTGTCAGGATGTGAACATTAACTTGTTCATTTCTGTCTTGCATTGACATTTTAACGTGCATAGAGTGTCAGGATGTGAACATTAACTTGTTCATTTATGTCTTGCATTGACATTTTAACGTGCATAGAGTGTCAGGATGTGAACATTAACTTGTTCATTTCTGTCTTGCATTGACATTTTAATGTGCATAGAGTGTCAGGATGTGAACATTAACTTGTTCATTTCTGTCTTGCATTGACATTTTAATGTGCATAGAGTGTCAGGATGTGAACATTAACTTGTTCATTTCTGTTTTAACGTGCATAGATTGACATTTTCAATGTCTTGCATTGACATTTTAACGTGCATAGATTGTTGGGATGTAAACATTAACTTGTTCATTTCTGTCTTGTATTGATGTTTTAACGTGCATAGAGCGTTGGGATGTAAACATTAACTTGTTCATTTATGTCTTGCATTGACATTTTAACGTGCATAGAGCGTTGGGGTGTAAACATTAACTTGTTCATTTATGTCTTGCATTGACATTTTAACGTGCATAGATTGTTGGGATGTAAACATTAACTTGTTCATTTCTGTCTTGTATTGATGTTTTAACGTGCATAGATTGTTAGGATGTAAACATTAACTTGTTCATTTATGTCTTGCATTGACATTTTAACGTGCATAGATTGTTGGGATGTGAACATTAACCTGTTCATTTCTGTCTTGTATTGACGTTTTAACGTGCATAGAGCGTTGGGATGTGAACATTAACTTGTTAATTTCTGTCTTGCATTGACATTTTAACGTGCACAGAGTGTTGGGATGTAAACATTAACTTGTTCATTTCTGTCTAGCATTGTCGTTTATACACTACCTTGCTTTCCATTTCCTCCATTATTTTATTATTTATGACAAGGCCTTGGGCCATGCATAGTGTATATCATTGCACTTTACCATATATGTATGTTTGATAATGTACATATATGTATGTTTGATAATGTACATATATGTATGTTTAATATTGGTCATGATTGTGTCCTTCTAGAATTTTACCTTTTGACTTATCATAGCGCTTAGAGCTCTTATGTACATGTATATGCGCTACAGAAATGTCCTAATTATTATTATTGTATTATGTGATACATGCAAAAAGACAAACACAAACAAGAGAAACCTGTCATACACTATTTTTTGTTATAGACTTTTAGAGAATCCGCTATTTGGAAGGTAAGATAACACATACATAATTATGTTTCGCCTTGTTATTCTTTTTCTCCATCTTCTTCTTCAAACCACGATACATAAATATCAATTTTAATGCTTTTAAGCTTTTGAGAGCAAAGCGCTATTCTAATATAAATGTTTCTATCTTCTCCTTCTTTTCTCTTCTTTTGCATCTTGCTT
>JAXRKP010000067.1:442500-445000 GCA_037039925.1 Doris montereyensis | reverse complement strand
AGAATTGAAAACTACAATGACCTGTCATGATTCCTCAACCTACGAAAAACATATTTGAAATGTGTTGTTTCAATCAAAAGCGAATGCATGGCTCAAAATGAAATTTTTTATTTTTTATTTTACTGCATGGCGTCGGTGTCAGCCGGACTTCAGATTCTAAGGTCCCTGGCTAGAATCTCAGCAAAGGTAGGTCCAACATTGTGTTTCTTTGGGAAGGCACTTAACACTCATTATACACACTTGACCTAGGTGCACATGGATTTCAAACATTAGCGTGGGAGCAAAAACCTGCGCCATACAAGTGTTCTGTCCACTAAAAACCTGCGTCAGATTAGTATCCTGTTCCGCTTCATGCCCAACTAATCGGGATAAGCTCCGGCTCTCTGGGCCGTAAAGGCATTGGAGGAACATTGCTATTGTTTTACTTTTTCTTTCTTTACTGACAGCAAGTCCAGCAGGTTGTGCTTATACGGCAAAACCCCAAAGAAAGGAATTGCAGTGGGAAAGTCAAGAGTAATAAACGACAACAAAGACAACAACGACAACAAAGACAACTCCTTTCAGTGAGCGACAACTCCATCAAAGAAGGCAGAGCAAACACGATGTGATGTTTGGAGCATAAACGCTTCGTCAGACAGCAAGCGATAGCCATCACACATCGTGATGTCATTAAGAGGAAATAACAAAACACCAGCTGTTTTTCTTCTTGATTTTACCCACATCCACAACTAAGGTGATGTTTGGGGGGGGGGGGGTACATTTTTCACTCCGACAAAAACAACCCCTAGAAATGTTTGTAACCGTTGGGCTTGAACCACGACCTTTTGGTTGAGAGGTCGACGCCTTGCCTCTGGAATACCGAGTCCCCATGGCTTTTTCTTTCTTTATCAGTTTCCATTTTTCCTTCCAGTGTATGGGTTTAGATGCCCGAAATGATATTTTTCTTCAGGCTGCCTTCTCCTAATATTTTTTGTTTCCCTCTGTGAAAGTTAAAATGTCTTTGCTTTAATATCTTCTTCCCATTTTCTTCAAGATCTGACTTTTGCTCTTTTACCTTGGGATTTGAGCTTTGTTTTCTGAGTCTCCGCGGCGAGGAGAAGAAATGAATGAAAGGGGGACCGTGAGTAGTCTGGAAAAAGTGTTTGATCTAGTGACAGGGAAAGATGAGAGAGAGAGAGAGAGAGAGAGAGAGAGAGAGAGAGAGAGAGAGAGAGAGAGAGAGAGAGAGAGAGAGAGAGAGAGAGAGAGAGAGAGAGAGAGAGAGAGAGAGAGAGAGAGAGAGAGAGAGAGAGAGAGAGAGAGAGAGAGGGAGAAAGAGAAAGAGAGAAAGATGTGTAACATAAAAGAAAGATGGATAGATGATAGAAGACTATGAGAAAAGAGAGAAGAAAATACCAAAAAAGAAGAAAGAAAAGAAAAGGAGTAAGAAAGTGAGTGAAGATGATACAGGTATGAAAAGTAAAACGAATTAAAACAAAAATACTCGTAGCACTGTCAGCGCCCCCTTGGCAACTGATTAAGACAAACAGTGAGGCAAGGGCTAAGCCTCCTTACTATACTGTATTATGAAGGCTCCGGGCCAGGGGCATGTCGGAAGTGAAGATAATGGCACAGAGAGCGTAGTGAGCTCGGGTGATAGCACGCTTTCTTTTCATAGGGAGACGACGGGTGCCGACGCAGAGGTCGCGGGTTCGATCCCGATGGTGGCCAGGATTTGTTTCTGTCTAGCTCTTGCATTTGTCTCATCTTAGTTCCTATGGGGTTTTCATACTATCTTATGTCATTACCTTCACATGCCAACTGAATGGCATGTTGTCTATAAGACAAGCATGCCGCTCGTAAATAATGTTGATTATGATTTCTCTTTATTGTAAAGCTGGGTCTCTTGAACTTTGACTGCGGTCAACTCAGAAACCACTGTATCTAGTACGGGTGATATCAAGTACGATTTTTAGATCAAAGAAGTACTCGATGCTGAGGTTGTACGGGCTTTTTATGTAGTACAATGTACATGTACTCGATAGTGAGGTTGTACGGATTTTATGTAGTACAACGTACATGTACTCGATAGTGAGGTTGTACGGATTTTTTATGTAGTATAATGAACATGTGCTCGATACTGAGGTTGTATGGGAGTACAATGAACATGTTCGATAGTGAGGTTGTACAATGAACATGTACTGATAGTGAGGTTGTACGGATTTTTTATGTAGTATAATGAACATGTACTCGATACTGAGGTTGTACGGATTTTTTATGTAGTACAATATACATGTACTCGATACTGAAGTTATGACCGGAAATCGAGAAATTAGATCGAATAACAATAAAAAAAAGTTTCGTGGATCGCAAGCAAAACAATATTTTCACAATCAATTAAAATACTGACTTGATTCAAGAGTTTATTCGCTAAGAACCTAAAGCAGGCTATTTGCGCAATGTGGAGGCTATGGGTGCAGTGGTTGCTGAGTTATAAGCGGTCAAAGAGATGCTCAGCTTT
>JAXRKP010000067.1:400000-432500 GCA_037039925.1 Doris montereyensis | reverse complement strand
CTGGATTATCGAATCGCCTCTATAGTTTATAAGGCTTGGCTAATGTGCTACCACATGCAAAGCAAAGGCCAGGCCAATGTGCTACTACATGCAAAAAGGCTAGGCCAATGTGCTACTACATGCTAGGCCAATGTGCTACTACATGCAAAGAAAAGGCTATGCCAATGTGCTACTACATGCAAAGCAAAGGCTAGACCAATGTGCTACTACATGCAAAGAAAATGCTAGGCCAATGTGCTACTATATGCAAAGAAAAGGCTAGGCCAATGTGCTACTATATGCAAAGAAAAGGCTAGGCCAATGTGCTACTATATGCAAAGAAAAGGCTAGGCCAATGTGCTACTACATGCAAAGAAAAGGCTAGGCCAATGTGCTACTACATGCAAAGCAAATTCGCCAAACAATACTGTGAAACACTTCTACTTTGTCATGGGGAGCTAAAAATAATAAAAGTTCGGTAATTGAAAAGGTTCGTAGATCCAGAATTTTTGCAAGCGGATCTAATTTCCAGACCTGATTTATGCCTCAAATTCAAATGACTGCCGTGTTATTTGCTGGGTAACGGCAAAGCTAAATGTTTTCTCTTTCACGCTGGGTGTATCCGCTATCCGCGCCGTGGATACTATGTCGTGCAGCCGTGCAATCTTGGTTTGTCCAGCCGCTCCAACTATTTATATTACGATCCGCCCCTGAGATTATTAAGAGTTGATAAAAATAGCAACTCAAAACAAGTGACCGACCCCCCCCCCACCCACCCCCCCCAACAAAAAACAAAACAAAAAAAACCCCAACAAAACAAAAAACAAAACAAAAAAACAACAACCCCACAAGAAATCTCAAAACAAAACAACAACAAAACCCCTAGAGTAATAATCTCACATTTCATTGTCATAATATTTTACCCCTATCCACAACGACTAACGTGATCTCAGGTTTTTTGGTAGGACTTTAAATTTTGCCGAGGATACAAAAATAATTGTCTGAGCAGCGAATCGAACTGGAACTGGGGTCTCCTGGGTGGTAATCAGACGCTCTACCGACTGAGCTACCGACGTCTCACTACATGTACCAGCGTACATGAAACACGATATTAACGAGTCGTCCTTGAAAAAGAAATTGCACCCAGTAACAGTCATGCCAAGTTAGTGATCAAAGGGAGATAACCCATAAAATTACTGTGATGCATAATATGTACGTTTATGAGCCAAATCATTTCACTTCTTTTTCTACCCCTTACTTCTTTTATTGTTTTGCTCTTTTGTCTTCTTTTTTCTTCTTCGCATTTTCCCCTAATTTTAAAATTTCTTTACCTCTTTTTAGAAAAAAACAAAAAAAGAGAAAGAAAACAGACAACTTTTAGTCTAAATATTAATTAAACATTCCAAAGATTTTACTTACAGTAAAAATAATTTCCGATAGAAAACATGCCAACCTTTTACCAATGCCAAGGAAAAATACATGTGACGTCGGTGACGACTGGTTAGGCTATCAGACTTAATATCAGGAAGTCCGGGTTCGAATCCTAGCCAAGCTAGGTTTGACGTTGTGTTCCCGTGGGGAAGACACTTAAACACACGTATTTCCTCCATTTGACCCAGCTGTAAATTATGGGCACAAGAGCGACTAGCTTTGGAGTAAAAACCTGCATCAGATTAGCATTTGTCCCCTTCAGGCTATAGAAACTGGGATTTATAAACTCTGGTTCTAATGGCCGTTATGGCCTTGAAGGAACTGTTATTTTATTTTGATTTTTTTAAAGCTTTGAAATCTTCTCCTGACACTAACTGCTCCTGGGTGTGTCAATGATACATTGCAGTGTATTTTAAGATTGAAGACATGTCCTATTTTGGAAAGAATGAAAGGATATTAAGCAGTGGTCTACAAACCCTATCCCATTGGGTCCACTAACCCTATCATAGTGTTCCACCAACCCTATGACAGCGGTCCACCAACCCTATCCCACTGGGTCCATCAACCCTATCACAGCGTTCCACCAACCTTATGACAGCCTTCCACCAACCCTATCCCAGTGTGTCCACCAACCCTATCCCAGTGTGTCCACCAACCCTATCCCACTGGGTCCACCAACCCTATCACAGCGTTCCACCAACCTTATGATAGCGGTCCACCAACCCTATCACAGCGTTCCACCAACCTTATGATAGCAGTCCACCAACCCTATCACAGCGTTCCACCAACCTTATGATAGCGGTCCACCAACCCTATCACAGCGTTCCACCAACCTTATGATAGCGGTCCACCAACCCTATCCCACTGGGTCCACCAACCCTATCACAGCGTTCCACCAACCTTATGATATCGGTCCACCAACCCTATCCCAGTGTGTCCACCAACCCTATCCCAGCATGTCCACCAACCCTATCCCAGTGTGTCCACCAAACCTATCACAGTGTTCCACCAACCCTATCCAAGCGGTCCACCAACCCTATCCCAGCGGTCCACCAAACCTATCCCAGCGTTCCACCAACCCTATCACTGCGGGTCCACCAACCCTATTACAGTGTTCCACCAACCCTATCACAGCATTCCACCAACCCTATCACAGTGCTCCACCAACCCTATTACAGCGTTCCACCAACCCAATCACAGTGCTCCACCAACCCTATCACAGTACTCCACCAACCCTATCCAAGCGGTTTACCAACCCTATCCAAGCGGTCTACCAACCCTATCCAAGCGGTCCACCAACCCTATCACAGTGGGTCCATCAACCTTATCCCAGTGGTCCACCAACCATATCCCGGCGGTCCACCAACCCTATCTCAGCGGGTCCACCAACCTTATCCCAGTGGTCCACCAACCATATCCCGGCGGTCCACCAACCCTATCTCAGCGGGTCCACCAACCTTATCCCAGTGGTCCACCAACCATATCCCGGCGGTCCACCAACCCTATCACAGTGGGTCCACCAACCTTATCCCAGTGGTCCACCAACCATATCCCGGCGGTCCACCAACCCTATCTCAGCGGGTCCACCAACCCTATCCCAGTGGGTCCACCAGCCCAATCACAGCCGTCCACCAACCCCATCCCTGCGGTCCACCAACCCTATCCCAGTGGCCCACAAACCCTATCACAGGGGTCCACCAACCCTATCACATTGGTGCACAAACCCTATCCCAGCGGTCCACCAACCCTATCACAGCTGCGCACCAACCCTATCCCAGGGTTCCCCCAACCCTATCACAACGGTCCAACAACCCTATCTCAGCAGGTCCACCAATCCTATCACAGCTATCCACCAACCCTATCACAGCAGGTCCACCAACCCTATCACAGCTGTCCACCAGCTATATCCCAGCAGTCCACCAACCCTATCCAAGTGGTCTACCAACCCTATCCAAGTGGTCCACCAACCCTATCACAGCGGGTCCACCAACCCTATCCCAGCGATCCACCAACCCTATCACAGCAGTCCACCAACCCTATCCCAGTCCAATCCTAACGGTCCACCAACCCTATCCCAGCGGTCCACAAACCCTATCCCAGCGGTCCACCAACCCTATCACAGCAGTCCACCAACCCTATCCCAGTGGTCCACCAATTCTATCACAGCGGTCCACCAACCCTATCACAGCGGTCCACAAACCCTATCCCAGCGGTCCACCAACCCTAGTGGGTCCACCAACCCTATCCCAGTGGTCCACCAACCCTATCCCAGTGGCCCACCAACCCTATCGAGCAGTCTACCAACCCTATCCCAGCGGTCCACCAACCCTATCACAGCTGTCCACCAACCCTATCACAGCGGGTCCACCAACCCTATCCCAGCGATCCATCAACCCTATCACAACAGTCCACCAACCCTATCCCAGCGGTCTCCCAGCGGTCCGGTCCACAACCCTATCCCAGCGGTCCACCAACCCTATCCCAGTGGTCCACCAACCCTATCCCAGTGGTAGACAAACCCTAGTCCATCAACCCTATCCCAGTGATCCACCCAGCAGTCCACCAACCCTATCCGAGCGGTCTATCAACCCTATCCCAGCGGTCCACCAACCCTATCACAGCTGTCCACCATCCCTATCACAGTCCACCAGCTATATCCCAGCAGTCCACCAACCCTATCCAAGTGGTCTACCAACCCTATCCAAGTGGTCCACCAACCCTATCACAGCGGGTCCACCAACCCTATCCCAGCGATCCACCAACCCTATCACAGCAGTCCACCAACCCTATCCCAACCAATTCTATCACAGCGGTCCACCAACCCTATCACAGCGGTCCACAAACCCTATCCCAGCTGGCACCAACCCTATCCCAACCAATTCTATCACAGCGGTCCACCAACCCTATCACAGCGGTCCACAAACCCTATCCCAGCGGTCCACCAACCCTATCACAGCAGTCCACCAACCCTATCCCAGCGGTCTACCAATTCTATCACAGCGGTCCACCAACCCTATCACAGCGGTCCACAAACCCTATCCCAGCGGGCACCAACCCTATCCCAGCGGTCTACCAATTCTATCACAGCGGTCCACCAACCCTATCACAGCGGTCCCAAACCCTATCCCAGCGGTCCACCAACCCTATCCCAGTGGTCCACCAACCCTATCCCAGTGGTAGACAAACCCTATCCGAGCAGTCCACCAACCCTATCCCAGCGATCCACCAACCCTATCACAGCAGTCCACCAACCCTATCCCAGCGGTCTACCAATTCTATCACAGGTCCACCAACCCTATCACAGCAGGTCCACCATCCCTATCACAGCAGTCCACCAACTATATCCCAGCAGTCCACCAACCCTATCCAAGTGGTCTACCAACCCTATCCAGCTGGTCCACCAACCCTATCACAGCGGGTCCACCAACCCTATCCCAGCGGGTCCACCAACCCTATCCAAGTGGTCTACCAACCCTATCCAAGTGGTCCACCAACCCTATCACAGCGGGTCCACCAACCTATCCTAGCGATCCACCAACCCTATCACAGCAGTCCACCAACCCTATCCCAGCGGTCTACCAATTCTATCACAGTGGGTCCACCAACCCTATCCCAGTGGTCCACAAACCCTATCCCAGCGGGCACCAACCCCTATCACAGCAGTCCACCAACCCTATCCCAGCAGTCTCTACCAGTCCACCAACCCTATCACAGCGGTCCATAAACCCTATCACAGCTGTCCACCAACCCTATCACAGTGGGTCCACCAACCCTATCCCAGTGGTCCACCAACCCTATCCCAGTGGCCCACCAACCCTATCCGAGCAGTCTACCAACCCTATCCCAGCGGTCCACCAACCCTATCACAGCTGTCCACCAACCCTATCACAGCGGGTCCACCAACCCTATCCCAGCGATCCACCAACCCTATCACAGCAGTCCACCAACCCTATCCCAGCGGTCTACCAATTCTATCACAGCAGTCCACCAACCCTATCACAGTGGTCCACAAATCCTATCCCAGCGGTCCACCAACCCTATCCCAGTGGTCCACCAACCCTATCCCAGTGGTAGACAAACCCTATCCCAGCGGTCTACCAATTCTATCACAGCGGTCCACCAACCCTATCCCAGTGGTCCACAAACCCTATCCCAGCAGTCCACCAACCCTATCCCAGTGGTCCACAAACCCTATCCCAGCGGTCCACCAACCCTATCCCAGCAGTCCACCAACCCTATCCCAGCGGTCCACCAACCCTATCCCAGCGCCTGGAAATCATCCACAGGTAGTGCTGCACTGACACTAGATTATAAAAATCATGTTTCAGGGGAGGGTGGGGTTATTTTAATTGAAAATTACCCCACTCCACTGTTTTCGGTGATTTCAGGGTAAATTAAGACAAAAGAGACGTGAAAGTGAAAAGAATGAAGTAGAACCTACCATCAGCCCCCTTCAACCGCCCACTCTCAAGGGCACCGGGGGTGGGGGGGGCGAAGGGGGGTGGTGGTCATGTTGGGAAATGCTGTGGACTGTACTAACGAATATATCTTAATTTTAAGATCTTGGTTTGAAACAGGTTGGATGCGCCAATAAAGCTTTAAATTTTAAACACAATTCTCCCACGCTTTCTCTCAACCTTCAAATTCATCCCCAATATTGGTATGATATTTGTTTGTTTATTTGAAATTTACCCACGTCCACCTTAATATTATGTCGTGGTCTCAAAACTTAGAGTGAATTAAGAGTAGTAAAAGAAAACGGCAAGACGAAAGATAAGCCAAAGAGTGAAAGGAAAGAAGTAGGACTTAGCAGGTTTTTGTTTTAAGCCTTGAAATCTTCTCCTGACATTGACTGCTCCTGTGTGTGTGTCAATTACTATATCTAAGATTGAAGACATACTGTCAATTACTATATCTAAGATTGAAGACATAATGTCAATTACTATATCTAAGATTGAAGACATAATGTCGATTACTATATCTAAGATTGAAGACATACTGTAAATGACAATATCTAAGAATTGAAGACATAATGTCAATTACCATATCTAAGATTGAAGATATAGTGTCAATTACTATATCTGTGATTGAAGACATACTGTCAATGACAATATCTAAGACTGAAGACACAATGTCAATGACAATATCTAAGATTGAAGACATACTGTCAATGACAATATCTAAGACTGAAGACACAATGTCAATGACAATATCTAAGATTGAAGACATACTGTCAATGACACAATATCTAAGACTGAAGACACAATGTCAATGACACATTATCTAAGATTGAAGACATACTGTCATTGACACATTATCTAAGATTGAAGACATACTGTCATTGACACAATATCTGAGATTTAAGACATACTGTCATTGACACAATATCTAAGATTGAAGACATACTGTCATTTAACATGATATCTAAGATTGAAGACATACTGTCATTTGACACAATATCTAAGATTGAAGACATACTGTCATTTACATGATATCTAAGATTGAAGACATACTGTCATTTGACACAATATCTGAGATTGAAGACATACTGTCATTTGACATGATATCTAAGATTGAAGGTCTGCCGGGTAGTGGACCAAACCTTAAGGGAGTTAACCTGATCGCCCTCCACGAGTCTCCTGCTGCTTTGCAGGCAGGTCTTGGCCGACCAAAGGTGAGGGAGTTAACCCTGAAAGTGAAATAAAACACCTTGCAAAGGTAGAATGGGAACAGATAAAGAAGAAATAGAAAGAAGGTCTCCTGGGAATGACACAATATCTAAGATTGAAGACATGATGTCAATGACACAATATCTAAGATTGAAGAGTTAACCCTGAAAGTGAAAGACATAATGTCATTCACAATATCTGAGATTGAAGACATAATGTCATTCACAATATCTAAGATTGAAGACATAATGTCAATGACACAATATCTAAGATTGAAGATATGATGTCAATGACACAATATCTAAGATTGAAGACATGATGTCAATGACACAATATCTAAGATTGAAGACATAATGTCAATGACACAATATCTAAAATTGAAGACATAATGTCAATGACACAATATCTAAAATTGAAGACATAATGTCAATGACACAATATCTAAGATTTGAAGACATGATGTCAATGACACAATATCTAAGATTTGAAGACATGATGTCAATGATCACAATATCTAAGATTGAAGACATAATGTCAATGACACAATATCTAAGATTTGAAGACATAATGTCAATGACACAATATCTAAGATTTGAAGACATGATGTCAATGACACAATATCTAAGATTGAAGACATGATGTCAATGACACAATATCTAAGATTGAAGACATGATGTCAATGACACAATATCTAAGATTGAAGACATGATGTCAATGACACAATATCTAAGACTGAAGACATAATGTCAATGACACAATATCTAAGATTTGAAGACATAATGTCAATGACACAATATCTAATATTGAAGATATGATGTCATTTTTGGGAATGAATGAAAGCAAACAAAGCAATGGCCCACCATCCTTATTTACATTACCCTATCCACCATATGTGGCGATCTCAGGGTAAATTAATAGGAAACAGATAAGATAAGTGACGGAGGGAAAGGAAAGAAGTAGGACCTACCTAGTGCTCACTGAATTACGAAGAAACAGTCAAATGAAAAGTGAAAGAGGGAAAGAAATGAGTAGGACCTACCAGCAGTGTCCACAAATCGCCCACAGTATGGTATTGTTAGATAATAAAAATAAAGATAAAGATGAATTTATAGTCCGTATCCCCGCACAAGTGCAGGCTCACCGACTGTACATCATTTATCCCCTAACAGGCTATTTCATCCAAAGACCTCAACTTCTTAGGGGAGCATACAGTACACAAGACTTTTCTCTTCCTATAGATGGGACTCATTCACACCTGAATGAAATGAGGAAAATAAAAGTACAACATTGTGAAAAAACCTACCTGTGCCAGCCTTGGGGCTTGAACCAGCGTCATTGTCCTGATTACATTATACAAGCTCACAACACTACAGTTCAGTTACGCTTCATATACAGAGAAAGACTTCATATACAGAAAGAAAGACTTCATATACAGAGAAAGACTTCATATACAGAGAAAGATGCCCTGGCAGAAGACTTCATAAAACAGATGCCTGGCTAAAAACAACTACACACACACACACACACGTTTACATCTCACTGTTAAAAATGACAATAAGGTCTCAATCTGTCAGAGAGAAACTGAGTATTTATTGATCATATTTTTCACACACCAGTTTTAAAGACATAGGTGACATTTTCTATAGTGATGATTAGGGGATGAAGTTTTGAATTGAATTTTAATAGATAACTGGATGCAATGTGCCATGTTGAACATCATGAAAAATACCAATTGAATAAGGGCTGATAACGATAATGACGATCATGATAACGATGATGATAATAATGATGATGATAATGATGCTGATGATGGTCATGAAAATGAAAACGATGATAGAGAAGATGAACATGATGGGAGTCACGCTGAGACAAGCTCTCACTCGAAGATTTAGTCAAATGAAAACTGAACTTACAGGCATAGAAATGACATGAATGGAGTTAACACATTTTACAATACAGACTTGGAAAGTGTGAGAGGCTCCACATACCGTACATACCCGGGCTCACACTAAACAAACAAACAAACAAACAAATTAAATAACTAGTCAACAAATAAAACAAATTAATGGATAGTATTTGTATAAATCAACAAGAAAACAATAATATCAGGTAAAATTCTATATCATAATATATATGGTTATAAACAACAAAAACAACAGCAAAAACAGCTCGAGGCAACAAAAGAAAGATGGGTGAAAGGAGACCTCAAGCTGAATCACTGAGATTAAAAGCAAGGGCTGTGGCTTGGAGACACCTAGAGGTACTAACAATGAATCAACACAAAAAAAAAAGAAGAAATAAAGAACGAAATTGAGAAAGGAAAACAAGAAAGTAACAAAAGTAACATAGTTTTAACAGCTTTCTTGTCATTCAAATAACAATTTCTGAATATCACATATTCCATTTAAACAACCCCCCCCCCCACAAAAAAAACAAAACAAAAAACAACTACCCATTAAGAATGTTCAGTCGTATGTCATTGTGTAACACAAGCCAAATTGAATGGTAATTCTACAGCTCATAAAACTTCTTTGATTACCAGATTTCCTCTTTGATCAACAGGTGTCAGAGTGACCTGAATAGTGAGTTGAAAAAACGATAAATCAAACCCAATGACAAACAGCGCACCAAGCTAATAAAATAGCAGTTGAGCACCAATTGCATATATCATATGGAAAATGAGTCCATGGATATTTGCCACATCCCGATAAAGCAACTCAAATTAAGTATCGACTGTTTTAATGTCCCCCCCCCCCCAAAAAAAAAAAAAATAAATCAAAACAAAACCCAACAAACTACTAACAGGTAAAATTCATATCTTCACAAGAAAACCCAAAACAAACCAAGAAAAAACCTTAAACAAATCTTTTCAATTCCTTTATGAATCAGAAAAAATTAAACAGCTTTGTTTGTTCCAAAAGGCGACTTCAGCAAAATGACAAAATAAGAAATTTTCGACATTATTTTCTACCCATTTAAAAAAAAAAAAAAAATTTCTTTTGGACTTTCCTGAACAAATTACACATTTATCTCAGCTCATTTTCTTCTCAGGTCTCTGAAGGTGAAATTCTCAATTTCTTCACAAAACCATCCTAGCTAAAACAACACATAAATATCATTCAACAGTGAAACAACACAGAACACACATTTTGCTGTCCAAGGGAGGTGGTAGATTCCTGTCAAGACAAGACGTAAATTTTGTATTATGCAAAGAGGTCAAAGGTTATTTTGAACATTAAAATGAATGGCAGGTTGAGCCATAAATTCAGCTGGCATATGATAGCGCATAGGGTGAAAAAAACAAACCAAACAAACGATGTGAGCGACATATGAAATGAAAATGTCTGCAAGTATGTACGGCCGGCTGAACATATTCACACAGATGAAGACACAATGGCAAAGAGAGGAGGGAAAACTTAGAAAAAAGGAGAAAAAAAAAAACCGTTTAATCACAAACAGAAAGTGGAAAAGCTTAAAAAATCTCAAATGCTGCAAACTGCTGGCTGGATTTGTTTTTTGTTTGTTTTTTTGTTTTGTTTGTTCTCTCTAAATCAACGAATATAACACACAACTCCAATAACGTATGTACACATTGTGTCTGAGATGTGTACATCTCCATTTAATTTTCAATTTGGTATGGGACATGACTTGTTTATCTCAGAAATGAATAATTTGATACTGTTTTTCCACCTCTGGTGCTAGAAAGCTACTCTGACGTGTGAATCAGTTATCCACTGGCGTGAATGGCCCCCTTTCTGTCAGTGACAATGTCGACTTGTGTGACCAGCTCAGAGGTGATTCACATCATCGTCATCCAGCGTAAAAGATCGGGACTAAAAAAAAGGAGCTTTACACATGGCAGTGCTTCAGGGGATGTGGGACAAGACGCAGAGAAGGCATAATAATATAAGACGATCATAAGAATGTTAAAAAACCCCCCAAAACAACAGAGATGCAAATTTTACTGTTGTCGTTATTCAAAGAGGTTACGGGGTGATGCAGGAATTGAACATGGCTGATGATAAGAAACAACCCTACTGCTTTCAGGTCATGAGATAGTATATAAAAAAAAGGCATAAATTTGTCCATGAATCTTAATGTCACTTTCATAACACAAATACCATAATGAACGGGGTTTCATATCGACACGTAGTGTTTAAAATTAAAATACAAATGCCGCAAGCTTTACCCTCTCGAGATTTGAGACAACAAAAAGTGTAACTGACTTGAATAACGGGAAAAAACACACTTGATATTCTACAAAGTACCGGTAATGAACAAAAGGTCTGCCTTACTCATTCCTCTCTTGTGACTCAATGAAGCTACATAAATGCATGATGCCGGTGGGTGGGCAAATACTAAATTGTAGTAGTGATATAGTTTTGACACGTGCAACGCACTTGTGTATTGTATACATAGGTCAATATAAGATAAGACTACGTCTCAAATGCAATCACATTTACTGGTACATACATTTATACTATTTCCACAGACTGGATGAAAAGTACAGATAGATAGCTATCGAAATCATGTACACGGCTACACTGCGACAACAATACACACGATACAGACAATAATAATCATCATAATAATAATAATAACATTGATCATAGAATAATAATAGTATTAGTGATAGTAATAGTAATAGTAATAGTAGTAATAATAATAATAATAATAATAATAATAATAATAATAATAATAATGGGGGCAAATCAATATTGTCAATTGTCATATGTAGGATACAGGTAGTTTATAGGATAGTGAATCTGGTCAGACGTAATTTGACTGTTTGAATACCATCTGACATTACTAACACGATGTAATAGAGACTCACTCCATACACTGGTGGTATAAGCATTGCACACAAAATACTGATTATGCACTAGAGCCTGGGACCCAGCACGACTCAAATTTCAACAAAAAGGTCACGCAGTACACACAGCATTTGCATGCACGCACGCACACACACACATAAACATAAAATTTTAAAAAAAAGGAAAAAAAAGATAAAAGAAAGTGGCCGTACCAAACGTATGAGCCGGTTCCCAAGCTTACACTTATCCAACATGTAACCGGCTCTTCCGCTAAATCTCATGAGAAGGAATTCATTCTATGGCACAGTTAACATAGGTTTTATTCCGACAGTAGGACTAATCATTTCTGATCCCTGCTTTCATCAGTTTCTACTCATTTTCCTAACTTTGAGTATCCGAGTAAAATCACATCAAATTCAAAGAGAGAAACAAATCACAAATCCCTTTTGAAATGTGTAAGCATGAAGATTACACTTTATATTTCAAGCTTCTTGAAAAGCAATGTTCTCACTTAACTCCAGACTTTAATAATAATAACAATAATAAAAAACAAGAACTCAAGTATTTTCTGCCTTAAATGGAATGTTCATAAGCCTTCTCTTGCAAAAGCAGTCCTGTTTTTCTCTCCCTGTATAACTTTGTACATAAAAATGATGACAATCTATGTCATTTAAGTAAGACAGTGAGCCAATACGGAGAATATATATGCCCCACTATGGAGAGGGTCTGCCACAGTTATGTCTTGTTTTAATCGGGGAAAGATTTGATGTAAAACTATTTCATGAAAAAAAAACCTATTAAGAGGCCTCATCTAGATAAATTCATACATGCACAAAGGTACAATTGTTATTTTTTGAAGTGCAATCGATGCCAAAAATAATTTGATAAGTAGGAAACAATTGATGGCATATCATTGCAAAGGGGAGTCTTAAAGGGAATGAAGTAGCAAAGGAAATAAATTCTGAGGGCAAATCTAGTGGGGAAATAGAGGGGGAAAAAAGCTAAATTATTGACAAAGTTTGATTAAAATATGCCATTTCTGTCTTCAGCATTTTTTTTTAAAACGGAAAAGCATGCTGGTCTAGTGGTGTTAGATTGACCAAAACAAACAGAATTTCTCCGCTGATTTGATGCTTTCATTGGTATTCCCGCTGATTCAATCCCAATTAGGAAAAAAAGTCATTGTTTTGCATTTTGGAACAAAATTTTCCCAAACTACTATGTTATACACATATCTTATGTTACTGGTTGCCTTTGCTGTGATTAATGAAATTTGCTGCGTTTTGGCGCTACAGATTCATACTAACATAGAGTGTTAAACAATTTTCAATTCACTTGTCTATCTTTTTGATTAGATAATAAATAGGATTGATATTTCAAATTGTGACCTGCTTGCTATTTAGTTTGAGGTGCGTCTTAAATCTTCATGAGGAATTTGGAATCATTCAATCTAGCTGTAAACGCTCTATGCATGATTTTGAGTTTTGAATGTTAAAAACACAGAGGGCCCATTCACATTTAGGTTATTATAGCTCTATAAATGTTTTTATTATTACAATCATCATTTTCTAGGATCCTCATGAAATTCATATTACTTCTAACACTTTGATTCCTCATATTTGGTTACATAACATGAATGAAGGAAGATATATCTTGAAGCATTCAACATTGATACATTTCTGTGCACATATGTGAATGAATCACATGTAAATAAGAACGAGAAAACAAAAGGAAAATATATCACAGGGCTCAACAAAACATTTCCCTTTATTTGCCTGATGACCTAATCAGTTGTCTGGGGGAAAATACTTTGTAGTTGCAGTACTTGCAGATGAAAACCTCATCTTTTCAATAAAGGACTCCCCCAAATATTCACTGGTCGTTGTCAACATAAAATGTTTAAAATATAACCCCCCCCCCCCCCCCCCACCCCAAATAAATCCCATTCGTGCTAAAACTCTTTTCTACCCAGAGCCAATTGTTGTTCATCTTGTGGTGATTAATACGAAGGACGACCACAGAATCTCCTTTGAGCTTTCATTCAGTCATTGTTTTATACGAATGAATGGTCTTTGGTCGGCAGCTACAGTTCTGACATTGGGGCAAAGAAAATGAGGAAGAGAGGAATACGGGGCAACATTCACGAAAGAGTAATTAGCAAAGTTTTGGACTTTCAAGACGCTGAATCTCATAAAAGTCAAGAATTTGGACTCTGGGTTCCTATAATGGATTTCAATGGAAACTCAAGAGTCTAATCAACGTTAAGCTGACAACAGTGTTCTAAAATCTCAATTTAAATCTTTGACTGCTTAAATCTTGATCTGGTTTTCATTTCATGGTCAAATCTGTATCCTTCTTTTCCTATAAAATCATATTTTTTATATTTTCCTTCAACTGAATACCGTTTCATCTTTAATACATTTGTATACGTGCTAAATTTGTCAGTTTGTTTAGGGAGAAGAAGAAGAGGAAATAAAACAGAAATGGTTAACGACAAGGACACAAAATCAAAAATCTTTCAGCAGGCACATACATCATCTGTCTTTCCTCTACAGGCAACTGAACATACAACATCATCTTGTACATGTAAATACTGGAAAATATCATTAAGACAAGTTCATTCCTTTAACGCCAATTTGCCACATTCTCCCATCAATAAATACATTGAGTACAGTACAGTGCGTAAATCTTCAGTGCATATCCAAACACATGAGAGGACTGTCTGACTGGGTTAATCTGTCAAATAGGAAAACATAATGAAGAACATGAAAGTAATAATCTGCAAGTGCTTCTTCCTACACGCCTCCTTGCGCCATGATACACAAGGTCAATCGACCAAATGCGGAAAAAGTCATCACAGAATCTTGTAGAGTGGACAATAGAAGTCCTCCTCAAAGTGTTGCACAAAAACCCACCCCAAAAACTCAATGGAATTCTGGAATCTCAACACTAAAAAAATGATACGCACGTGATATTGAAACAACGAAATAAGAGTAGGGAGAAACACAGTGATACGTTGTTTCACATGAACATCACCTTTGTACGACTTACTGAAAACAACATTTAAGGTACATGTAATTGCTTACATAACATTTTGATTATTTTTTCATATATATTTTTTTTATAAAAAAAAGGACTCATTCTTAGATGTTGCTACCAATCAGTCACAGGAAGAAAAAAAAAGGAAAAAAAAAAGAAAAGAAAAAAACTTTTTTTTGTGATCAAGGGCCATCTGCTCGACCTTCGTTTGAAACGTGACTTCGATGGCTCAACTGAGCTGAGTGTAACAAATTCATTCATATTCCAATTTCAATAACTACGTGGTGTCCAGTGACAGATGACGAAACAGGATAAAAGACAACAAACAAACTGGCAAACAACAACAACAACAACGACTATCGGGGCTTTAGTCCACATATTTGCTGAGGAGGAATCCAGGAATCTTTTTGGCATACTGTTCAGGATGAACGGTGGAGATTTCGGCTCCAGCCCCGTGCTTGACCGTTTTGGCAGCCTGCGCTGTCCGCTTCTTGACTCCGTACTTGGTGAGGATGTCGATTAAAGCCATAAAGTAAAGTTCGTTATTTTCGCTGGCTGTGAAATCAAGAGAAAAAAGGAGAGACAGAAAGCGTTAATTGAAGGAACATTCTTATCGCTGATCTTTTGATTTTAAATTTGGTTTCACAGATAGACAGTGTGTAAAAATAGATAAAAAATCAATCATTAAGATATAATATGATATTAGGTCTGTGTAAACTCTCATGGAAATGCTTGACTGCAATTAAATTCATGAGCGTTATTTGACAGTGGGTAGGCAAAACTTGTAACCTGTTAGTATGAGAAAGGCACAGACATTGGATGTCAGGAGAGGATGATGTAAAGCTGAGATTATGGTAGCATTCTCTTCTTCCAACCCTATTTATCTTCCCCAGTCTAGCATATGCATATCCATGTTACACCTAAGTAGGGATTTGTTCAAAAGGGTAAAGGGATGGTCTATTTTGGCCATTGTTGATTGAAGCGTTCCTCCACCCTCCAACTGTGTTTCTCTATCAAAAACTGCATTTCTATTGGTCTCTTTCATAGGCATTTTCTGATCTGTAATGCTTTTCTGACAAGATTTTTATCCTCTGGTTAACAATTTTCATCTCTCCTGTAGCTGCGTTTTTTGCCTTTCTATCGTCTCTTCCAGAAAGTTGTTCTTGTCGTTCTGCATAGCTCTTTTCACTTTCGATTGACTTTGGCATATGCTTCTTGGGCAGCCATTTTCTCTCTTCTGGATCTACAATTCTGTTGTTGTAAAAGATCATCAGTACAAGTAAGGAAGCCCTCGAAACAGCAAAACTATATTGTTAAGTCGACAAGAAGAAAAGGTAGGCCGAATGATTTTCTTTCTTTATCAAGCACAAACTGTTAATTACCATTTTCTTTTTTTGTTCTTTCTTTTATCAGTTCTAATGAATCCTGAGTAATCTAATCTTTGTGGGCGTCATTTTTGGGTTCTAAGACAGCTTCACAGGTAGACTTTAAGTTTTCTTTCACCATAACCCAGCGTCCATATACATCACAATCATCAAGATTTTCAAAGTTTTGGAATCTGTTTTCTAGCTCAAACTGGAACTCTTTCTTCTTTGATTCATTTTTCAGGAGATTGACTTGAAACTTTATCCTTTTTCTTGGTTGGGTTCAGTGAATCTTTTTAATATTAGTTTTGCTCATACAAGATGGTGGTCTGATGCTCATTCCGCTCCTCTCACTACTCTGACAACGTCTGAGGATCTCCTGAATTTGGTTGAGACGCGAGACATGGTCAATCTGATTTTCAGTCCTTCTGTCTGGGAAATCCATGTTGCTTTGCGAATATTTTTATGCATAACAATTGCCCCTCCAATGATCACACTTTTTGAGACACCCATGACCTAATCCGTAGAAACTTGATCACAGGCGGAGGTTTTGGTCTGCCAGTTTCCGCAGTTGTATTTCATAGAGACCTCACTGGTGCTTGCATCACGTAGGAACACTATATTATCTCCAAGCGGAATTGATATTCTTAGTCTTGTCTGTTTCTGTAACAAATAAAATTCTGTCCAGGATAGGGGTTTTTAAGCCTATGACCAACCCCTGACATCTGTGCCATTTACGCTATACAAATACTTCATTATTATTATTATTATTATTATTATTATTTAGTCCCTTTTATGACAGGCAAGCATCACGTTAGGCACATTCTTCTAACACCCTCACTGCTGAGGGATTCCATTATCCACATGGGGGAATGCTTCACTTTAGTTCCAATATATCGCTTAGGTCTCTTGTCAGCTTTGGAAGATTAGATCATTGGCACCTCTGTCAAGCTAGTGAAGGAAACAGCAGCCAATTTTCTACCCTGATTTTAATGCTGCAATAATACATTGGAATGCAGAACACATTTACTGGTATAAAGGTGTCTACTGAACCCTGAATGACAAGACGTAAGTCTCCTCCACCAATCTTGTGCCGTTTTAGTTAAGGATTTTGCTCAATGTATTCTCCCTTTAGAGAGCTTTAGTAAACCTTTCTTATTAATGCACATATAATAACTTAAGTCGATCTTTTAGTGTTGCTGTCAGTATGCATGATTCTAAAACAGAATTCAAATCATTAACCATGTACAGATCTAACATTTTCTTACAAGAAAAAAAAACAACAACAAAACTTTCCCCAATAAACTCCCTGCTCAACGCACGTACTAAAACAAACCAAACAAAAATACATCAGAAAGCAGGGTTTGTGGGTGAAATCACCTTCGCTGCTGGGAACTCCAAACCTCTCCAGGTCTGGGTCAAGTTCTCCTGTAAACAGAGGCATTGGGGTGGTAGGCTGGGGGGAGTCAGGGGGCGTGCCCACTCCATCGTATAGATCTTCCTCATCCACCTGTACAATGCATAATTGAATACATTTTTTTAAAACAAACTCCACGTTGGTAATGTTTTCTTTCTCACTAGCAAACTGCTCAATGCATAAATTGCACTAAATCAATGTAACACATAGTAGACTTTGAATAATTTCTTTTTAAATGAACTGGAGGTCTAACTAGCTGACTGATTATTATGTACAAATTACACTAAATCAGCACAACACACAATTGAATGATTTCTTCTTACACAAACCCTATTTCAGTAATGTTCTCATTCCCAGAAGCTAATCAACCACTGTACAAATCACATTAAATCAATCAATGCTTCTGTTTAAGACCGTAATGAGTTATTGGAGCAGAAAAACAAAACATCTTTATCTTTAACTGTCTAATTTATGTTGTGACATTTTTGTAACAAACCTCACATAAATATAAAAAGAAACAAACCAGTTTTGCTCTTTGACCTTTGGAGTGCAAAGATTCAAACTACATAATTTTAAACAAGCAATCAAAAACAGACAGACACATAGATCTGAGTACACTGTTTAAAATGTCATGTTTAATATAAATCACTTCTGCAATAACTGTTTTGCTAGGAGCTCTGAAACATTTGTATAACTTTCTTCCTTTCTTTATCAGTTCCCATTCTTTGTTTCGTGTATGGGTTCAGGTACTCGAGATGATCTTTCTCCAGGATGCCCTGTCCTGGCATTTCTGATTCTTTTCAAAAAGTTAAATTTCTATGCTTCAATGCCTCTTTTATATCTTCTTCCCACTTTCTTTCGAGGTCTGCCTTTTGGTCTTTTACCTTGGGCTTTAGCACTGTATACTGATTTAGCTATTCTATTGTCATTCATTCTGTTTACATGCCCAAACCATCTCAATTGATTTGTTTCTATCTTAGTTTTTATGCCATCTGCTTTGGTTTCATCTCTTATTGTTGTGTTTCTGATTTTGTCTCTATTAGTTTTCCTTACTACTCTTCTTAGATATTTCATTTCAGCTGCCTGTACTCTACTGTATTCTCTACTGTCTAAGGTCCAGGTTTCACTGCCATAGAGGAGAGTAGGACAATAAACTGTATTGTATACTGCCATTTTAGGTTTTGTTGACAATTCTTGCTTAACTACAAATGCCTTTCCTAGATGGTTATATATTGCACTTGCCTTTTTGATTATCTGGCTGATTTCTTCTCTTAGTTTTCCCTTTGAGTTAATCATTACTCCTGGTAATTGTAGCTTTGAACTTGTTTTAAATTCTCCCTGTCCAATTTAAGATTTCCTGTTTTAGCTTCCCTAGTTACCAGCATTATTTTGGTTTTTCTTTGCATTTACTCTCATTCCTCTTTTATTCAGTTCATTGTTCATAATGTTGATATTCTACTGAAGGTCACTTTCTGATTTTCCAAACAAAACTAAATAATCGGCAAATGAAAGCATTGTTTGGTTTTGGATAAGCAGGGGATTAGCCCCTTTATCCTAGGTAGATGGTGGGGCTGCTACCTTGAGGCCCCCTACCAGGCCTTGTTATTTTTTTGTCAGGGTTAACTCCCTTAGCCTTTGGTCAGCAAGACTGGCTTCCAAGGCAGCAGGTTGTTTTCTGTCAGGGTTAACTCCCTTAGCCTTTGGTCGACCAAAACCCACCTGCAAGGCAGCAGGAAACTTGTAGAGGGTGGGATCATTTACTCCTGTACAGGTGCTTACCACTGTCCGGTTGTATAACACTAAATAATAATATAGTGATGATCTTTTGCTCTCCATGATTTTTCTTCTTCTTCTTCTTCTTCTTCATAATAATAACTGACCAACTCAACTCCTGAGTATTACTGTCAGCATACATATTTTAATTTAACCCCAAAAATATTTATCCAATTTTTGTTTTAAAGTAATGTATTTTATTCTGTTTTTAAAGTCTTTAGTACTATTGCTGAGTTTCATTTCTGTTGGCAGTCTATTTCACAGCCTTACATACTGTACTAGAGTAAATTGAGTGCAGGTGACAGTAAACGTTTGAAGACGGAATCATATATGTTTGACAGTCTGATCTGGTTGTTCTTGTATTAAGATTAATACATAGTTGGCCATTAATAGCCTTAAAGAAAATATTAATTTTATTTCTCGCTCGTACTTCTAAAGATGTCCATTGCAATTGGTTTTGATATTTCCTTTAAAGTATGTTTAATTATCATTAGTGATATGATGAGACCATGCTAAGAGAATCTGACTATCAGGAGCATAAGACTGATGGTACATCTCTACAGAGAAGTAAGTTCTCTAAGAAAAAATCTTGCACTGCCCTGTTAACTAAACAGTGTAACATTAAACCCCCCCCCCTACCAAAAGAAAAGACTCTCATGATAAATCTAGTGACAGCAAAAATACATGATTAAGCCCTGCCCACCCTCCCCCCGACTTAAAATGGAAACTTCTCTATCAAGATTGTAGATTTTTGCTTCCACACAGATTAATTGTAGTAGATGACCCTTCACACAAACCACTTGAATGGTGAGCATGTGAGCGTTCGCGGGTATGTGTAGGTGTGTCTGAGGTTCAACTTTGGAGCTTTTGCATCTACATTTTTTTTGTTTTTTTTTTATATTTATGTCTCTGTGTCCCCATGATTAAATATCTTACCTGTTCATTTGATAGGAAAACTGCTTATATCAAGAATGTAGATTTATGCTTCCAAGACACATCAATTGTAGTAGTTGACACTTCATACAAACCTCTTTAACGGTGAGCATGTGGGTGAGATTTAATTTGGGCTTCCACATTTCAATTAAAATTATTTTTTTTACCAATTAGACTGGGTCCTGTGGCTAAATATCATACCTGATCACCTGCCGCTCCAGGGTTTCTAAGCACGCCTCGCTGTCCTCTTCCTCATCCACCTCCTCGTCAGCCCCTGAAGGCATAGCAAAGCTGATTCCACACTCCTCTCCCACCAGGTCTCTGTCATGAATGCCTACAATCAGGCTGTAGTCCATCAGGTGCTGGCTGCTCAGGAACTGGTCGACAAAGGGAACAAAAATTCAAATTTGACAACCCTCTTTCTTCTTACAAATAATTACTAGTTTTCACATTATCATTTACATCCATCTATCGCATTGTTTACCTTCATCACACCGTAGACGAGACATAACATCACGCAAAACATGGTCACATGAATAAGAATTAAGAAATGTGTAACGAATGTGTACAGCAGAAAGTAGAGAAAGGTGATGCTAGTCATAAGACCCGCTCATTCCCTCTCCCAATTAAAATAATGAAGAGACTGATACAACAACAGAAATAACACATTGCAGCATCCAAGAAATACTCCATCATATGCGGTGATCTTCAGGGCGAATTTAGAGGAACCAGCATAACAAAAGAAAGCCACATACGACCGAAGGAAAGTAACGAAGTTGGACCAACCAGCAGCGTCTGCCAACTGCCCATGCCGGTGAGAAATGCCACTCGGGCCTTAATTTTCTTTAAGTTCCTTCAATGCCGTTCGGCCAATAGAGCTGGAGCTTATCCTGGTTTCTATAGCATGAAGTGAACAGATGATAATAATCACCTCCTGGCCAGGACGCTAGTCTGACGAGGTTTTACTCCCAAGCTAGTGTTTGTACCCATTTTGCACCTGGGTAGAGTGGGGGAAATGCATATTAAGTGTCTTTCCCAAGGAACACAACGTCGGCCTGGCTTTCATGGTTCCCCAGTCTGGCAACCTAACTGCTCGGCCACCCGACGCCACAATTTTCTTGAAGTTAGAAAAAAAAAGAAAAAACAAAGGAAGAAGAACTGATGATCATGATAACGGATGAAGTGGTGATTCTGATGCCGATGTTGAGCCGTAACTCATTCCCTACCTGATCTATGGTTATGTCTGGACACGAACATTTAAAAGAAAAGATGTAAACAAACAGATGTATGACAAAAAATTGACAGAACACATTCGCTCAAAGCTTGTAAACAGATTGAATTTTGTAAAGGATGCTTTTAGACATGACCCGAAGTACTCTAAGGTCACAGAATAAAAAACTTGGATTAAGGGATTGAGATAAGAAAGGACCCATACACCGGAAGGTAGAATGGGAGCTGATAAAGAAAGAAAGAAAAGAAAGTAGATTTATCAAGCCGGTTCTAGCGGGTTTGAAGTCCAACCGTAACCAATGGTACGAGCTGATTTTTCCGGCTCGAAGTAAGGAAAGAATTAGACCAAGAAAAAAGTTCTGGGAAAACCCTGAAGCATTTATGCGACGTGCCTCGACATCCTTTTGTAAAGTGTCCAGCAATTTCTGCTTCTCTTCAGGCCCAATTTGGATCTTGGCACAGTCGTTGATAAAATCGTTATCTTTCAGGGGTTGGTAAATTTTTCATCTGATGAAAAAAGTTGAGGAGGTGGGGAGTATATAGCAAAATTTATCACATTTTGTGCTTGGTAAATATGTCCTTTCGTTTGGATTCAAGTGGAAAAAATCATCATTTTAATCACTATTTTTATTTCAAATTAACACTTTGAATGTAAGCAAAGAACATAAAAAGTCAACTTTTGTTATCTCATGCTCCCCTAAGAAATTAATTTTTACTTATTACATTATTTATACATCACAAACTCTATCTTTCATAAAAAAAAAGAAAGAAAAGAACAGAAAGGTAAAACAATCTTTGACACCCCCCCCCCCCCCCCCCTGTCCTAGATGATAAAGATCCCACCTAGAACCACCAACACAACCATTGTTCCCCCTAAGCTGTGGGTGTGTACGCATGCACACCAGGGAGAAAAGGTGTGCACAGTTGAGAAATATTTGCACATGCCAATGAAGGAGAACAAAATAAAAAAAAATTCAAAAAATAAAATAAAATAAAAATAAAAAAAATAAATCCATTTCAAACAATTGGAATTTTCTCTTTAAACTTTGCACAACACCAAACATAGAGGGAACCTTGCCCACAACCCATTGACTCAAACACACTTGCTGCTATGATTTGTAATCAGGAGGAATACAAACACACTCAGTACACAAAGTAATCAAATTATCTCCCTCCTTTGATTACCTTTTCCTTCTCAGAAGCCTGCCTATCCACTGTGGATCCCTGCAAAAGATAAAAATCGAGTTTATGATTGCACTAATGAATGTATCTTGATGTACAAGGCATATATTATTGAGCATGTTCATTAAGTTATAAAAACTCAAAGGGCTGCATGATATAGTAAGAATTTTGATATAAGAAGGATCTGAACTTACCTTGAGGTCATACTTTTTATGAATGTTCAGTCTGGGGCTGAACACATTTCTCATGACAACCAAATAAGTCTCTACATCATTGACTGTCACCCGATACATGGCAAGAAACTGGGGAGGAGAGTCTGGGCATGGCACTCCACTATATACTGTGGACAAAAACATACACCAACAAGATACCATAAGGCAAGGCTATAGTCAGGAGTAATGGGACATTCAACTTTAATTAAACATGACGTTATTAAATCGCTCGTCCATGAGACGGCGGTGTTAGCTATGATAGACATTTACACTATGGACCAATATACAAACAAGACACAATGAGGTAAAGGAACAGGAGAGAGAACCCCCCGACACTCATGCAAATTGTGCGATGAAGTGGCTTTTCAGTTCATTGAAAACAATAAACAGCAGATTCATTGTTCTTTATTTGGAGTAAATAACCATAAAAAAGAGATACACTGCATAGTATCAGATCTTCATGTCTAATTAATATATTTCATTTGGTACATTTCCAACTTATGTCACTGATAGTATCTACTAACAGACAAAAATCTGTTAAAATTGAGACAAATAACTTTCTCTGTCCCCTTTTGTTTAAACAAAACGCAAAAGGGGGAAGTGGTTTTGGGGTTTCTTGTTTACTGAAATATACCCCAACTAAAAGGATCTCAGGATAAATTCAGAGGAAACAGAATGATGAAAGAAAGACACGTAAAAGGAAGGAAGCTTCTCATACAGTAAAACTTTGTTTTAAAAACAAAGTGGCTGTATGTCACTGATAGTATCTGTGAACAGACAAAAAAATCTGGTTAAAATTGAGACAAATAACTGCGCAGATCCCAACACTCTGTCCCCTAGAAACAACCAGCAGTATGGGTAAAATCAAATCAAATCTCAGGGAGAACTAAACATACTGTTTCATAAAAAAAGTTAAAAAAGGACAAAACTAGAAACAAAGCTCACAAAACAAAAGATGTCCATGGCCCCACCTGGTGGTATTGTTTGAGCATATGGTGCATCATCTCCACTCGGACACAAGGTTTTGATGAAGAACTTCTTGTCGCGAGACATCAGCATGCGGGCACCACTCCGTCCTGGGGAATCACAGGGGGCTGCTTGGAAAGGGGAATTCTGACCACGGGGAGGAGGATAGGATATAATATATGAGAAGAAACTCTGCACATGCGTTAAAAATCATACGTAGGGGTAACACGAATGTTGTAATATATTTCATGAATATGACAAGCTTTGTCCTCCAGCCTGACACTTTTAATTTGTTTGTATTATCAATTTAATTGGGGAGGACTTTCTTAGGTGGAGCTGGGGGAGTGTGATTTTCTTTGAGATGAGCTGCCGGAGGGGACGTAACCTTGTTTCAGATGGGTGCGTCTTGGTTTGGGGTCAGTGGGTGGGGTTGGTTTAGGGTCAGAAATTGTGATAGTGTGTGTCTGGCCGTAGGAGTCCCTCCTTTTGATTTGTGACATTTGGTCATATGGATACCTTTTTTTCCCCCATAAATGCAAGTTAATTTATTGTAGGTTTAAAAAAAGTTTGAGCAAGTTTATTCCATCTGAATCTACTGGTCCACTAATTTACATATGAATCTTATTTGAAATCTCAGAAAACGTATTTACAAACTGAAGTTGGTTGACAGAGTGACAAAATGGATACCATCCACCATGAGCACTACTTTCAAGATTCAAAAGAGAGTAATAATGACATGGGAGAGTGGAGAGGAAAAGGGGGAAGGGGATGAGGATGAAATGTGACACTTGTTTTTTAAGGGCAAAACAACAATTTGATGTTGATAGCACCAAGATAGGTCAACAACATCAGTCCTATCTACAGCATACTTTAAGTAAGGCATAAAAAGCAGTTAAGCAGCTGTTTGTAGTTTTTATGCACATAAACTCTGGCATTATCCAAGGCACAGAACATTCCATTCCTTCAAACAAAACATAAAACTCACACCCCCAGCCACATACAAGGATTGCTTCTTTGACATTTATCCTGGTGATCTCAGGGTGACATTAGAGCAAGAGGGCAAAATGAAAAAAAGTAAAGGGTGAAAGGACAGGAGGACCTACCAGTAGCATTTGTCCACCACCCACATACAAATACAGAAAAAGGAGAGAAATACATGTCATCTGCCCAACAATAACAGCCTGTTTTCTCTAAGCAAGGTTATATTGTCACACATACTAATAACAGCAACAGCTTCACTTCAATGTTGTTCATCCATAGATAAAAATGAGAGGACTCCATAGGTAATGAGAAGACTTCATAGATAACGAGAGGGCTGCATAGATAATAATGATAGGACTCCATAGGTAATGAAGACCCCATAGATAATGAGAGGACTTCATAGATAATAATGAGATGTCTCCATAGATAATGAGAGTCCATAGATAATGAGAGGGCTCCATAGATAATGAGAGGGCTCCATAGATAATGAGAGGGCTCCATAGATAATGAGAGGACTGTAAGCATTATTTTTCTGACCTCTTTCTAACAGTAAGCCTCTTGACAGCATGAAAGAAATGTGACTATGAGAGTGTAAAGTGGTTGGAGCATAGAGGAAACTTGTGTGGCCGTTATTGCTGATAATGCAATGCAAAGAGGTCGACAACACATCTGTTTACCGACCCCCACCCCCCCCCGCCCACGACATCCTCTTGTCTACGGAAAGACAAAAGCTCACAGCTACGCCCTCCCCCTTCCCTTTTCACATCGGAAACCAAGACTCTGAACGTGAATATAAATTCGAACTTGCAAGACACTCCGCCGTAAAATTCCAGCAAATACTGATAACTAAACTTGAATTAACTCCGCTTAAGGTATAAAAAACAAAAAGTCTGCCGACTGCTGGACTTTCTGTGCCAAGTGCGACACAAACTTTGTAAAGTCACAGCGGTGTCTCAGATTTTCACCCCAATCTCTCAGATCTTCTGCCTTGACATAGGGTTTCTTTAAACAAAAATTACAGTTGACCCACAAAATACATATGACCCACAAAATACATATTTTCCAAGGTAAAAATACACTTATGGACCGAAAGCAAAGAAAAGAAAAACCACCACAAAACGTATTAACTACACGTTTTCTTTTAAAGCGTACTGGTTGGCAGCTATAAAAGCTAAGCAAAAGGAAAACAAAAACCTCACCAGGTAATCAAGATCATCCACACCAAATCTGTCACGTAAATTCTTGAAAACAATGGGACAATATTCTTTCACTTTAAAACGACTAGGCATGTTGTCTCTGGAATAGAGAAATAGAAAAACAAGAATAACAAAAAATGTATGCTCCAACTGTTTTACACATGAAAAAGTCATGCATTTGATTAGAAATGGGAAAAGCAAAGAGACTTAAAGTTGGTGTATGTGCTTAGAATAGAGTTGGATGTTGTTTACGGAGGATTAACACTTCTGCAATAGTATCTCATAAAATTGTTTACACATTACTACAGTTTGTTTTGATGACAAAGATAAATTTATTGATTTTCGTTCATGTACAAAGTATACTGTATCAAAATATCAGGTGGGCAAAAGTATACATAACTGTTTTTAAGACGGTGTTTTCAAAGTCTGTTCATTGCTACCCAAATTGAGAAAATAGTTTCACCAAAAACAACAGCTATATATATATATATATATATTTTTTTTTTTAAATTATTTTTATATTTATTTTTTTTAATTATTTTTTTAAATAATATATATATATATATATATATATATATATATATATATATATATATATATATATATATATATATATATGTATACACAATTATTATTGGACAGATAATTCCCTCGCCAACAAATTCTAAAACAAAGAGAACCTAAGGACACTGTCTTCAAAATGTTTATTTGAAATCAAATCTAAAACAGACAAACCAAAATAAATAATTCATTACTGACCCTTAAGTGGCATATTGAAAAAAAAAAAACCCATACAGAAAACGAAACAAAAACGACTCTAAAAAAACCCCTCTAAATATAAATATAGACAATAAAAGATAAGAGAAAAAAAAAAGGAAAATCTCACTTGTTAAACATGTGGTTATCCACACGTATTTTGCTGTAGGCTTTGAAGTCATCAGGCATCAACATTACCCTCAAGTTGACATGATTTAGTTCATTGACCTGCAACAAACAAAAAAAAGAGAAAAAAATTAAGGTAAAGAAGAGGTTTACTTTAGAGAAGAGCTGAGTTGAAACTCATTCAGATCACCATACTTCAGAAAATTGGATTTATTCAAGGGATTGCCATAGAATACTCCAGCCAACTTGTGTCAATGTGTTTATCTTATCCCTTAGCCCTTCACATTGAGAAGAGAACATGATATCAATTAAGTACTGCCACCATGTAAAGAAAATAGTGTGGTAACCGTCGTGCCTAATGTGAAGAATTATGCAGTGCGTGAGATAAGCATTATCCAGCACAATGTAAATTTTCTATGGAGGCTATAAAATCAACCCTCTTAACGTAAATCTAATGACTGTCTGGAACTACGTCAATTGTTTGTTTCAATGAAATTTACCCCGTCCACCATACCAGTGATCTCGGGGAAAATTAAGAAGAAACAGCCAGATGAAAAATAAGAAAAAGAGTGAAAAGAAAGAAGTAGGACATACCAGCAGAACCATGAAAAGACAGGTCACTATAGAGTGGGAGCAATAAATTGAGGCGAAAATCTGCTACATCAAGGGACCAGTCATTTTATTGATATTTAATGAGGACGAGGCATGACTTAAGAGT
The DNA here is from genome assembly GCA_037039925.1 of Doris montereyensis. Classification (NCBI taxonomy): domain Eukaryota; kingdom Metazoa; phylum Mollusca; class Gastropoda; order Nudibranchia; family Dorididae; genus Doris; species Doris montereyensis. The sequence goes on along the minus strand of JAXRKP010000067.1, from coordinate 404,714 downwards.
ATGCAAACTTAATCATATGTCATCTTATCATTTACACCAAAGAGAGAGAGAGAGAGAGAGAGAGAGAGAGAGAGAGAGAGAGAGAGAGAGAGAGAGAGAGAGAGAGAGAGAGGGAGAGAGAGAGAGAGAGAGAGAGAGAGAGAGAGAGAGAGAGAGAGAGAGAGAGAGAGACAGACAGACAGACAGACAGACAGACAGACAGACAGAGTGAAACTAGAGGTGGCATTTTCTTACAATAAAGATTATTGATGATAACAAACAACAACTCAACAACCCATACTCAAATAAAACGATAAACTGAAGACAAATTATTATTTTTAAAAGTCACTCTTTGGTTGTCCAGTTTGATTCTAGTGTAATAATTTGTCCGCGTAATAATGTTACTGCGCGTTGTAATAAATTCCCTTGAGTCACATTAACAATGTCAAGACAGGGCAGCCTGGAGAAAGATCATTTCGGACATCTAAGCCCATACACCGGGGAGTAGAAGGGGTGACTGATAAAGAAAGAAAGAAAGTAAATCCCAATAACTGAATCTGTCGGTAGGCAGAATGCGCCATTCATTAGGCGATTTGACGTCACGCCAAATACATAATTAATGGAAGACGGCCTTGTTATCAACGAAATCAAAGTAAGGAGGGTTGGGGTGGGGTGGAGTGAAGGGGAGACAACAATACACCAACGTTTCTTGAAGTAAATGCGTAATTCAAACACACCTCCCTAACAAACACCCCCTATTCTAAATAGATAGATAGATTTACAAGATACATAAAAAACCCCAACAACCCAGGGAAAAGAAACAATGTCTGAAGATTAGCCCAATCCTGCGAAATCTGGTGCTTCCTTTTGAAAGCATTCCACAGCCGTGGCAATCATTTATGTATATATTTCTATTTTTTATTTTCACGAAACCAACATTAAGAACTTCATTACGTGAAAATGATAAAATGACCTCGACAGGGATACTGACATTTAGTCAAAAATAAAACAAGCTACATACATATATTTGCTGTGTGCATCATTTTCTGTTTGCTGTTTTTAAGCCCCCACCTCGTCTTTCGTGTTTGTTCATTGAGTTGTGTCTTACTCTCTTCCCCTCTTTCCTTTCTCGTTCCCCTGTAGCAGGTGAGGCTTCTTCCAACAAAACCAAACCAAACCAAACCAAAAACAATCCCACCCAAAAGCAACAAAAACAAAATGTCAAGCAATGACAAAAACGAAACACACCCCAACCCAATTAAAAACAAACCCCCAAAGCAATAACAAAAGATACACAGAGTGCAGTAAAAATAAAAGCAACCCCCCAACACATAAGAAAAGCGCCCCATTTCAAACACACAAACAGAAAGAAGGCGAGAAATCAATAACCAAAAAAGCAACAACCCAAAACCAACAAACAAAACAACCCCAAACAAACAAGGATCCAAAAGCAAACAAAAACTACAATTCTCAATCTGTCAGCGATGATACAAATATGGCCACCATCAGAGAACCAATAATCGAGATTTGGACGGGCGGAGTGGAAGGGGATGGGGGGGCGAACGAGTGGAAAGAGGAGAGGAGAGGGGGGGGGAGGAAGAAGAAGCCATTATCATGACCGGCGTGACATTTCAAATCAAAATCTTTAATCTCCCCTCTTGCACACTCCAGCAACAACGACTGAAAAAACCACAGAAACCCTCCGTCGTACGACCAGGCGTAGGAAGCCCCTGCCTGCTGCAACGCCGTGCAAATCGATGAAATAAAGACAAACGAGCGAGACCAGCAGGATCAACGGTAAGCTCAGAGAGGCCTCACGGAGCTTCTCATCTAACCTGCCACTCACCGTCTCCTCATGCTATCCACATTATGGCCTCCAGCTCATCTTTTCACTCCCGCTTTCCACCAGACGAAAGGCACGCCTCGAGCTTTAAAGCAAAAGTTTTAAAAAAAACCCAAACAAACTACAGTAAGAGTAGTAGTGCGGTTGTCGGCTGGAGTTGGCTGATGCTTTAGCCTTTGCATCATGAGCATCACACCACACCCTGTGACGTAGCTTGCGGCAAGTTTCCTTCCACCCCACCAGAGGTGCGAGCAAATTAAGACACTATTTATAGTCCGAGTCTGGCACCCGTAGAATACTCTGCAACGTAACCTGCCTGGAAAAGGAGATAAAAATAGGTGCCGGTGTCGGGTGACATGACACACCGCTAATGTGTTTGCGTACGTTTCCGTTTCCACACCTCCTGCTGTGGCTTCCAATAAGTAAACTCTTCGCTTTTTCGCTACCGATGTATCCTTTCTCTCTTCATTTATTTGCTCTTCCTGATATTGTTCTTTCGTTTACGTTCAAGTCCTTGTTTTGTTTTACTCATGCACGGTCCGTGCCTGGGTCTAAAATCCTCTACAGAATGTTGATGAAGCAGCAACAGCAGTACCAGTAGTTGGAGCTGTAGTTACAGTGGCATCGGCAGTACCACCAGTAGTACAAGTAGTAGCAAGTAGTAGTAGTAGTAGTAGTAGTAGTAGTAGTAGTAATAGTAGGGTAGTAAAGGGCAGGCGTCGGGCTCTCAACCAAAAGGTAGTGGGTTCGAGCCCCACGGTTGAAAATTTTCTCGAGTTGTTTCAAGCAAAATCCCCGTCCCACGGGAGACGGGTGATAACAAGGTGACATGTGCAAATCACAACACTCCGAGCACGTTTAAGATCCCAGGTATTTCCAGGGCAGTCGGGCAAAATTGTTAAACAATCTCATCAAAACCCCCGAGATCATCTTAGTAGTGGATGTGAGTAAATCAAATCAAAGCGAACCAAACACCTTCTCATGAGTTGAGAGCGCTCAACTCATGTGCTATTCTCCAACGCCTGGGCGGAATCGAAACACTACAAGAAGTGCCATATGTATGGCTGAGATGTTCGTCACCGTGTGGCCGCCTGGTTGTCAGGAAACGGAAGCCGACTTGCTGTTCCAAGGCCAACGGGAGACAGACATGTCAGGGCCGTGAGCTGTGACATTTGATACACAAGGAACACCAAGCAAAGGAGAGATAAACGATTGAAAACGTCCCCTTTTTCCACTTTTTCCATGCTGTGCTCTGACAAACCATCGATCAGGTAGCACAATTGCAATGCATTCAAAGAGTACACCTGCACAGAAACCTCGTGCGTTGTGACACGGACCATCATTGCCTACCTATACAATTTGCAATGCATTCAATGACACAGACGGCACAGACTGTTTAACCTCGTACGATGTACACAGATGACCACCATTGCCTACCTATACAATTTGCAATGCATTCAAAGACACAGACGGCACAGACTGTTGAACCTCGTACGATGTATACACAGATGACCACCATTGCCTACCTATACAATTTGCAATGCATTCAAAGACACAGACGGCACAGACTGTTGAACCTCGTACGATGTGTACACAGATGACCACCATTGCCTACCTATACAATTTGCAATGCATTCAAAGACACAGACGGCACAGACTGTTGAACCTCGTACGATGTGTACACAAATGGCCACCATTGCCTACCTATACAATTTGCAATGCATTCAAAGACACAGACGGCACCGACTGTTTAACCTCGTACGATGTGTACACAAATGGCCACCATTGCCTACCTATACAATTTGCAATGCATTCAAAGACACAGACGGCACAGACTGTTTAACCTCGTACGATGTGTACACAAATGGCCATCATTGAAACGTACCCCGTCCATCATTATACACTACTCTTATTAAGAGGAGACATATAGACGAAAGATGAGCAAAGGAGTCAAAGGAAAGAAGTAGGACCTACCAGTAACACCTGCCAACCATCCACCAGATGACCATGACGGAAAATATTGTATACAACAAAGGGCGACGGCCGATATCGGTAAAATTGTGAGCATGTCATTAATTTACATTTTTTGTGCCATTATCTTGTAGTCTGAGAATCTGTAGTTTTACGGATTATGACCCTGTCCATATTAAGCTTCTTTGCTTCGTTGTTTCAATGTTGCAAGTTACCCCGTCCACCATATGCGATATCATGGTGAATTAATAGGAAACGGCGAGATGAATGATAGATGAAAGAGAGAGTGGAAAGAAGTAGGACCTATCAACAGCGCGGGCCAACTTCTTACCCATATTAAGCACTGATCTTGTGATTCACTGAAGATTTCGACAAAATACCGGAAAAAAGTAACCTCAAACGCTGAACATCTCAAGACAGAAGAATTTGAGAAGAAATTTTCTAGCCCCCCTCCCCGCCCTCCACACTGTCCCTCTTTCACCTCAGTCCCAATCTCCCACCTCCCCTCAGTCCCAATCTCCCACCTCATTCCCGATCGAAAAACAATCAAACAAAACACAAACGAATCTCCAGTTTGCACGGTAAGCATGTTTAAGAAATTCATTGAAGTCTATCTTGGTCACCATGTGCAGTGATCTCACGGTGAATTAAGACTAAACAGCAAGACGAAAGACACACGAAAGAGAGAAGGAAAGAAGTAGAACCTACTAGTTAAGTAAATCCCCCCCTCTCTCTCAATCCCCCGCAAGGCAATCGCATCAGTGCTGCTGCCTCGACGCGCACCATCAAAACGCTCATGACATACACTACAAGTGACAAAAACCAAGTGCTGACCAAATCACACAGGAAATTATGGGAAGTAATACCTGGCGAAACAGTAACGGATATACCGTAGTGTACGGCCTCTACAACAATGGCCTG
>JAXRKP010000067.1:390000-395000 GCA_037039925.1 Doris montereyensis | reverse complement strand
GAAACACCTTTAAAAACTAGAATGCACAATGTTTTCATTTAAATTCTTTAAAGAACGACTAGCCGAGACAGCGGATTTCACTCTCTAGAGACTAAATGGTAACGTTCTCACGCTTCAATGGGAAAAATGTCTTCCCTCAGCCACGTATGTTGTGACTTCTCATTTTAACAACGTCAACAATACTACTGTTACTACTACTACTACTAATAATAATTGTAATAATACTACTGGTTATAACATAACAATATTATCATTATTATAATAATAAATAAATAAAATAAAACGTATGGGTGTACTAACAATCGTACTACTACTACTTTTACTACTATTACTACTAATCCTTGTACAACTACTACTACTACTTTTACTACTACTACTACTACTACTACTCCTTCTACAACAACAACAACTACTACTATTACTACTACTACTACTACTACTACTACTAATACTATGAACAAGCCAAAAATATGCTTCGACCAAGCATCTTTATTTTTCAATCGGATATGCTTATATAGTCTGTACATGTTACAAAAACATACATACATCTAATAAAGATGTGCCTTTTGACCTTTGAAACGATGACATATTTCTTGGTGATGACTAATTAATCAATTCAATTTCAGATTGTTTCGCAATTCGCTGACAACTTTCATTCTTTTCTTTTAAAAGCCAAGGGAGCCTACTCTCATGTCCTCATCAACTTGACCTTTGCAACGATCTCACTCGTCTTCAATTTCGACATACGAGTACAGGTATCAATATGCCTGGAGCTCTTCGTCGATGTGCAGAGTGACACCGTCAACAACGACATTAGCCAGATGCTATCGAACCGTATCTTACATTAACATAAGATACGCTGATAAAATAAGATAAAATGTTATTGTCCAGAAGACATATTTCAATAGCGTTCCATTATAATATCTTCATACTTCATTCTCTCATTACATTCATTTCTATCTCTCTTTCTAGGGTAACATTTCAATACGTGACAGAGAAAAAATTGCCAAAGGCAACCAAGGCCAAAACCAAAACAACAAACATAAAAGACAACAGAATTAAAAATAACACTTCCCATTACATCATACAAGCGCATTCTACTTTGAAAGACTAAAAAGATCAACGGGTAGCTCTAGATTTACATCCGATCTATCTGCAGTACGGCACATTCAGTTTAGATCTACACAGCCGTCCCAAAAATCTAAATCTAGATGCAGATCTAAAACGTTCGGCTCTGGAGTCGCTTTGAACTCGTCCTTCCTGGGGCAAGATAGCAAGCAGTCATCACGGTATAGTGGTTAAGGCGATGCAATAGGAATATGTCGATCTGAGCTCAATCCCCGCATGGAGCAAAGGCCTTTAAATTATTTTTTTTACAAAAAATCGTTTGGTTTCTCAAAACCGCGCAGGGCTTCGAGTTTTTGAAAGGGTAGAATTGATTTCGGTTGTCCAGATGCCAAAGTTAGAACACAGAGTTGTCTCGGGTAAACCAGGAATCCAATGATGATACAATGTACAAGTATTCATTATCCAACCCGAGGGCGCGGACAAGATTAATCCATTTTTTAAATTTAGAAAATAATTGGTTAATCCGGGCGTCACTGGGTGCGTACAGCAAGTTTAAATAAATAAATAAATACAATCATGACCTAACATTGGAGTATGTACATAGCTGCCGCCAACCTTTTCAAATCGAAACACATACTCTAACCTTGCAAATTAATTATAATGTGCACGACGCCCCGCAATATTTTAGAAAACGTTGATAATTGAAAGGCAAATAACAAAACAAAAAACTCAACAAAATAATAAAAAAAACCCCAAAAAATAACCGCCGACCGCTGGCCTTTTTGGCGAAGTGTGACGGCAACTTTGCGAACTCAGAACGGTGCTTGCAAATTAATTGTAACTTGTACGACGTCCCGTAATATTTTAGAAAACTGATAATTCAGCGGAATTAATTATCCTTTAAGGTACAAAAAAAAACAACAAAACACAACAAAAACATATAACAATCGCCGACCGCCGACCTTTTTGGCGAAGTGTGACGATAACTCTGTGAACTCAGAACAGTTTCCACCAGATTTTCACCCAAATCTCTTAGAGTCTCTGACATTGATTTCGGTTGTCCTTTAAAAAAAAATACATTTACGTACTATTTAAGGTATATACAGATTCGCGGACACCAAGCCAAGAAAACGTACTAAACACGTTTTTACGTACGGATTGGCAGCTATGTATGTGCAAATACATCACGAAAGGACTCTTGGCAAATAGAATATAAATTAACGCTTGAAACGAATTCAAATTCACCTTGTGAGAGGCTGTCAAGAGTGAAGAGATGAAACAACAATAGCTCTACCAACACTGCGCAATATGCCGCTAGTCATTAGGGATGGAAATAAGTTACAAGTGACAAGGCTTATGAAATCGGTCTGAAAAATTAATCAATGACCAATAGATACGGCATGACTACAACGAGTATATGTATTACTTCGTTGGCGAATACAAAATTTCATGTTCACCAATATGCGGTGATCTCAGGGTGATTTAAGGGGAAGTGAAAGATAAGTGAAAAAGGGAGAGGAAAGAAGAGAAAGATGGAGATCATGGAGACAAAAAATAACACCAAAAACCCCCAACTACAAACAAAACCAGATAAAAGCATAGTGAGAGAGTGGGATATGGAGAGGGCGAGTTCTCGCCACTACCTAAGAGACGATTGATTTATGTATCCTTCACTTACAATACAAGTACAAAGGTAACAAACAACGAGCGGCCTCTGGGTAGTCAACACTCGCACCACTGGACGACATAGCGTAATACATTGCACTTCAATTTATTCAGCTAAAACACCCCTGTGACGTCAGCTGCAACCACATTTTTCTGACTAACGTAGTATCGGAGCTCGTGACAATGCCGTTTGCCAACTGGCAAAGTGCTTCGGACGTTCTGTCAGCGAAAGCGTGAGTCACAAAGTACAACAACAAACCCGCATTTCTCGTCAGTTCGTAACAACGATACGCCATATAGGCCTATGTAAAAGTAAGGGAAAGAGAAACTATTTTGTAAACAAGGGGTGAGGGCCCTCGGGGCGGGGCGGAGGGATGGGTGGGGGGTGGTCGGTGATATTAAAAGATAGCACGCTGTTATGAGAGCTGGATGTCACTCTTCTTTGCTTTGATTGGAAGCCCTAACCGCTCAACGCCCTCATCTTCACTCCTAGCTCGCCGTGTCCGCGTGGTTTGCCATGCAAAGCCCCGCGCGTACACTCGTTAGACGGACAACACCCCCACCTTCTCCCCATTCCACGACAAACTACGTTCTTTTATTTCCGTAAGTGCAAGCGTGTAATAATAATAGCAACATTATTCATCGACCTCAATATTTTGTTGAAACAACGAAATGTCGAAAACCAAGTCATACGATGCGGCAATCCAGAACGCCTTTCAATAGTGTGGCGACACATTTACGATGTACGAGACAAGGTAAACAGCCTCAGTTCGATCTGATTTGATTTTTACCCACATCCACTACACCAAGGGCTGGGTCGGCGATCTCGGGGGTTTTGGTAGGACTTTTAAATTCTACCCGGACTGCCCTGTGATATCTAACGTGCACAGAGCGTTGTAATTCGAACACGGGACCTCCTTTTTATTCGTCCGTCTCCGACGGGATTAGGTGTCGATCCACCTACCTGGACCATGAAAGGTGAGGGTGGGGGTGGGGGTGGGGTGGGGTTAGGTTTTACTCGAGACAAGCTCAAGAAATCTTTTCAACTTGCCGGGGCTTGAACCTACGACCTCTGGACTATTCGTGTAATTGAAATTTACCAAATCGACCATATGTGGTGATCTCAGGATGAATCAAGAAGGAAATAAACAGCAAGAGGAGAGATAAACGTGGAAATGAAAAGAAAGAAGTAGGACTTACCAGTAACACCCACCAACCACCCACCAACACAACTGTGGATAAATCAAAGCATCTCGACAGAAAAGATAACTATCACTTCACAATGAAAGGTCCACAAAAAAGCGCATACAAGTGGACATATTATCACGACACAGATATTGAGGTAGAGGACCAAAATAGAACCTGAGACAGGGTATTCACGCCTTTCTGTCATCAGAAATTAAAATATCTAAGAGACAAAGATAAACAATGATATAAGCAAATCAAGGCAACTTACTTGGTTGAAAAAAAAAAAATCACGTTGCAACGAAAGGTCAACAACTAGCGAAATCATGCGGGCTAATTAATCATGGCACATAAATAAATTGAGGCTCAGGGCAAAACTACCAACAAACAAACCCTGAGGCAAGGAAGGTACTTCACGCCTTGATTATGTCATCAAATTAGCATATTATGCAGACATCAATAATTGTGAGAGAGGCTTTTCAATCTGGAATTCCTACAGGATCCAAATCGCATCAACTTACATAGCAAATAAATATATGTATATTGTATTATCATATCCGTAAAAATGAAATCATTCTGTTTTCATTGGAAAAGGAGTACCTCAAGTGTTATTCGCTGGATCCGAATAAAGATTCTTTAATTCTTTTTTAACGGTTAAACAGTGCAGTAAAAATATCGGCACGATAAAAAGAATCCGATACCTGCCTATCTTCGTCGATAACAAAAAAACCCCCAAAGCAAACAAACCCAAACAAACAAAAGGAGAAAAAGAAAAAAAAACAACCCTCAAACCCTTCATCGTCTGCTCGTCCCTCTAATTTTTGTTTTCTGAATGACCTTTCGTAGACAATAAAGTCTACATATTCATTCGGTTATAGACAATTGGAATAGATTCCTTCGCTTTCGATTTCCCCTTCTGGCTTTCACTTAATATTTCATACAGCAACATAAAGGTGAAGGTTCCGTTCTGGCTTAGGTACGGAATTGAATGATACAATTAATGGCACTGAGACGGAGCGGAAACGATTTCTTCTTTCTTTCTCTACAAGCCAAAGTCGTGTTAGCTTGGACACAAAGGAAAT
>JAXRKP010000067.1:367500-385000 GCA_037039925.1 Doris montereyensis | reverse complement strand
CACAATGCCAATTTTTATTCGTTTATATTTTTTCCATTTTTATCCATTCTCTTTTTTCATTTATTTATCTAATTGGGTTGCTGTGGGTTGTTTTTTGTTTGTTTGTTGCCATGCAAGATGAACAGCACAGACGTTTACAATTGAATGTGTTGGCAGCGTAACAGAAATGGAACTATAATATCTCGTTGACATTCCGTCAAGCTAAGATTCGTTGGCAAGCCAGGCAGAGACGTGGAGCATTACAATTCTAACGTTTTTGAACCGTTTTAATGCCAACACCCAAAGTCACATCCACCCCCCCCCAAACAAAATCAACAACGACAACTCCAACAAAACAAACATGAATAAAACCAAACATAAAACAACGCCAAAAAACCCCACGAAAACTTAAAAAAAAAACAACAAAAAAACACGACGAACGTCATTAAATTTAAGTAAAAGAAGAAAAAAGGCGTTGTGATGAATCCTTAGTGTTGTGATGTTGTATTCACGTCAGCAGTAGTTCTGAACCCTGGTCGGCCCAGGCTTTGTTAACGACGTTTGCCGTACTCTTTGGAAAGGTACATGCACTTTACTCTGCTTTCATCACTCCATTCAGGGGTGAATGAGTACCAGCTACATGTAACGAAAGATCATGTCAGAGAGTAAGTACGAAGCGCCTTGAATAAATAGGCTGCTGTTACTGTACTGTATGCTCCGCAGGGAGTTGAGAAGGACTGAATGAAATGGCCCGCGATGTACAGTTGGCGTGCCTACCCGTTTACAAGGGTATAGCCTATAAATCCACATCTACCTTTTTAAAATTTTTTAAACAAATGAATTTGTTCCCAATAACACACATTATCCTTACTCTCACAAAGGTCCTGACAAATCACGCTTGTAGTATAATTATGGACTATCAATATTGTTCAGATAGGCGCCCAAAGCTAGACTCTAGTAGTAGTATGCGTTATGTATAATTAATGTGCCTATTGGTGCTCGCATTACCAAAGGACAAAGAACTTTGCTTAGACGTAGACTTGCTGTCAATTCGAATTCGATGGCAAATGAATGAAAGCAAAATATCTCTAATACAAGGTATCTCCTGGTTTTCAATATCCGTAATTTAAAATTGAGGTTGTTTTTAAAACACATCTCTTAATTTCATTTTTATAAACGAACACACTGAACAATAACAAAACTACTTTTTTGTGTGCCTGCACTTGAAGTTAAAGCCTCTTCCATGCGTTTACTCCACAACAGGCCGATACATATTATATTATATTGATCCTCTGTTTGCATGAATACAACAACAAATTGGGTGTCCTACACCAACACGCGGCTTGAGGATATAAATTATAACACACATGTTGTAGCAATAGTTTTAATAATACACAATGTCTTCCCAAATAGGCAAACGCCCAATTGATGTCACGTGAAAGACGTCATAGTTAAAAAGCAGCGCGCTCACGCCCTTGTCGTCAGGATGCAGTCGTGAAAACGAATCAATATTTATACGGCTAAAATGATTTTCAAAAGCCAAAAACTAGTGCCCCGTGTTGTGAAGCATTGTGTCTGTGGAGAGCCCGCCGATCCATATTATTGAACATGCATTATTACTGAACTTATCACAACAATTTTGCGAGTCTAGCTGCTATGCATGCGCTACGTTTCATTAACGAACAATAGAAAGCAGAAGAAAGAAAACACTTGCTTCCAAAGCTTTCTTTCTTTCTTTATCAGCTCCCATTCTACCTTCCGGTGTATGGGTTTTAGATGTCCGAAATGATCTTTCTCCAGGCTGCCCTGTTCTGACATTTTCTGTTTCCTTCCGTGAAAGTTAAATTTATTTGCGTTAATGCCTCTTTTATATCTTCTTCCCACTTTCTCCGAGGTCTGCCTTTTGGTCTTTTAGCTTGAGATTTTAGCACTGTATACTGATTTAGCTATTATATTGTCATTCATTCTGTTTACATGCCCAAACCACCTCAGTTGATTTGTTTCTATCTTAGTTTTTATGCTATGTGCTTTGGTTTGATCTCTTATTGTTGTGTTTCTGATTTTGTCTCTTTTAGTTTTCCCTACTACTCTTCTAAGATATTTTATTTCGGCTGCCTGCACTCTACTGTATTCTCTACTGTCTAAGGTCCATGTTTCACTGCCATAGAGGAGAGTAGGACAATAAACTGTATTGTATACTGCCATTTTGGTTTTTGTTGACAATTCTTGCTTACCTACAAATGTCTTTCCTAGATGATTATATATTGCACTTGCCTTTTTGTTTCTCTGGCTGATTTCTTCTCATAGTATTCCCTCTGAGTTAATCATTACTCCTAAGTAATTGTAGCTTTCAACTTGTTTTAAAATCTCCCTGCCTAATTTAAGATTTTGTGTTTTAGCTTCTCTAACTACTAGCATTGTTTTGGTTTTATTTGCATTTACTCCCATTCCTCTTTTATTTAATTCATTATGCATTATTTTGATATTTGACTGGAGGTCCCTTTCTGATTTTCCAAACAGAACTAAATCATCAACAAATGAAAGCATTGATACATTTACTGGTTTGACTTCCACATACCTTCATTCATTTTCTTCATTTTTGAGGATGTCTTTGCGACTGAATCCATAAATGTGATAAACAAAAGAGGACTTAGGACACAACCATGTCTTACTCCTATATCTACATCAAATTCTTCAGATACATTTCCAGCTACTCTCACTGCACATGTTGGTTTATTGTAAAAACTTTTAATGGCGTTTATTAAATTTTGCTCTATGTCGTGTTCTTTTAAGGAATGCCATAGTTCGTCCCTCCTCACAGAGTCAAATGCCTTTTCTAAGTCAATAAAACACAGGTGCAAGTCAATGTTTCTATCAAGGAATTTTTCTATTATTTCTCTAATTGTAAATATGTGATCTTGTACACTTCTTCCTGGTTTAAATCCCCTCTGGTGTTCTTCAATCTGATCTTCTACTCTATTCCTTAGTCTCATTTCCAGAATCCTGGCATACACTTTTCCTGGTAGTGATATTCCTCTATAGTTTGAGCATTCCATAGTTGACCCTTTCTTGTGTATTGGTACTACCGTTCCCTTATTCCAGTCGTCTGGCCCCTGTTTGGACTTCCATGCTTCTTGACATATTGCATGTTGTAGTCTGTCTGCCTCTCTCCCTTGGTTTTTAATCATTTCTGGATAAACTTGATCTGCTCCTGGGGCTTTTCCTAATTTCACTTTTCTTATAGCTGTTTGAAGTTTTTCAATTGAGATATCTACATCTTCAGCTGTCTCATCTCGATTACTGGTTACTCTTAATAATTGATCTGTACTCCTTGTTTCATATGTTCTGGAGGGATTATGTAATTGTTGAAAATATTTTCTCCACGTTTCCATGATTTCGCTGTCCCCTTTCATTATTTCCACTTCCTTTGGCATTTTTAATTTGTCGTATTAGGCATGCTTTGGTCTTTCTTGTGCTCTTCATTGCTCCTCAGAACAGCTTTTGATTTCCTTGATAGCTTTCTTGAAGTCTTTGTTCAAACTCTTCCCATTGTTCCTGTTTTACTTTCCTTACTTCCTCTTTGGTGATAGTTCTTTTACTTGCGTAATATATCCTATCCTCTGGTCTCTTTGTTTGCAAGTATTTCTTCCAGGCATCCTTCTTTTCTTTGATCTTAGTCTTGACATTCTCATTCCACCATGCTGTTCTTTTCCTATCTCCTTTAATTTGTTTCCTACCACAGACCCTTCAGTACAACTGAGGAGTGTTTCTTTATATATTTGCCACTTTTTCTTCTATTGTGCTTTCCTTCAGATCCATCTGCCTTTCACTGATAAATCTTTTTATCCTGGATTGGTATATCTGTTTTACCATTGGTTTATTTAGTTCTTTTATTTTGAGTTTAGTAGCTTTCTTCTCTTTCCTTTTCTGTTTGTTTTCTTCAGTTAATAATCTCATTTTGGCCACCACTAGGTGATGATCACTAAATATTTCAGCTCCTCTGCTTACTTTAGCATCCAATGTACCGTAAAAAAGGAGCTGCTAACTATTATGTAGTCTATTATTCACTTTTCACATGTCTTCATGTACTCTTGTACATTTTTGGATATCTTTATGAGGAAAAAATGCGTTAGCTATTTTCATGTTATTCTTTAGGCAAAAATCTATTAGTCTCTCTTTTTTCTTTTGGAGAAGTTGTTGTCTCTCCTTCTTTACCTTTACTCCTCCTGATGTTTCTACCTCGTTGCCTACTCTAGCGTTTAAATCTCCTAAAACCATTAATTCCTGTTTGGGTTTGAGATTCTCTGCAGCTATTTGTAAATCACTTTCGAAGATATCTTTTTCTTCTTTGGTGGCATCTTTGTTTGGTCTATTAATAATTTAATTTCTCTTCCTTTTGGTTCAATATTTACTTCTTATAGCCGTGGGCTTACAAATTTCCAACTTTCTAGTAGCATTTCTTGCCTTTTAAGCATTATGAGGTCTACTCCTGCTCTATCTTTGACATCTACTCCTGAGAAGATTAAAGTATGATTTGGTCCTACATTTTCTATTCCTTGTCCTTTTTTCTTTGTTTCTGTAATAGCCACAATATCTACTTCGAATTTGTCTATTTCTTCAGCCAATTCTAACTCCTTTCCATTAATTGCCCTAACATTCCATGTTCCAAACAATCACAATCCGTGTTCTTTTCCAGAGTCGTCTTCGAAAGTTCAAGCCGGGTATATCATTGTATATATTACTTTGAATCAGGTTGTTTTGGATAATCAGGGGATTAGCCAACTGTACCCTAGGTAGATGGTGGGGCTGCAACCCTGAAGCCTCCTACCGGGCCTTGTTATCTTCTGTCAGGGTTTACTCCCTTAGCCTTTAGTCATTCAAGAACAGCCTGCAAGGCAGCAGGTTGTTATTTTGTCAGGGTGAACTCCCTTAGCCTTCGGTCAGCCAAGACCTGCATGCAAGGCAGCAGGAGACTCATGGAGGGCGGGATCATCTACTCTCCGTACAGGTGCTTACCTGTCCACTGCCCGGGCTTCCAAAGCAGTGTCTTAAAATGAGCACTCTGCCATCGACATTTATCTTCGTTTTCAGACTAAACGCTATGAATCATGAACAAATGATCTGAACATTAGTTATAAACTATACTCTGATCGAACCCCGTTAAATTCCTTGAATGTTGATCGGTGGCAAGGAGAAAGGGCAGTAGGGATGCGCCGAGAGGCATTTATATGCCTTTTGGTCCCCGTCCTGGCCTCATGTGTTACCCTGAGTCGAGTTCCTTCAAGGTCATTACGGCACACAGAGTCGTAATTCCCCCCGGTTTCTATAGCTTGAAGCGAAACAAATGATAATCACCTCCTGGGCAGAACACTTGCCTGGAACAGGTTTTTACCCCCAAGCTAGTGCGTGTAGCCGTTTGCAAAATGGGTCGAATGGGGAACAATGCGTTACGTGTGTTTCCCAAAAGAACACAACGTCGGACTTAGCAGTCCTAGAATCCGAACCTGGGTCTTCTTGATCCCAAGTCTGGCAGCCTTACGACTGGACCACAGTGTGTTGCATTACCTGAGTTTAATCAATAACATCTCAGTACGTTTGGGATTTATGGTTACTTGCTGTTTTACTCTGCATGTGAGCTTTGCCCCGGGTGAGGCGAAAAGACTTAACAGTCTGGAGGTCAAAACGACCATTACAATAAAAGGAATTCTGAATGTAATTTTTCTTTTAAAAAGTGCACATTATTTGTTCTAAATAATCCACATCCACTGATGGTGGTGGGCGTGGATAACTGAATGACTAAGCAACAGCAGAGTCGTCAAATCGTCTTGGGGGTTCAAAGGACCCCCTCCACTGACCCTACAATCCTACCCCACCAGCGTACGTATTATACCCCATAAAAAGCGGTCCAAAATCTCACCGTTGGCCCGTATAATGTCGATGGCTATTTTGGTTATAATAATATCCGGGCACTGTATACACAGAGAGAGAGAGAGAGAGAGAGAGAGAGAGAGAGAGAGAGAGAGAGAGAGAGAGAGAGAGAGAGAGAGAGAGAGAGAGAGAGAGAGAGAGAGAGAGAGAGAGAGAGAGAGAGAGAGAGAGAGAGAGAGAGAGAGAGAGAGAGAGAGAGAGAGAGAGAGAGAGAGAGAGAGAGAGAGAGAGAGAGAGAGAGAGAGAGAGAGAGAGAGAGAGGCAATAGTATCGGGAAACTCATCCTTGTTAATATTAGTCCACCCCGGGGCGCTGTCCTTGCTAAGCTGTTATGACCATGCTACCCGGATCACTACGAACGGTTATGACACAAACAGCGGTGGTTTGTTTACCACACCAGTACCAGGTAAAACTTCCAAGGGTGATGCGCGGGTTGAATGGTAAGGACGGAAGAGAAGAAGACGTAATTGAAATGTATCCAGCACCCTACATGCGGTGATATCAGAGTGAATCAAGAGGAAACAGTGAGATGACAGATCATATCTGTAACAGAAGGAAATGAAAGAAGTAGATCCCAGCAGTAGCAGAAGTATAAGAAGACTAAGAAGAAGAAGAAGACTAAGACTAAGAATAAGAAGAAGAAACACGCCGTTCAACATACTCGGTGATTCAGGACGAATGAAGAGAAAACAGTAAGATAGACGTAGGGAAAGAGCGAAGGGAGTCAATACGACTAGCAGAACCCGGAGCCTTTGAAATGGGCATGTGGCAGTGGTGTCACAGTTCACCTAGACGATGTCAAGAGCTGTGATTGAGTCTCCTACAGCAAATTACATGCTTGGAATCTCGAGGCAGTAACCGTAGGAGGAGCGGCCATGACAAGAGAAGGGGCATGATGCTAGAAATTAAACATCCTGACATACGATCGCTTTCGCTAAATTACACCCCCACCCCTTCTAAAACAGAAATGTGAGATTACTATCGGTGCGATGCCGTCAAAACGACTGAGACCCCATGTGGCATTTCACGTGATTTCCCTCACGGGATCAGTAAAGGAATTCCTTGTCTTGTATTATATTGTAGCGTCGGTGGTCGAGCGGTTAGGCTGCTGAACTGGGGATCATGAGGTCCCGGGTTCGAATCATAGCAAAGCCAAGTCCGACGTTGTGTTCCTTGAGAAAGATACTCAATACGCATTTCCCCATTCTACCCAGCTGCAAATGGGTACAAGCACTAGCTTGGGAGAAAAACCCTGCGTCAGACTAGCGTCCGGGCCAGAGCGTGATTATATTATCACCTGTATCACTATATATATATATATGCTATTGGGATGCGCTCCAGCTCTATGGACAGTACCGGTCTTGAAGGAACCGTACTTTACTTGTCCTGTATTGGTTGGGGCATGTCTTCTATGCGGAGGCGAGTTTGTTTTGTTTCTTTGATAGTAACCCTGACCATCATCGCGGTGATCTTAATCTCATGGTGTTACTGACTAATATTCCTAACATCTGTCTAGGTAGAACATGAGGACGCGAGAGTTTTTTTCTCTCCTTTTCTTCTGTCTTTCTGCGGTGATGTTATAGACAGTGATTAGAGAGAAGGTATTAGGGGTTGGGAAAGGAATACATTCGTACGGGAACGCTACCCAATTCGAATATATACATAATAAATTGAAATTTAAAGAAAACAGATCGTATACGTTGCATTTTATGATTCACACATTTAGTTTTATTGATCGGATGCCAAATCTCTTTAAAATGTCTTTGCTCCTTTATTTCAAAATGAATGTTGCGGGGAGAGGGGGAGAGAGAGAGAGAGAGAGAGAGAGAGAGAGAGAGAGAGAGAGAGAGAGAGAGAGAGAGAGAGAGAGAGAGAGAGAGAGAGAGAGAGAAAGCATGAGTTTATTAATTTAAGATCGGAGGGGAAGAAATTCAGAGAAGTATTGGTATCAAAAGAACGAAGAAAACAACAAACTCAGATGTCTGTAGTCAAAATAATGTTTTAGCAATGTAGCGCTAAAGATACGTCATTTACTGGAAAGCCTCATGTGAAAAATAAACGAAGAGGATATATAGTCGAAGTTCTAAACGGTCTTGCTGATCTTTACTATGAAGATGAAAGACAAAAAAAAAGGAGAGACAAAAAGGGCTACACAATTCTGAAGATAGGAGAAAGAAGATAACTCAATCCCCAAACAAATGCAATTTCGGACAAAAGGACGAATGTAAAAATCTACAAATCGTGGAAATAACTCTGACCAAGAGTCGGGTGAAAGGGCGGAGCAAAGATAACGTTGGGCATTGATCTTGAAAGCCGAAATCCAACCGCGAATAAACAAAGTCAGAACTCTAATAAAGACTGTCTAGATTTGAGCCAGTGGCCCCTGAGTCAGCAACTTGCGTCTTATTCCGCGAAAACAGTGGCATTCAATTCTGAGCTGAGACAACACCCACGATACTAAGGCGAAACAGCCGCTGAAAGAAAAGTGCATTTCATTCTTTCGTAAGAAAACACAGGCAATACCAGCAGATGTTACCGCTCTGGCTGTGCCAATGGGGGGGGGGAGTTGCGAGGAGAAAAAAATAAGAGAGGGAGAGGAGAGAGAGAGGAGAGAGAGAGAGAGAGAGAGAGAGAGAGAGAGAGAGAGAGAGAGAGAGAGAGAGAGAGAGGAGGTGGGAGAGGAGATGTGGGTGGGGGGAGGTTTTGGGAGACTGACCCGATACAAAAACGAAAGTCTATAATAAAGACCTGGTGGATCGACAGGAATGAAAATGCCAGAATCGGAAGCTAGAATCAGAAAAGAGCATTGCAGACGAATGCGGCACACTCTCGCATGACACTCCTGAACTGTATTTTCCATATAAAATTCGGCGTTTGGAAAAGCACGTTTGTCCTTTGAAACATTTATATTTATGAAGTATGACATTTTAAGGTAATAATAATAACGATACCATGCAAATCCCACGACAATGCTTTCTTCCCCGTGTGATAAAATCAATGGCAACACAGGGATTTATAAGTAAATCAATGAATAATATTATACTACATTGACATATAATATAATGATTCATTTCCTTCTTTTTAAAAAATAATAACTGGTGGATTTCGTTGAATCCGAATGCATAGGAGCTCGCGATGCTGCTCCCCCATCCACCATGTATCAAGCCACAACATCCTTCCGAGATTTTTACACATTAGTGTGAGAAATATACATATGGACATACAGAATATAAACTGTCATCAAAAAAGCTAGACAAAACAGATGCGTAGAAATCAATTAGAATGAGGAGGTTAATGGAAACCCTGCCCGAATTAAAATAAAAGAAAATAACAAAACAAAGGGCATTGTTTTGACAAAAAAATCCATACATGCTACGAGCGATTCATGAATATAGCCAGTGCCCATTTACGCTGATTCATTCGAGTTGTAGCTACATGCTACAGTTCTGTTAATGTTCCGTACACACTGTTTATCGTCAATGGGAGAGGGACGGGGAAAAGGTAGGGGCGGGGGGGGGGGGGCGCGGTGAAGGTACAAGCGGTCCTTGTGTGTGAAAAAATATGATGAAAGGCATGTTTACAGCTCAGCTGAATTTTGCTAAGCGAGACCATCTCCTAAACTTGTCTCCTCTCCCCCGAGAATAGACCAATTACTTGTTTTGTAACCAATCGCTTATTTTTCAATAACAGCTTCTTTTAATAGTTGAATGCCCGCCATTTATCACTGCACGATCTCTTAAGTACATAAATAGCCCGATGATTGGACCGAGTCCAATTTATCAGAAGCATGGAATACCACACGACATACTACTAATCAATCTGTGAGAATGCCATTTTTTTGTGGAAATTGATGGACAGACAAGCGAGAAACATTTTTTTTTAACATTGTGGTCATGGTTATTATTTAGCATCCGACAAACCAGCCTAGCACGGAGAAAGCTGTAAATCTGATGACAATGGAGAATGAAATTGAAAGCTCCAGTGAATGGTGTGCGAGGACGCTGGGACTTGGGGCTGGTAAACAAAAGGAGGGGGGGAGGAGGAGAATCAGAAAAGACATCAAGTTCTGGAGACTTCTTCACTGAATGTTTATTAAAAGGCTTATACATAGGATCATTTTCTGTCCACCTACCTCGCTCTTTCTGTCTCTTACAGACAGATGGGCGTACAAATCATAGGAAAATGTCACTGCCTTAACTCTGAGACATGAGCGCGGAGATCCCCAATCAACCAATTTGACATCTTCAATCTAATGTTCAAACACAGGATTCCTCGAAATTTGTATGGATCTATCCGGGTTGCCGAGAGCGACTAGTGTGTTAACCTAGTATATTATTGACGTAGAATTGAGTCACATAACGCTGAATCAAATTTTAATGCGGCAACCGAAAATCTTGCAAATTTGCACACTCGCTCAAAATCAGGTGTAGTTGCATGGGGTTTGTTTGATTGAAATTTACCCCGTCCACCATATGTGATGATCTCAAAGTGAATTAGGAGGAAACAACAAGATGAATGATAAGTAAAAGAGTAAAAGGAAAGAAATAGGGTTTACCAATTACGCCCGCCAAGTTATTCACTTCGATTGATTGACTGAAAATACAATACATTGGTTTTATTTAAAAAAGTCTCCGAGAAAAACAGAAAGAAACGTCTCTTTTTTTTTTTACGAACCGGAAACGAACTGATAAAGACACACTCATGGTGAAGGCTAAAAGTTTTTTTTATCTGGACCCAGAACCAACCAACTCCACCAGAGGTGGGCTTCTCAGTTAGCACTGTTAAGAAAACGTCTCGGGTCCGGAACGGTGCATACGATGAACCTCTATGTGCAGGTCCGGTAAACCCTGAAATAAGTTCTAGATGAAACTTTCACTTCTTTGTTTTTCAGGAGGTGCATTATGAAACGATCTTGAACCTCTATTGGCGTCCTGGTGCAGTTTTTTAATCGAAAGTTGCGTTAGCGACCCTGAAATACGGTTCTAGATCAGACTCGAATCATTATGAAACCGATCTTCAAACATAGTGACTTAAAAAAAAAAAGCACCTCGAGTATTGGCGTCCTGGTACTTGCTTTGTTTGTTTATTGTTGTTTTTTAATCGAAAGGGTAGGCAATGCCAAAGCACGCGTTCACATGCGGAGATCAATTTATGAGATTGTGTCTAAATGATTGATATCGGTCTTGAATATGATAAGGAAATTAGCCTCAGCGTACAAATAGAATCCCATGGTAACGAAGAGAATCTCGCGGAGAGAACCGACTATTGTTTTGTGTCAGCAGAATGTACCATGGCCACAGCAATTCTGATCTGAAGGCGAATGAAGGAAGAAACAGGCGAATGAAGGAAGAAACAGCCAAATGAAAGAGATGTGTAATAGATGTCGACAACACACAAACAGCTGGACACATAAACTCTCTACTGGAAAACATTGGTGGTGGAGCAAAAGAAAACAAACCCAACAACAAAGAAGAAGAAAATATAGAAAAGAGAAAGAAACAAAACATCCAACAAGACAGTATACGTTTGTCAGTATAAATAATATGTATAAAAAAAAAGCATCAATCACGCGACTGACTTGTAACGGTGTGCATCTTTTCACACAGCGTGTACCATTGGAGAATCACACTTGTACCTTCTCCTACAAGCTCATTCAGACTAATATTAGGGTCGACAGACAGACGCATGCTGTGGTTGTTCACCCATGCACTATATGCCGTGATCTCATGGTGAACTAAGAAGAAATAGCGAGATGAAAGATAGACGAAAGAGTGAAAAGAAAGTAGTAAGACCTACCAATAACACTCACCACTGACAGATGCGCGAGAAGCATATATATATATATATATATATATATATATATATATATATATATATATATATAACATATAAATATATAGATAGATAACAGATAGAAGACATAGATAGATAAAGAGAGAGAGAGAGAGAGAGAGAGAGAGAGAGAGAGAGAGAGAGAGAGAGAGAGAGAGAGAGAGAGAGAGAGAGAGAGAGAGAGAGAGAGAGAGAGAGAGAGAAAGAGAGAAAAAAGAGAGAGAGCAAGGCAATACTATCGAGAGAGAAAATAAAATGGGTTGAACTGTGAGAAAAATATAATAAAATCATACCTGTGTACGACCTGGCAAGGTGCCAATGCAGAACAGGGTTATCGCTAGATTACGGAGAATCCTCTTGAGGCATACAAATAAAATAAAATACGCACACATACACACAAAAAGAGCGTACACGGCAGCTCTGAAAAAGAGCTCACGAGAGTTGAGACATAAATATATATATATATATATATATACATACATAAATATATATATATATATATGAAAGAGAGAGAGAGAGAGAGAGAGATAGATAGATATAGAGAGAGAGAGAGAGAGAGAGAGAGAGAGAGAGAGAGAGAGAGAGAGAGAGAGAGAGAGAGAGAGAGAGAGAGAGAGAGAGAGAGAGAGAGAGAGAGAGAGAGAGAGAGAGAGAGGGGGGTTCTATGGGCAGGTACATAAAGTGGATGCATAATAACCAGATGATTATTAAGTTCTTGAGACTATCTCTATCTCTGGCTTGAAATGGCCGTCCAAACAACGGTGCGTTCAGCTATTTATGAACTATCGCCAGAGTAAATTATATCACTGACTTGGGGGAATAAAGGTCACAGGGCCAAATACAGAACTGAAGCAGCCGCCCCTGTAAAACACAAAATGACAACAATATTGACAATAGTGGGAAGGCATCACTGGCATCGTCTAAAAGTGGTAGCGCCACGTTGGGCATATCACGCTAAAAAAACAACACACTGGGCCTTATTTACGCTTTTGCAAACAGAGCGAGCACGACGGCTCGGCTGCAAGCAGTTGGACAAACAAGCTACAAGGATGTAACAATGATAGTTACCTCACACTGGCCGGATAGGAGGAAAGGGAAGGGAAGGGAAGGGGGAGGGGGCAACAAAAAGATGAAAGATAAGAGCAGAGTTACACATGTAAATCGACAAGATACAGAAAGAGCAAACTAAGTTCGCCATACACACGAAAGAGTCGAATGGTAAACGAAGACGCACTCCTGCAAGAAAATAATAAGATGCAGTGGAGTTGAATACCCTCTATCACAGACAAAAAAAACCCAACAACAATACACAAACAAAAGCCAAGCAGAACAAAGATCGTATCCGACGTAATCCTTACATGAATAAATCATTGGCGGCGCAAGATCATTTCCTTTCTGACATCCCTAATATCTCAACTGAACAAGTAGTCATAAGAAAGCACACGCATACAGATGGCACTGTGGAGTGTTTTTTTAATATACAAATTCGTGCATACTTATTATGGCGAATAGAAATATCGATGAACGTGAGCCAAAATACAATGACGCCAGCAGCATACCCCCCTCCCAACAACAACAAATAAAAGAATAAAGCAAAACAAGAAAGAAACGTGAAAATCAGTTTTGTTTCGGTAAAAAAAACAACATAAAACGCGCTGCAGATGTCAGCAGCATAAAAAAAAAGTGAAAACCATTTCACACCAATTGTTGAAACATTGCTACAAAGGACTGATTACATCCTATGGGAACCAGACGGCAACCCACACTGGACACCATACCTATATAATAAGCATTGATTTAAAAAAATAAATCAAAATAAATCGGGTCTCTTCGATTTCGGTTTACTCCCACCAAATGTATCTTGAAGGACATTTCCCTTAAAACGGTAAATGAACAACAAAAGATGGTTGCTTCTATTAAATTCTCTATTCTAAAGATTTTCAAATGAACTAGTGATACAGACTAAATTAATACCCCCCCCCCCGGGCAAATCAAAAGCCCAAACCCTGAGGTCATGGTATGAAAACAATGTGATCCAAGGTGATTACCAAGGCATCCCTTGAAGAGATAAATAATTTGGACAGTCATACATACGTTGTATAATATAATGTTTATATATGTGTGTGTGTGTATATATATATATATATATATATATATATATGTATACTTATACCTCCAATGTCCTGACGTGATATGTGTATGAATAAGTAACTGCAAATAAAAAAGAAAGACTATAGTCAGAATGCTATAAATATTATGCTGCGCTCAATTGGGTACTTCATATATATATATATATATTATTCAAATGCTTCAGGGGTTGGCTGCTGAGACAAAAGCAAAACGGCAGAGTAAACTAATGATGTGAAAGACGCTGAAATTTCATACACGTTTGGATATGCAAACACTGAACACACCGTTGAGCACAGATATATTGAACTTTCCCTGGATGTTGTAAATATTATAGATATACAGTCCACTGAATATCATAAATTATAGATGAGCACTCCCATACGTGTTGCACATTATAAGTGACACAATCCATTGGGTGTCTTAAATGAGTGCCATACATTAACACTCCACTGAGTGCCATACATTAATAATATATATATATATATATATATATATATTCCCATTGCGCATTAAACACTATAGGTACCGACTCTCTTCGCTGCTGATCACTTTGTAAGATTACCTTGTCAAATAGCCTGAGCCGGGTGGTATTAAAAAAAAAAAAAAAAATATTAATAGACATCCCCCCCCCCCCATCTGGATAAAAACAAAGCAACAGCTATAGAGCTAAAGAAGAAAATGGGTATAATTGGATCGGGCACATCATGAGGAGGCCAACAATTATCATAACACAATAAGGCCTATGGAACCCACAGGGACTTGTAACCAAAAGGGAGGTAGATCAAGATCCACACAGAGAAGAGATATATAGATAATGTATAGATAGCACACACTTAGGCACAGGTGCGGACACTAGCCAAGGATAGACGAAGATGGTAGCTTCTACTTGGATGATGTTGATGATGATCCCCCATCTTAGTTATTATCAGCTTAAGCAGTTTATAACTTCAAGTTATAAGTTACTTCTACAGGATACTTTTTGTGATGACTTATCAAAAACCGGAAGGCAAAACGTTTCAAAACCAAACTGGAAAAATATAAACCATTGGTATATGACTTACGGACCCATGAAGAGTGAAGGCATGCTAGTGCAATGAAAAAAAAAAACTTTTGATGATTTATCTCATCGAAATGTTATGATCTTAGTTTGAATTAAGAAGAAACTGCAAGATGAAAGACACGAGGAAGAGTGAAACGAAAGAACGAGAACCTTACAACCAACATCTTATCTGCTTGATGAATTTATAATTACGAGTTGGTAGCTAAAGGCTCTGTTGCCAGATCACTGAGAGTAACCATATTGTACACATGTAGGTTCTAAACGATCCCAAGATTGTTTTCATATGAGGAAGTTTTACACCAGAAGTGATTTCAATGATTAAAAATTGCATTGTTGTTTGGGTGGAATTTTACTCACATAAGCCACCAGTTTGAACAGGTTTTATAATTAATTAGTTGAAATTGTACCGAACAAGTCTACCTTCATAAGCTGAGTATCGAATACTGACCCAATCTAATTTATATATAATCGTACTTTGTATTACCTGGGATGTAACATGTTTGTATAATATAAAATTTAAAAACTTCAACATATTTTCTATCAAAACAGAACCTACGGTTCTTCCAAAGACAAAAAAAGGTAATATATAAACGTGGAAACAAATCTTTCCACAAGTAACTTAATGAATTTATTCTAACACAGATTTTGTTTTCCAATTAACTTCTCACAAGTCATCGGTTATAAATCATTAGGTCTTAAATAAGTTTACAATGATAAATGACAACAATCATGATAAGCGACAATAATTGACAACCCAACAAAAAAGCGGCAGAACAAAATAGTGCCTCTTATTACAGTCTTTTCAGTCCTCATAATCTACAACATTAGTCATTTTACATCGGTTCGAGGTAAAACATTCTCATACTTGACTGTCAGGTCATACAAACACCTGAACTGATAAACTCCTGAAGATAGTTGATTTACGTAGTCATATTTTATGATAACACCTATCATTAAGCATCAACACTTCATCATATTTGTACAAAGGTAT
Source organism: Doris montereyensis (assembly GCA_037039925.1). NCBI lineage: Eukaryota > Metazoa > Mollusca > Gastropoda > Nudibranchia > Dorididae > Doris > Doris montereyensis. The sequence continues at coordinate 369,080 of JAXRKP010000067.1, read as the reverse complement.
TATAATAGTATATCCTTTGTAGATATGGAGGAAATGTATCAGTATCAGAGATTTGTGTTTGTCTCTTTGAAATTTACCATGTCCACCACAATTGTGTGATCTCAGGGTGAATTAACAGGGCACAGCAAGAAGAAATATAAGTGATGGACAGAAAGGAAAGAAGTAGGACTTGCCAGTAGCGCTTGCTAAACGCCTGTGTATCATATATACATTATAACCTGTTCAAAATGGCGGGTTAGCTGAATGAAAATGACACTTAGTACAACATATCACAGGACTTTAACTGATACAAGTGCCCAAATATAACTTTAGTAGTAATGAAAGGTACATTAAGTTTTATCTAATGATTTCAGTTGATCTGTGAATTAGTTTTACATAGGAGTTGAACGACAAGAGTCTTCCTCTTTCAGTTTTCAATTTGAATTTCATGTTTGTTTAATTCAAATTACCCCGTCCACAAATATGTTGATATCTCTTGGTGAATTAACAGGAAATAGCAAGATGAAACAAAAAAGACAGAGAAGGAAAGAAGTAGGACCTACCAGTTGCTCCTGCCAACCACCCACGAATTTCATACACTTGGATGAAAAACATGTACAATACATATATGTATATAGTGTTAAAAATTATATATCAAAACTTGTAGGAGAATGTAAAGATAGAAAAAACAAACAGAGAAAAGAGGATAGCAAATATGAAGAAAAAGAGAAAAAAAAAGAAGAAGAGAACGAAGAAAGAGGAGGAAAAGAAATGATGTTAGAAAGACATAATAATAAAAACACATTTCTATAGTGCTCATCATCAATACAAGATTAACCTCTGGGCGCTGAGACCACATTAAGAATATTAATAAAGAAGAACAAGAAGAAAAAGGAGACAAAAGAGAAAATAAAGATGAAAAATGTTGGAGGATTAATGTTTCATATTTGAACTTGCACCTACCTGACTTGCATCTTAAACTGTATGAATGCGGAAATAATTGTAAAATGTGCATTATATTAATACCCTCAACAAATAACTATCAACTCTTTGTCGCACATCATGGTTTACATAAATATTATAATTGGTGGTGGAAAAGAGTTTGAGAGCAAAAGATTTTGTTTAATTGAAATCTACCCCATCTACCATGATGTTGATTTCAGGGAGAATTAAGAGGAAAAAGCAAGTAAAGAGTAAAAGGATAGAAGTAGGTTCTACCAGCAGCACTTGCTAAAACAAAGGAATCTTCAATCTTTAATACTAATAAATTTAACTTAAACTTTTTTTTTATTGATCTTGCTTTATAAGAGAATCCTTGCTTAAAAAGTGGTAAAGGATGTCAGACTGGTTCTTCGTCTAAATCAACATTGTTTTCACTTCAATTGTCACATTGTGCCACAAGCATTCACAGAATTTGCTGGGCCAACATATATATATAATATATTCGAGAAAGATGTGAATGGACTAGATGATAAGGGAAACTACCTTCACTCTTACACTACAGGGTACTTAATGACCTCATGATAGTTTTTTTGGCTCTTAAGGTGAGAACTGTTATTTGTTTTTCTCCGTCATTTCCAGATATAAAGTCAAGAAATGAT
>JAXRKP010000067.1:345000-360000 GCA_037039925.1 Doris montereyensis | reverse complement strand
AGCAGCTGAAATGAAATATTTAGGAAGAATAGCAGGGAAAACTAACATAGACAAAATCGGAAACACATCAATAAAAGATCAGACCAAAACATATGGCATCAAAACTAAGCTAGAAATAAATCAACTCAGATGGTTTGGGCGTATTAACAGAATGAAATAATGATAGACTTGCTAAATCAATGCACAATGCTAAAACCCAAGATAAAATACTATAAGACTTCGGAACGAGTGGGAATAAGATACAAAAGAGACATTAAAACAAAGAAATTTAACCTTTACAGAAGGAAACAGAAATTGTCAGGATAAGGTAGTCCAGAGAAAGTTCAATTTGGCAACTAAACCCAATAACCAGAAGGTAGAATGGGAACTCATGAAAAAAACATAAATAAATAAGTCCTAGCCTTATGGTACCGACACCCGCTCTCAGTTGGTGTGAGAGATTGGTACGCATTTTAGAACGTAAAAATAATCTTTATAACAAGATTTCACATAAATAGTCTACATTATGTTTGGTGACATTCTCATTTACATGCACGCCCTGCATGGGGGCATGCCCATGGTTAAAGCTGGCTTGTCGGTATATTGACTGATCAGTCGGTTTTCATGTAGTGAAGGAAACGGCATTGAATAATATTAAAGCCACATAGTAACAAAAAGGCGAGACAAGTACATGGAATAGGCATAAATAAATCCTGGCCACCATGGGGTTCAAACCCGCGACCTCTGCGTTGGCATCCATCGCCTCGCCATGAAAAGAAAGCGTGCTCCCAACCGAGTTAACTACATTGTTTAAATGGTTATCATGTAGTTATAGAAAACATTTGATAAGATCTAGATCTAGAATCTCGACTAGAGGAAGGATAGTGATCTGAAATATTCGATGAGATCTAAATTCTGGTCGACTGATTTACATATAACCTCACAACTGTGTTTGAACTTTTTCACTTCAGAGTTTAGATGTGGCCGGGCAGCGGAATAGATGATCCCGCCCTCCACGAGTCTCCTGCTGCCTTGCAGGCGGGTCTTGGTTGACCAAAGTCTAAGAGAGTTAACCCTAACATAAAACAACCTGCTGCCTTGCATGTCGGTCAAGAACGACTCAAGGCAAAGGGAGTTACCCCTGACAGAAAATAACAACCTGCTGCCTTGCAGGCTGGTCTTGAATGACTAAAGGCTAAGGGAGTTAACCCTGACAGAAAATAACAAGGCCTGGTAGGGGCCTCAAGGTGGCAGCCCCACCATCTACCTAGGTACAGTGGGCTATCCCCTGCTTATCAAAACCAAACTGATTCAGAGAAATAAATGTAATATAACCGGCTTGATCTTTCGAAGACGAACTTGGAAACGAATACGGCCTGTGATTTTGGAACATGGAATGTTAGAGCAATTAATGGAAAAGAGTTGGAATTAGTTTAAGAAAAGGAAAAATTCAAAGTAGATATTTTGGCCATTACAGAAACAAAGAAAAAAGGACAAGGAATAGAAAATGTAGGACCGAATCATATTCGAATTTTCTCAGGAGTAGATGTCAAAGATGGAGCTAGAGCTAGAAAGTTGGAAAACCCCTCCTAGTGCATTAAAGGCATGAAAAGCTACTAGAAAGTTGGAAATTTATAAGCCCACGGCTATTAGAGGTTAATATTAAACCAAAAGGACGAGAAATCATATTATTAATAGCTTATGGACCAAACGAAGACGCAACTAAAGAAGAAACATATGTCTTCGAAAACGATTTTCAAATAGCTGCAGATAATCTTAAACTCAAACAGGAACTAATGCTTTTAGGAGATTTAAACGCTAAGAGTAGGCAACAATGTAGAAACATCAGGAGGAGTAATAGGTAAAGAAGAAGAGACAATAAGTAACCAGCAGTAAAACAGGTATAGCAATCTAGGATATAAAAAATATCAGTGAAAGACAGATGGATCTGAATAATAGCACAATAGAAGGAAAGTGGCAGATGTATAAAGAAACACTCCCCAGTTGTAGTGAAGGGGTCTGTGGTAGGAAACAAATTAAAGGAGATAGGAAAAAAAACAGCATGGTGGAATGAGAATGTCAAGACTAAGATCAAAGAAAAGAAGGACGCCTGGAAGAAAAACTTGCAAACAAAGAGACCAGAGGATAGGATAGATTACGTGAGTAAAAGAACTATCGCCAAAGAGAAAGTTAGGAAAGCAAAACAAGAGCAGTGGGACGAGTTTGGTCAAAGACTTCAAGAAAGCTATCAAGAAAATCAAAAGCTGTTCTGGGGGCAATGAAGAGCATGAGAAAGACCAAAGCTTGCCCAATACGACAAATTATGAATGCCAAAGGAGAAATAATGAAAGAAGACAGCGAAATCATGGAAACATGGAGAAAGCATTTTCAACAATTACATAATCCCTCCAGAACATATGAAACAAGGAGTAAAGATCTATCAGTAAGAGTAATAAGTAATCCAGAGGAAACAGCTGAAGATGTAGATATATCAATGGAAGAAATCCAAACAGCTATAAGAAAAGCGAAATTAGGAAAAGCCCCAGGAGCAGATCAAGTTTATCCAGAAATGATTAAAAACCAAAGGAGAGAGGCAGAGGAACTACTACATGCAATATGTCAACAAGCATGCACGTCCAAACAGGTGTTAGACAACTGGAAAAAGGCAACGGTAGTATCAAAACATAAGAAAGGATCAACTATGGAATGCTCAAACTATAGAGGGATATTACTACTTAGCATTCCAGGAAAAGTATATGCCAGGATGCTGGAAATGAGACTAAGGACAAGAGTAGAGGATCAGATTGAAGAGCATCAGAGTGGATTTAGACCAGGGAGAAGTGTACAAGATCACATATTTACAATTAGACAAATAACAGAAAACATTCCTTGAGAGAAACACCTGTGTTTTATTGACAGAAAAGGCATTTGACACTGTGAGGAGGGACGAACTATGGTATTCCTTAAAAGAACACAATGTAGAACAAAATGTAATAGAAACCATGAAAAGTTTTTACAATATACCAACATGCGGAGGGAGAGTAGCTGGAAACATATCAGCAGAATTTGATGTAGATATAGGAGTTAGGCAGAGTTGTGTCCTAAGTCCTCTTTTGTTTATCAAATTTATGGATTCAGTCGCAAAGACATCTTCAAAAAGGAAGAAAATGAATGTAGGTATGTGGAAGCTCAAACCAGTAAATGTATTAATGATTTCATTTTCCGATGATTTAGTTCTGTTTGGAAAATCAGAAAGTGACCTTCAATCGAATATCAACATTATGAACAATGAACTAAATAAAAGTAGGAATGAGAGTAAATGCAAAGAAAACCAAAACAATGCTAGTAACTAGAGAAGCTAAAAATAAAAATCTTAAATTGGGCAGGAGAATTTAGAACAAGTTCAAAGCTACAATTACCTAGAAGTAATTATTAACTCAGAGGGAAAATTAAGAGAAGAAATCAGCCAGAGAATCAAAAAGGCAAGTGCAATATCTATCTAGGAAAGGCATATGTAGGTAAGCAAGAATTGTCAACAAAAACCAAAATGGCAATATACAATGCAATTTATTGTCCTACTCTCCTCTATGGCAGCGAAACCTGGACCTTAGACAGTAAAGAATACAGTAGAGTACAGGCAGCGGATATGAAATATCTAAGAAGAGTAGTAAGGAAAACTAAAAGAGACAAAATCAGAAACACAGCAATAAGAGATCAAACCAAAACAGATGGCATAAAAACTAAGAAAAAATCAATTGAGATGGTTTGGGCATGTAAACAGAATAAATGACAATAAAATAGCTACATCAGTATACAGTGCTAAAGCCCAAGGTAAAAGACCAAAAGGCAGACCTCGGACAAAATGGGAAGACGATATAAAAGAGGCATTGAAGCATAGAAATTTAACATTTTTGAAAGGAAACAGAAAATGCCAGGATAGGGCATCCTGGAGAAAGATCATCTCGGTCATTTGAACCCATAGACCGATAGGTAGAATGGGAACTGATAAAGAATGAAAGAAAGTTTAGATGTGGACCTAGATATCTATAAACAGTCAACACAACGTCTTTAAAGGAAGTTTCAAAGGCTAAGAAGGCTGCACAAGCGTGGACCACTCGTGGCAGTAAGAAATTAGACGGAATTTAAGAACAGGAAAGTAACGATTTAGCTTTGGTATGCGGTTGATGGGTTCGATCGACAAGAAGGTAAGCTTAATGGTAGGCGGAGGTGCAATGGTTGCTGGCCAACACTGGTCTGGATGATTATATTAAATCAGCAGCGGACTTTGTGAAGAGTGCAGGAGTGCCTCTGGTGGATGGTTTTGTATCTGCTTCCTTCATTGTTACCGTGGTTTATGGCCTGTCTACTGTGTGTGGATAGGTAGTCTTATATCTGTGTCGTTCATTGTTACCGTGGTTTATGGCCTGTCTACTGTGTGTGGATAGGTAGTCTTATATCTGTGTCGTTCATTGTTACCGTGGTTTATGGCCTGTCTACTGTGTGTGGATAGGTAGTCTTGTATCTGTGTCGTTCATTGTTACCGTGGTTTATGGCCTGTCTACTGTGTTTGGATAGGTAGTCTTATATCTGTGTCGTTCATTGTTACCTTGGTCTTGTGTTTATGATCTGTCGTTCATTTTTATTGTGTCTACTGTGTGTAGATAGGTAGTCTTGTATCTGTGTCGTTCATTTTTACTTTGGTTTATGATCTGTCTACTGTATGTAGATAGGTAGTCTTGTATCTGTGTCGTTCATTGTTATCTTGATTTATGATCTGTCTACTGTGTGTGGATAAGTAGTCTTGTATCTGTGTCATTCATTGTTATCTTGATTTATGATCTGTCTACTGTGTACAAATAAGTAGTCTTGTATCTGTGTCATTCATTGTTATCTTGATTTATGATCTGTCTACTGTGTACAAATAGGTAGTCTTGTATCTGTGTCATTCATTGTTATCTTGATTTATGATCTGTCTACTGTGTGTAGATAGGAAGTCTTGTATCTGTGTCGTTCATTGTTATCTTGGTTTATGATCTGTCTACTGTGTGTGGATAGGTAGTCTTGTATCTGTGTCGTTCATTGTTATCTTGGTTTATGATCTGTCTACCGTATGTACAGATAAGTAGTCTTGTATCTGTGTCGTTCATTGTTATCTTGGTTTTTGATCTGTCTACCGTATACAGATAAGTAGTCTTGTATCTGTGTCGTTCATTGTTATCTTGGTTTATGGTCTGTCTACTGTGTACAGATAAGCAGTCTTGTATCTGTGTCATTCATTGTTATCTTGATTTATGATCTGTCTACTGTGTACAGATAAGTAGTCTTGTATCTGTGTCATTCATTGTTATCTTGGTTTATGGCCTGTCTACTGTGTACAGATAAGTCGTCTTGTATCTGTGTCGTTCATTGTTACCTTGGTTTATGGCCTGTCTACCGTATGTGGATAAGTAGTCTTGTATCTGTGTCATTCATTGTTACCTTGGTTTATGGCCTGTCTACTGTATGTGAATAGGTAGTCTTGTATCTGTGTCGTTCATTGTTACCTTGGTTTATGGCCTGTCTACTGTATGTGAATAGGTAGTCTTGTATTTGTGTCGTTCATTGTTATCTTGGTTTATGGCCTGTCTACTGTATGTGAATAGGTAGTCTTGTATCTGTGTCGTTCATTGTTACCGTGGTTTATGGCCTGTCTACCGTATGTGGATAGGTAGTCTTGTATCTGTGTCGTTCATTGTTACCTTGGTTTATGGTCTGTCTACTGTATGTGAATAGGTAGTCTTGTATCTGTGTTGTTCATTGTTATCTTGGTTTATTGCCTGTCTACTGTGTGTAGATAGGTAGTCTTGTATCTGTTTTGTTCATTGTTACCTTGGTTTATGGCCAGGGTCTACTGTATGTAGATAGGTAGTCTTATATCTGTGTTGTTCATTGTTACCTTGGTTTATTGCCTGTCTACTGTGTGTGAGATAGGTAGTCTTGTATCTGTTTTGTTCATTGTTACCTTGGTTTATTGCATGTCTACTGTGTGTAGATTGGTAGTCTTGTATCTGTGTCGTTCATTGTTTCTTTGGTTTATGATCTGTCTACTGTATGTGTATAGGTAGTCTTGTATCAGTGTCGTTAATTGTTATCTTGGTTTATGGTCTGTCTACTGTGTGCAGATAGGTAGTCTTGTATCTGTGTCATTCATTGTTATCTTGATATGTGATCTGTCTACGGTGTGTGGATATGTAGTCTTGTATCTTTTGAATAATGCTTTTCATCTGACTGTCACCCTTTAATTCATCCTTGAATCACCACATACGATGAACTGGGTAAATTTCAGTGTCTGTATTACAGGCATGTCTGAGGTGAGCCATGAGCTTGTTCTAATTATTTGGTTTAAAACGTTATGATACATAGTAATCTCTAGGATTTGCTGGTCTGTTGTGAATGTTGCTTGGGTTTTTTAAAAGAACATACAAGGGATCTTGCGTTTCTGTTCTTTTTGTTGTCGTCGTTGTTGTTATTGTTGTTGTAGCTGCTGCTGTTGCTGTTGCTGTTGTTGTTATTAATTATCTTTGTTTTCATAATGTCTTGCTTGCAGAACCAAGAGTAAGGTATTGCACAACAAGCCTTGAACTTCACCCCCCCCCCAACACACACACACACAAAAGAACCGCAGTCTTCTTGTGCCTCGGCTACATAGGTGAACAAGCATTCCCGTAAATGCTGTTTCAGTTTATTATACAGCTGGGTGACTTTGAACTTTGACTGTGGTTAACTTAGAAACCACTGTATCGATTACGGGTGATATCAAACACGATTATGATTAGTCAGAAATCCGTGTTCGAATGTGGTGAGCCCTTGGCGTTAGGGAAGTGGAATTATCTAGCGTTTTTGAAATAGAACCTCTTTCCCCCACTTTGCCTGGCAAAAAAATAACCACACCCCCCAAAAAAAAAAAAGAAGAAAAAAAAAAAAAGAAAGAAAAAAGGTCAATGAGCAAAAAAAAACAACTAAAAGAAAGAAACGGAAAAAGAACACTCCTTGCTCTAACCAGCGAGCCACCCCCCTCCCCAAACCCCCCCCTTCCAACAAAACAACAAAACCAGAGAAAGCTCTAGCAAACATCTACCAACTTGGAATGTTTGTGAATCTCACGCTTGGAAACATCATGCGCATTGCAAACCGCTAGCGTTTTGAAGATCTAGAGCCAACATTCTCTCAAGTTTTAACGGAGAAAAAGAAATCAAAACGCTAAATAGGAATAAATAATTCACCGTTTAATAATTGTGCTCTTCCCTCAACATAACATTATGCATTTCTTTCCTTTGCAACGTAATATGTATATGGAGAAATAATGTGCAAACTCATAAGATCATTCAGATTTAGTTAAAGTTGCATTGTCTTTATTCATTAGATATGTAGATCTACTTATTCAAACCATAAATATAATGTGATTTTGAAACGTCATGAGAAGAAAAGAGTGATTGCTGCATCTCACATAAAAACATAACATGCAGTTCTCATCAAATAGAACAGAATAGAATACTGTAATTCCTTATTTGTCTCTGAATAGATATATAGATAACTAATTCCAGTTGTGCTTTTCGAAATATCGAAAAAATATATAAATGGGTAGAAAACTGAAGAGGTTTGAAGTGCCTTGTTTTAATATTCAGTTTTTAATATTTCTTCTTTAAAAAAATCCACTAAAATAAGGAGAGTTTAGATTTTGTTGTTGTCTGTAAGCGTTATTTAGAATGCATTATCTTTATATCCATATTTATTATGCAGTTCAACATGCCACCACAATTCAAACCAAAAGAAACAACTCCCTTCAAATCAAAACAAAGCAAAACAAAACATGTAATCAACCAGAATTTAACACATGAAGCGATTCTTCATAATACATATCTAAACTTTGACAGTAAGTCACACCCAAATCATTTGTTTGCACATGACTCGCTCTCCCTACAGACATTTCTACATCAAAGTCAAGATATGTTTCCTTTCTTAGCATTTATAACAGCAATTTAGATTAGAATAAACTATACATCACGTTGTTCAGGGCTCCTCACTGGGTATACAGATTTCAATAATATTTGGGAAATCCACCACGATTATTATTTTGTGATTGGCATTTACCCTGCCTACCATATTCGGTGATCTCAGTACCCGCCACGAGAGACAAAACGTATGTGGCTACAAACACCTATGCTAACCGCTAGTCTGACGCAGGTTTTATTTCCAAGCTAGTGCTTGTACCCATTTGCACCTGGGTCGAGATGAAAAATGTTAAGTGTCTTTCCAAAATAAGACAACGCCAGACCTAGCTTTGCTAGGATTTGAACTCTGACCTGATAATCCAAAGTTCGACAGCCTAATCACTCGAGAACCAACGCCACTCCGTAGGAGGTACGCCCTCTGTGATTTGTAGATCTCTAGGCTGATGGAGCTTTGGCATTCATCGGGGAACTTCTTTGAAACCAATATATTTAAATGGATATCCCGGATCGCCAGTGAAATGTAGCTGCAAAGTTGTATAACCGGCCCTCAGCCACATGACCTACCATATGCGGTGATCTCAGTACCCGCCACGAGAGACAAAACGTACGTGGGTACAACTAGCCACGCAAACCGATACATTCATTGAGGTTTACAGGTCATGTCACACTAGCCACGCAAACCGATACATTCATTGAGGTTTACTAGTCATGTCACACTAGCCACGCAAACCGATACATTCATTGAGGTTTACAAGTCATGTCACACTAGCCACGCAAACCGATACATTCATTGAGGTTAACTAGTCGTGTCACACTAGCCAGGCAAACCGATACATTCATTGAGGTTTACAGTCATGTCATACTAGCCACGCAAACCGATACATTCATTGAGGTTTACAAGTCATGTCACACTAGCCACGCAAACCGATACATTCATTGAGGTTTACAAGTCATGTCACACTAGCCACGCAAACCGATACATTCATTGAGGTTTACAAGTCATGTCACACTAGCCACGCAAACCGATACATTCATTGAGGTTTACAAGTCATGTCACACTAGCCACGCAAACCGATACATTCATTGAGGTCTACAAGTCATGTCATACCACCCACGCAAACCGATACATTCATTGAGGTTTACTAGTCATGTCACACTAGCCACGCAAACCGATACATTCATTGAGGTTTACTAGTCATGTCATACTAGCACGCAAACCGATACATTCATTGAGGTTTACAAGTCATGTCACACTAGCCACGCAAACCGATACATTCATTGAGGTTTACTAGTCATGTCACACTAGCCACGCAAACCGATACATTCATTGAGGTTTACAAGTCATGTCACACTAGCCACAAACCGATACATTCATTGAGGTTTACTAGTCATGTCATACTAGCACGCAAACCGATACATTCATTGAGGTCATGTCACACTAGCCACGCAAACCGATACATTCATTGACGTCTACAAGTTAGGTCATATCAGCCGCACAAACTGATACATTCATTGACGTCTACAAGTTATGTCATATCAGCCACACAAACCGATACATTCATTGACAAGTTATGTCATATCAGCCGCACAAACCGACACATTCATTGACGTCTACAAGTTATGTCATATCAGCCGCACAAAAACCGATACATTCAATGACGGTCTAAAAAGTCATGTCACGCTGGCTGCATTAACGGGTACATTCATTGAGGCGTACAAGTCATTTCGCACTGGCCGTGCAAATGATTACATTCATTGAGGTCTACAGGTCATGTCACACTTACCGCGCAAATGAGTACATTCATTAAGGTCTATAAGTCATGTCATACTGGCTGCGCAAATGAGTACATTCATTAAGGTATATAAGTGATGTCACACTGGCTGCGTTAACGGGTACATTCATCGAGGCCTACATAGTTATGTCACACTGGCTGCGCAAATGAGAACATTCTTTTAGATCTACACGTCATGTCAAAATGACCGCGCAAATGGATACATTCATTGAAGTCAACCAGTCATGTCACACTGTGCGCAAACCGTGCGGCCCTCACATTGACTTCCGCGAGACTAAGTTTCACATTAAACTGAATGGGTCATGACACACCAGCGCTCGAAACCGGCGGGGCGGTGTATTTATTGTATTGCTATGCCTAGCACGTGGCATGTTGTCTAGAATTATGGCACGTTTGTCCATATTGTGGCAACACAATTGAAGTCACGAGATGTAGATGACTGACAAAGTGGACACAGATTGTTTCATTGCCACAATTGAAATCATGACATGTAGATGACTGACAAAGTGGACACAGGTAGTTTCATTGCCACAATTGAAGTCACGACATGATAGACAATGGACACAGATAGTGTCATTGCCACAATTGAAGTCATGACATGTAGATGACTGACAAAGTGGACACCGATTGTTTCATTGCCACAATTGAAGTAGTCCAGTCCTATGGGTACGGTTTTAGAAACGCACAGATTATGCAGAACAGCAACATTTACAGCTATTACATGGAATGAAAAATATTCTCTACTATAAAAGCTGACTTTAATGATTTGGATGCAAAAGAAGAATTAACTGTGTTAAGGTAGTTTATACTTGAAGACAGTTTTAATAAGAGAATGTTATGTTTTTCATGTACACGTACAATCCAGATTGTAACTCTTCCATTGCAGACGTACATTTACATGTATGTATCCGAACGTTCTCTGATTGGGGTACCGAATTACAGAAGTGTAGTTCTTCGTGTAAATTGATTATTTTTATGCCTTTCGGAGTGATATACACTTTTATCTACGGTGATATCCAATGCATACAAGCGATGCCACGCAAATTTAAGTCATGGTGTGTCAGGTCTTGTGTTTGCACGGCTAGTGTGTCCCTACCTAGGCTGAGGGTTAGTGAGCGTGATGGTGGTCGTTTTCAAGGGTATTCGTGAAACTCAAATAAGCTCAGACCCCTTTTAAGTCAGTGGTCAAATCACTGATTGTTTACCCCCCCCCTTTCCCAAGGAAAAACAAACCCAAAAACCAAAATAAAAAACAAAACAACACTGCTTACCCATCGCTGCTTCCCATGGGTTAAATCGTATGAGTATCTCGTGATACCAGAAACTTTCCATTCTAAAATAGGATTAACAATCGCTTTTGAAAATTGGTGATTGGTTTCTGTTAAGGCTAGAATCCAAATACACTCTAGGAGAACATATTATAGATAACTAGATAGTAACATAGATATAGAAATAAGAAGATGCATAGATAAATTAGAATATATATAAGAAGATAGATAAGAAGATAGATATATCACATTACGATGAAGAAATTGAAACATAAGGATCAGTTTTGATTTGAGAGGCATCATGGCAATGAAAATAATAAATGCTCAAGTCATCTCTTAAACGGGTCTATAAGAGTCTGACTTGAATATATAGATATAAACTGTTAATAAGACACCATTCTGGGTAATATAATCTTAGCTATCTGACATACAAGATATATTGTTATATATGAAAATCTAAAAGAAGTGAAGCTGGAGGGTGTAAACTCTTCAGGTTGTCTTTATGACTGGCCTGATTATACAACTGTTAGTTTAGAAAGATCAATAAATCTAGATCTAAATTGATGTCATGTATATTATAAATCTACATTCCTACTTTAGGGACGACCTCATGCAAATGTATCATATTCATGTTATTCATGTACATGGTACTAATATTTTACCTCTGATGGGACAAAACATTTAAGTAAACAGGCAATTCAGATTTGTATTGTACTTAAGAACAAGCGTAATTAAACTGATGGTTGTGAGAAGCGGTTAAAATGGAAAAGGATGCCCCTTACAATTTTAATTGATTCTTGTTTATAATCTTGACCTCATGTAGTTTACCTATTGTATTACCCATCTTTCTGTGTTGTAGTCATACATGTATTTGTATTGTGTAAATTGTGTGTTTTTAACTGATGCTAGGTATTTTATCGCATGCTTTATGGATTGAGTGCTATATATATATATATATATATATATATATATATATATATATATATATATATATATATATATATATATATATATATATATATATATATAATTATTATTATTATTATTATAAATATTGTTATATATTATTATTATTATTATTATTATTATTATTATTATTATTATTATTATTATTATTATTATTATTATTATTATTATTATTATTATTATTATTATTATTATTATTGTTATACTTATTATTAGTATGCTACCGGGATATCATTCTATTTTGTTCTATAAAAAACCCAAACAAACCCGCACACGTGATGTTGGACCACCCCACTGCTGAACGTACACGTCAACCAATACAAAGCTAAACAACATGACATACTGAATGGATACAAATATTAAAGTACGATTAATGGTTCCTCTTCTCCTAGCTTAACGGCATGATGAAACTCTATGAGATAGTTGCACACAGGCAGTGATGATTTGTTGCACCATGTCAATGTTTCACATACACCTTCTTCCTGCTTTAAAAATCTCAATCTCTCAACCAAAGTGGTAATACTAAAAAGAATTATGTCTAATTTCGAGACCACATTTAACTTAAATAGGTAAATAGACAGTATATAATCTATATCTGTGCATTATTGTGTTTCGATGCTATCCCTTATCATTAGCACATTCTTTGTCAAGAAAGAAACAAGCAATTCAATGAATGATTAAAGGAATGTAGCTTTATGTTTCAGTTCGACCCACGAGCGAATAGCAGACTGCTCGAAATTTAGAGTTGTAGAAAAAGTAAACGAAAAAATTAACAGTGGAATTAAACGATTCAAAAGCCAATTTCATATGGTTGATAGTCAGGTATAAATTAAAAAAGGGTTTCCCAAAATCAAACCTAGAATCGAAAATACTAAAGTTTGAAATGAATATCTTTGGAATGTTTGATAAAATGTAGATAACTGAGATAAGTACGACTTGTTTGACCACTTGAAGTTCTTTGCCTGATAGTTTTGAGCTCTTTTCGGAATCGTCTTTGTTTTGAGAGTTACGAAACTTTGTGGCTTCCCGTAGCTTGCTTGCCATAATCACGACGCAGACTACCACGATGACTTGTGTGACCAAAGGGATGATGCAATCTATAATTAGAATCACGATGTCCTTGACCCGTTCTCTGTCGGGAGACATGTACAAGACTAGTCTTGTGACGTTTCTTTTGACATCAATGACCTCAGTCATGCCCATTTCTACAAAGATGGGTGTATAGCACACAACGGAAAACAAAGCAAATGCTATCAGAGCTACAATGCACCTGTCTCTGTTAAACATGTCTTTGAAATGAAGAGGTTTTGCTATGCACATACAGCGAGCCACAGCCAAAAAAGTGGAGGTCAAAACTGTCATAGTGTAAACCATGGTACTAGCATTAGAGCTAAATACTAAGACAGCGAAAGGATCGATGAAGAACCACCATAAATTGCTCTGTTCCAAAGTGTAAAATATCAGAGCAATGCTACGGATGAAGACCAAAGCTACAAAGGTGACGTCAGACAAGGCTATTGTCAAGAACAAAGTTGTGACTCCATCGTCAACTCCTATAGAGATAAAGCCGATGATATTAAGGATGTTGGTGACGAGACCAAGACATGATATGGTCATGCCAATAGTGGCGAATATTTGACTGAGAAGAAGGTAATCCTCAGCATTAATGATACCTTCGGTCTTCTCCAGAGCAGCCGACATTTCTTGTAACAGTTCATCTGATAACATCGTAGTGTTGGCCATCTTTAACTCTGTGGGTAGGAATCTCTTGAGTTTTCTCTGATACAAGGAACACTCTGAGATGGACCAATTTCGTAATGTGAATCAGATCAGAGCTTGCGAGAATAATGGACTCTGTTTTTATGCGTAAGCGAGACCTTAATGTTAGACACAAGGATGATTAGTATTGATATTACAATTATAGCAACGTTTACGTCCGGAATGAAAATACTCAGAGTGACTGCTTTCTTTTCAATCTATGTTATTTGTTAGCGTCCCATTTCCCTGAAATTGATACTTGCAGCAATTTATAATAGGAATCTTTAAAGTTTATGTATAATTTCGTCATCTCATACCGTAAGAGTTTCTTTCAAACTCTGTCAAAATGTTACTGGGGTAGATCATATGCTCATCGATTGTGTCAAAGGGTGATTGGGATTTCAACGGTGACGCATTAACAAGTGGCACTTTACGGGTGGTTGGTTTTTGCAATTTCCATTGCGATCAGATCATTGACTCACATAATTTTATCATTGAAGAGGGCTTCAAGTATCGGCCTTCTAAAAAAAAAAAATAGAATACCCGGTAATAGCTATTATCGACAGTCTATGACAGGAAAATTACGTGCACTTCAGAGGTTTCAATTTCCCTGTTGATCGTTTGTCATTCGTCGATCGGGTCTGTCTAAGCAAGTTCTGATCATTTGACACAAGTAGATAGAGTAATTGAAGGGTGACAAGAAGCAAGACGAGAACCTGTCACGTACACCGCTTAGGGTTTATTATCACAGTAGCTTCCCTTTACTAGTATTTCTCTCTCCCCCACCACCCCACCCCCCTTTCTTTCCTGCCCCATAACCCTCAATCCATACCATTAAATTTGCTCAATAAACGTATGTGAGAAGACAAGGAGCGATATTATCTTGATACCGGTATGAAATTATTAGTCACTCTTCTACTTTAGAATTACAATATTTTTAAAGGTAAGGGATTGTAAGAGCTTATTTCGTTGCTTAAATTGAAAGAGTGAGTGATTATAGAGTAAGTGAAATGATAATGAGAAAGAACAGCTGGTAAATTTGTAGGCACATTGATCAATTTGATAGCAAGAGAAAACACAATCTAGTCATTTTACTTCCTTTCTTTTCATGATAAATAAAGATCATGTCCTCGTACTTCTAAGTCTTTTTTAAAAAAATTTTGTGTTTGTTTTAGGTTGGCGGGTTGTACGAAATTGGCTGTGTTATTATCGTTGTCAGCAATTAAACCCTAATCAAATTGTTCA